>JANAVB010038617.1:6273705-6313481 GCA_029216955.1 Iris pallida
AAATATAATAAAAATTATTTCCCGGTTTGGAAAAATAATTAAAATAAATAAACTAAATGGGGAATGTAGGAAAACGGAAAGTGGGCTTACGACCTACCCACCTTAGAATGATTCGTCCTCGAATTTAAGGACTAGGATGATCAAATCTTTCTAAGATTTAAATAAATATTGGATTTAAAAAAATCAAAAATCAATCCATAATGATTTTAAAAATAATTTAAGGTTTTATTAAAATATTAAAAATTGCATTTGATCGAATCTAAATATAATACAATAATAATTTAAATGAATACTATGTTTGTCAAATGACTTGGAAAATATGGTATATATTATTTAAACGGTACATATCTTGTCAGTCCAAGACTGAATCAAACTAATTATAATATAACAAAATGAATTTAATTGATAATTAATATTTAGCAAATAATTTAAACGATATTTTATAAATTCTAAATCCAAAATAGTTTGACAAAAATTCTGTTGTCATCAAAATATATTCGATAGTGGTTACAAATAAATCTATTTTCTAACTAAAATTTATTAAAATAAAACAAAATAAAACTTTTGAAAGCAAGGATGTGGGTTTACAATCCTACCCACCTTAGAATATTTTGTCTTCAAAATTTCAAAGAGCACAATTAGGCACGACTATGAAGAATAATCAAGAAACCAAATTTTTAATTGATATAAATAAAACAACGAATGGTATAATCAAGGGAGTGATATGATTCATGATCTAATTAGTCACGCGTAAAAATGATAAAAATAATAAACAAAAGGAGAGTGTGATTTGGTGCAACCAGTATTCGGTCAAATGGTCTAGTTGACAAGCAAATATTTTTATGAACGATCAAGAGTGAAATGGTTGGGCACGACCAATCTACGGTCAGCGTGGTTGAGTCATTACCAGTTTTTTAAGGAATGACCAAAGTTTTCGATGAAATCTAAACAGTATTTTAGTCGCATTTAAGATACAGTCACGATCAAGGCTAATCGTGCAAGTCATCCAAGCAGGGTGAAAATAGGAAGTCGACACGAGCATGATCATGATCAAAATAGTCATGATCATAGTTGGAATGAAAGTATAACCTTAGCTATGATTTAGTTGAAATTATAGACACGATTGTGATTTAGTCTCAATAAAAAATGGTGTAGGATCGATCAAAATTGAAATCATCTTGGTACGAACAACTAGTTGAACAAAATTATTTAGGCACGATCATGGAATTGAATTCTCGGATGACAGGCGAATTGGCACGATCGAAATAGAATCGAATAGTTTGGTCGTGATCAAAGAGTATTTAAGGATGATCCAATCGAAATCGTTCTAACATGAACGATTGTGTAGGCATGATCATAGGATCAAACCTAGGAAAGGATACGAATTGACTCGATCGAAATATAATAAAAGGGGTCTAGTCATTATCGAAATTGTTCAAGGATGATCAACTCTAAAATCGTTTCGATATGCTTAAAATATTTATCCATAATTATCTAGGCACGAGTTTAGAATCAAAATCTAGATAGGTTTAGGAATCCAGTCGAAATTATATTAAAAGATGACAATCTGAAAAATAGAAGGGTAAGAAAGGAAGGGAGAACTACCGGTTTATTGAGAAGATTAATTGTGACTAGGAATAAGCACAAATCAATTTGAAAACTTAATAGTTATATACCAATAAGACGTAGTCTCTATGGTATTCGAAACTCATAAACATAATCGAGTCATTTTATCGAGAATATATGCCTCGCCAGTGTACAGCTAGCTGCATTAAACCCTTGGTTCCACAACTCAAGCTATGTTGCGGTAACGAATACCCTATCAACTCTATCTAATCTTGGCATAAAAACTCAAGGATGAAATAAGACGACCAAGACATAATTTTAATAATGTTCGATCACCCGTGCTTACTTGAAATTATTTTAACTTAGAGGTCATGCCACGCCAGTACGCTGCTGGCTGCAGTGAACCCGCAGTTTCGATAATTCAAATAAGTGACGACAGTGCGCTGCTTTCTTGTCATCGCAAGTCATCAAAATTATTCTAATTATATCCCCAAGAATATCAAAGGGGTTTAAAACATCATACAAGTTGTTAAAGATAGAAAAAGTGTAAGTATCTTTTCTTCAAGTATAAGATCAGCTTCTTGAAAAGAAAAACAATTTATTAGAAAGGATAATGATCGAAGTCAAAATAAGTAAAATCTTATAATCCTTACTTCACGGATATTCAATATTCAACGATTAAGAGAAAACTTTTGAATCCAAAAACTTAACTCGAGATTAATAGACAATTGAGTGAGAAGTTATTTTAAAAATAATTCCTTAGGTCCAAGGAAAAGAATATGAGTGATACGAACTTATGATATGGCGGTGTTTAGAAAAGACATAAGATAAAGTTGTACAAATGATCATGATTATGAAAAAAATGTCCGAAGGTAAAAAGGAATATAAACTTAAATTTATATTTCTCTAATATTCAAGATCGAGGAAAAAATATGTATAAAGCACTATGTCTACCTATTATGAATATATTCATACACAAGTATATATGTATAGCCTAAGTAAATTCCAAAAATTCTAAAACATCATTCTAAGAGAAGGTTATCATATTTTCAAGAAAAATGTAAATTTAAATAGCAATAATACACATATTATATTCAATATATAATTTATAGAAATTATTCACAATACTAGAAATGGACTACCAAAACATATATACACATCTATATATCTACATGGAAGACGTTGGTCGCACTGCTTGATCACCAGGACTTGGGTTAAGTTCGGGCTAGTTTGGAGCAACCAGGTCTTCTAAAAGCCAATAATCTTAATAATAAGTAATTAAATTATTCCTAGGATTATGTCGCGATTTGGCCTGGTTTTCCTAGTTAGTATATACCTATGACTCGGTTTTCTCTACCATGGCTAGAACACTAGTCAAAGCACTCGACCACACTCTCAGTGCCAAATTCTTGGATATCTTACGCTCCAAAACTTAACCGTGACTAAGGCCTTCTATAATAAATATTCATAAAATTCTAAAATCATATTTTAACTCAAACAAATAAATAAAAGGATATTTCCAAACTTTCGGAAAGAGGGGTTACGAATCTACTCACTTTAGAAATACTATCGAATCAGAATACAATAGTGCATCCTTCAATAAAATCATCTAATAGGATTTAGAATTCGATGAAGCCTATGTAGCAATCTTAACTATCCAACTGTCAAATTAAACTAGGGACTCCTAGTCCTAACCATTCTTTTAAAATTGATTTACTCCTAGTTTTGAATGAGCATTTCATAGTCGCAGGCTCGTAGTAGTACAATAATATGATACTACTACGAGTTCGCACAATTTGTAAAAACTGACCTGTATGGGCCAACACAAAAATTTGTCACGAGCCGCACCCACTTTTCAGATACGAGACATGTCCAAGCCAGCCTACGTCGCAGAGTCGACGGTAGAACGCTGTCACGGCCAATATGCTCAAAATCACAAAATATAAATTTATTGCTCATTCACATTATTAAATCAAGTTTACAAATTACAAGGTTTCACAACTTCACTTTTGCTAGAAAATACAATATCTCACAAAATAGAAAAGACAGCTAATTCAACTATCTAAGTTGACCTCAGCATACCTATGCCTTCCCAGTGCTAAGAGTGATCGTGGCTAAACCTGAAAAATATTAATTTTCAGTCAGGAATGGAACGAGTACATTCTCACAACAGAATCAATAAATGACGAAATCCATAAATCTGTAATAATACTGAGATATATGGTAAGTGGATAGATAGGGAATCATGGTAGGAATCATGCGAGTAAAAGCAGGAAGATATGGTACACAAGACAAGCTATGACAAGAAACTGTAATGTAGCAAGACTATATCTAACAAGTGATTTGAAATATACTTTTGACATGTAAACGGCTAAGGGGTAAATCCGGTACCCCGTACGTGAGTTGTGCGACTGCTATTAGGCAAGAATAGACATTTGGGATATTTCTGGATATGTTTACATGTCTACTAATGTACTTCCCTGCCCGGCTAGTGCCCATGAATTCAAATAGGTCACGAACACGAAAATATATTGGTCACGAACAACATGCAAGAATCCATAACTACTATCTCGTGTGACAAGCGTGTCAAGAAGCAACGTGATATCAATGTAAAACATTATTAAATACAGGAAGTATAAAGATAATCAAATACGAAAACTATCAGAGATGTACTTGCCTGAGGTCCTGTGCTGGTGAAACCGATAATACTATACCACTCAGTGAGCCACAACAGTCAACAAATGCATAAGTCTCCGGATGCTCGAAAAAGGGATGCTCGGCTTGGTTGCAGTTGCTGCTGTCCTTGTTGTTTCTGCGGCTGCTGCTTGATCTGCGTGCTTGGCCGGCGGCTCTGGCCGCGTACGGCAGCGCTGCGAGCGCGGGGGTGCGCCCAGGGAAGGGAAGGAAGAAGGCACGGCTAGGGTTGCATTTTTGCTCTCGATCTCTCTCTCTCTCTGTTATGTATACACGTAGATGGGGGCTTGGGTCTGAGATGCTGTGAAGGGAGAAAAGGTCTTGGGCTGGGCTGGGATGTTGTGAGGGGAGAAAAGGTCGGGCCTAGGCTTGCTGGGTTGGGATTAGGGGTGAGTTGCTTTAGTTGGGCTGGGATTTCCTTTGTTTTTCTTTTCTTTTCTGTTTTGGTATTTCTATATATATATATATATATATATATATATATATATATATATATATATATATATATATATATATAAACTTATATTTTTATTAAATCATAAATACTAAAATTTGTAAATAACAAACTATAGGTGTACACACAAAACACTGTGTCTGTCTATTGTGAATATATTTATACTCAATCATATATATAGCCCAAAAATTCCTAAAAGTCGACTAAGATGTTTTTAAGGAAATCATTTGACATACTTCAAAATTAAATATTATTTAAAATATTAAGGGTATATATATAATATATGTATAACCAAACTTTTATAAAATTGCTCGTATGTCTCTAAAACAAATACCCCTTAAAATATATCCACACGGATGTCTTTTATCACACTGCATTACTACATGGGCTTGGGCTTGGTACGGGTCCAGTCCGGGATGGTTTGGTACAACCGGGTCTCCTAAACGTCAAATAGTATTAATAATGAATAATTAAACCATTTATAATGGTCATGTCACAACTTAGCCTGGTTTTCCTAGTTAGGACATCACTATGGCTCGGCCTTCCCTGACATTGCTAATACACAAGTCAAGGCACGCCACTACACTATTCGTGCCACGATTTCTAGTCACCTTGTACTCTAAATTTAATCATGATTAAAGCTCTCTATCGTAATAATTAACTACTTAATTATTTATAAAATTCTAAAAATCGTAATTCAAGTAAATATATATAATATATTAAAATTTTGGGAAGGGGGATTACACTTATGCCATAAGCCGTGCGATACAACTTGACCCATGGGACGAGCAAAGGCTATGCCAAGCCTCAAACACTGGAACCGTGCTTGCTTTATCAAGCATTTATGCGGGCGACGCCTATGACTTAGGCTAATTCATAGCTTTGTGGTGAAGACTAACTTTCCTTCTCCCAAGCCACGGAACGAAGGATCGAGTGTCATTTTGAAATCCATCGTGCAACATTTCTAAGCCGACCGTGGGACCTCTCCATATTCTAACTCAGTTTGACCTGACTTGGATTATTCCCTTAGCTATGTGGATTCGTCTCTTTCATTATCAAGCCTACTCATGCATTGAAAACTTTTATTTTATTAGTGCGAAGGCCAAGCTGAGACAAGTTCACCGAAGCCACCCACCTGAGAGAGGGGTCACCTCGACCGAGCGAGTCTTCGAGCAGCCATTGCATGGCTAAGTCCGAACGCCGTCGGTATTTCGGTTCCTCCGATTGACTGAGCCGGATGGAGCACTACAACTTGTGCAATGGATTGCATCAACACATTGTGAGAATTACAGAAGGTTTGTCTGCAACGGTCGGGATAGTGCCGAGACTCGATTAGAAATTTGTATAACGGTATATTTTTGCAAGTGTTCTTCGAAAATCGATTGGGACGATAAGGCGTGAGCCTTTATCAATGAATGATACGTCGAATGAAAAGTTATAAGTCAGTTGAATGATGGAGACTAGCGAAAGGATTATGGCTTGGGGCAATAATCGAATCGGCAGGATAGAAAACTTGAACGTTATAAACGAGTCGTACGACTTGCGAGCTCGATAAAAATGCTAGTCGATGCGAATTATAATCGGATCGCACGACTTGCGATCTCGATAGAAATGTTGGGTGATGCATTGTAATCGGATCGCACGACTTGCGACTTCGATAAAAACGTTGGTTGATGCGGATAATCGTGCTTATGAAAATAGTTGGTTATGTTGCAAATGAAACTCATTTGAGTACGATTGAAATGCGTAAAACTTGGAGGAACGATCGTGTTCGATATTGGATAATCGGTAACTCGGTTACGTAATCGAAATATAGCAAGATATTCATTTTTTAATGGATAATAGTATAACTCGAGGGTTCGATGTTGGATATTCATTTTTTTAATAGATATGTTATGCAAAGGGTATTGGAATACGCGAGATCCTTATTATTGGTAAGGTAGTACTTGTATACATATTTAAGAATACAATACATCAAGTCTCGATCCGAGTGTCCTAGACGATCATGTCAAAGCACAAACGTGCTCATCTTAGTCGAAGAAGGCCAATTACGTGATGGATCTCTATTGTTTGAATGGTTGTAGAGTATAACCCATTTGAGAGGTGAATCATCTTTTTGAAGATACGCTTTTGGAAGTATGCATTTGAAGTTATACAAAGATGCTCCTTTTCATTTTCTTTAGTGGTCTCAACATAATAATTATTTGCCAGATATCTTTAAAACTCAACAGATTTTACTGAAATGGAGAGAATATAATGCATATTCAATGGAAATTCGATACCACTTGACAACATGAAATGGACAATTCCATGCCCCTCTATTAGGTCTGATGAGATTGATAGGTTCGCCAAAGAGTTTTGGTGAGGGACGAAGTTAGAAAAATATTTCCGTTCACAAAAATTATGTGTATGGCGTCACTGTCTACTAGACATCAAACTTCCGCACTTGTCATAACTATAAAAAATTAATTAAATTTGGTCACTTGTATGCAAAATATATAAAATTCAATTAATGGTACAGAGAAAATATTTATTAAAAAATAATATCTGAATTAAAATAAAACAATAATTCATAATCCCGACTACATCGAAAGATGAGGACTATAAAGCCATTTATGTCTATTTATTGTTATCCTATTGTGGAATTCTCCAACTTAAAAAGTAGTGTCCAACATATCATCTACTTGGAACATATTGGTCTCTCTGTTGCCAACATAAATGGTCATAATTTATTATGTGGGTAGGGGCACGACAAGTGCGAGACCAATAGTCTATTCTGCATTATTATTCTTTTTCTTCTTGAAGTTATCAGTCCTAAGAGCCAACCGACATCCATGTTGTCATGGTTTCCCATTTGTTGACCGAGATTCCTCTCCTTTTTTCGCAAAGTCGGGTTTCACTATTCTATCATGACCCTTATTCTGACCTCATCTGCGATGGCTTCATGCAACCGGATGGCATTCGCACCAATAATGTAGGCTTGATTGTTCTTCATCAAAATATTAATTTTCTTTTTTAGCAAGCAACAAGAGAGTAATTATCTCTAAAAACTTGGTAAACTTTTTGCTCTCTATACTGTTGTAAGGTTAGGTCTTCTCCATGATACTTTTCTCAGTCAAGTCCTCCTTGCAGAACTTAAGGAGGGATCTTATTTGAAAAACTTCTGAATTGTACTCATTTCATGAATTTAAAGTCTTGAAAATGGAGGCTTTGTCACCATGCCTATTTTTGGAAAGTAGATAAATTAGCATTTATGCTCAAAATGCCCTTCAAAGCCATCTTGAGAGCTCTCGTGTCCTCTTCAACAATGTAATCCTTCTGCAATACATCATGCATATACTTGCGGATGAAGATCTTCATCTTTTTTTCTTCAAAGGCTTAATGGTTGCTCTCAACCTCTTCGCAATGAGGTGGAGCTTGATATCTTATACCAACTTCAGGGGTGAGAAAATACCGATCACTTTTGAAAAACAAACCGAATATCGATTAAAAATCCCGAAAAATGAACCAAAATTATGAATCGATATTGAATTGCCAAACATACTAAACTATGGTATAATGGTAGTGATATCAGTTCAATTATAACACCATACTGAACCGATTATATATAATATATTATTACTATTTTTCATTATATATATATATATATTTGTTTATCTATGATGAGGGATCGGGATATCCGCATTTAAGCATCTCCAAATATTTTTGAAATAACAACTATTGTAGTATCTTTTTTTGACAGTTCAGATTAGTTCAAAATCTCGCAAAAAATTGAGTAGTTTAAGGATCTAATTTTACCAGAAAAATAAAATCCAAGGACTGTTTTATATATATATATATATATATATATATATATATATATATATATATATATATATATATATATATATATATATATATATATATATATATAACTCCCACCATTTTTTAGTGGAAGGAATAATCCACTTCCCTATGAGATCGAACCCACCTAGCCAAGATACACTATATGTCTCCACCTACTAGCCACTAAAACTAGGAGGCTTTCTCAGTGACTAACTTAGCAACAAATTTTTTCTAGATTTTTGTCGCTAATCCGTCGCTAGGTGAAAATTTTCAGGTTTTCATCACTACCCCGTCGTTGCTCCGTCGCTAACCATGATAGTTTTTCTAGAATCAAATATTTTCTGGTACATAAAACCTTAAACAGAAAAACAAATCAAATATTCCTAAACACACACATCATTATATCCAACCCAAATTCATATAGTCAAATACATATGCATAATCAAACATAGATCCAAATATATATAATGAGCAAGAAATCCAACAAAAATCCATAATAGTACGAGTGTTCAACTAACTAAACATATCAGTGATAGAGTCATAATAGTACAAGTTCTCAAAAAAACAATAGTACAAAAATCTAAAAAAATCAAAATATATCAATTCATAAGTGAGGGTGGTGGCGGATGTCGGCTCTAAAATAACTGCATCACAACTAAAGCTACGATAATGATATATACCATCAAGAATCATAGTAGTCCGAGCAGAAGTAGGAGCATGAGCTAGAGTAGAAGCAGGAGCCAGATGAGGAGTAGTAGAATGAGCCGGAACAATTGCAGGAGAAATATTCGCCCGAAGTGGAGCATCATGAGCCTCTCTCATGTCTGTCAACTGCCTTAGAAAGTCGTACAACATCGTCGTGGCCTGCTGCATAGTAAGTGTGCCAGTAGGAGTAGCATCGGAGACATCCGGCTGCGATGATGTAGATGAAGTAGAGGAGTCATGAGTATATCGACGATTGTGATGCCAACTATCTAGTATCGTACAAGTTGCCACCTTCTCCTCTCCCGACAGCTTGTACCATATATTGTTCCTTTCAACTGGCTTACGTGGGTGACTAGTCTCATCCCCAGACCCCTATATCGTTCTGACTCTCCAATGTCTCATTTGTCTACTATATGTATAGATAGAAATAGGTTTAGGTTTAGGGTTTAGGGTTAGGATTTAGGTTAGAGTTAGGGTTTTATTATTAATTAGGGTTAGGATTAGGATATTTAGGGTTATGAATAGTTTTTTAGGGTTAGTATAAATAAATATTATAAAAATAATATCATAAAATTAACTTGACAATTTTTTTAAAAAAATAAACACTTACATATGCCTTGGCTACCCAGTCTTCTACGAGCTTCCTATATTCATTCATTGGTTTATGGGTCCACTCAGGTTGACAAACGTGTTCGGGTCTTCGCCCGTCTTTTACGAGCTTCCTAAAATAAAAACTTAAAAGAACACTTACATATGACTTGACAAACTGTGTTCGGGTCTCCGTCTGTCCTGGCAGCCTCCTCGTACTATAATAATTAAGTAACTAATAAGTGAAATATGAAAATTAAAAAAATGAACATACAAAAATAAGAATAATTACCATCCGTCGATAATACTCGGAGCACGGGATGGATCCACCTGTGTAGAAACTGGCCTTAGCTACGGTCGTCTTCGCCTTCTCGTAGACCAGGCCTTGTACTCCGGAGTGGCCATCCCCTTCTTCATCTCCTCCCCAAATTTCTCCTTTAGCCACTCCTTGGGCGAATCTTTCTGAAGTGTAGCAAATACCTTCTGGTCGTTGATCATGTCCCTCAGCCTTTTGTTGGCAATGTACTTGTAGCACTTTCAAATCGCATCATCTCTGTGGTCCGGCCTCCAATAGTCCTCTATAAATATAAAAATAGAAAATTTTAAATTAGAAACTATATAAATAATGATTTAAAAAAATAGTATGATATAATCTTATACACACACCCAAAATGTCAAGTCAAAGGAACGCCTTCTCCTTTGGTATGGACCTAAAGTTGAGATAAGGATCATGAAAGTGGTCTAGCATGATATCCTCAAGCTCATTGCCAGCTTTGAGAAGAAAGAACATGAAACAAGTAAAAAATTACAATTAGAATCAAATAAAGCATGAATAAATATGTAAATAAGAATAAAATTATTCACTTACTTTGATCAATCGACCCATAGCTCGGCAAGTTAGCAGCTTGTCTCTCTGGTAGAGTAGGAGGATCTGGATAACCTAGACGACGAATATATACTCCATTGTACATGAATGTCATGTTGGGATATAGATTTGCCTATAGTGGTAGCAATAGATAGAGTAGATGCAGATGGAATAGCAGAAGATGGAGTGGCTCCACTACTGATTAAAGAGTAGGATATGGAGACAAATCATCATCGGTGCTGATGATGTCATCTTTGTAGCTCCTCTACAATGTGTCTCTGGAGTGTTTGGGGGAGGTCGGGATCTAGATCCTCGGCGTCGACCTCGTCCGCCATAGGTAGATCTGTAGAATAATAAATAATAGTATGATGTTATGGTGTCAAGATACTATAATAATAATGGTGTGATAATACTTATAAATAATAGTTGTCATGAATATTCTAATCTAGTGCATATACCTTACTATTAATCGTCTTCATCTTCCGAATCATCTTCATCTTCTCCTTCCTCTTGTGAATCATCTTTTACTTATTAAATTGGCTAGCAAAATTGTGTTGCTTACTTCTCAATATCTTGTATCTCTTTTATACCACTATTTAACAATACATATTGATGAGCGGCCTCAAGCTCATCGCACGTCTTCCAACTATCATACTTTAATAGCTCTTATAGACTTATCTGCCATGTTAAAGATAGTGCAGATTCTACTATTCGGTGCATCAACCCCGCCTTTATCAATCTTTGGGGCACTATTCCGATTTATTCTGACATGAGTATCGAACTAGATAGAGCAGGAGTTTGAAATCTCCTCAATGATATATGTTTCACATATTGAAGCTTCTACATGAGCCTTATTGCCTACCTTATTCTTTAGGTGATGTAGATACCTAAAAATAAAATACTAAATATTAGAATTATTTGAATAAAGAAACTAGTGCAATCTAATCAATTTATACCTCGTAAATGGATACATCCATCGATAATGGACATGAGCACCGATACGTGCTTCGTATGCAAGATGAATTGACAAATATTCCATACTATCAAAAGTAGGATGAAATTTTCCTTTCTAACTTGCACATTGTCAATACAATCTTCTTCTCAAGTTCAATCATATGTTACACCGTCAACATGTTTGAACATAAATCTCTAAAGAATATAGATAACTCGGCTAGCGGAGTTCATACTTGAAGAGGCAGTTTCTCTCTCAGAGTAATTGGTAGTAACCTATCCATGAACATGTGTCAATCATGACTCTTCATCCATGTTAGTTTGTGTTCGTTGAGATCAACACATCTCGTCATATTTGACAGTAGCCGTAAAAAGCTATCAACTTTAAAATCCAGTTGTATATTATCAATTTATCATCCCTACTTAGTATGATTGGTATTGTAGGCTTGACCCAATTACCATTGGTCATTCGTTTTAGATGCACCTCTGGACTCTTGTAAAAAAATTTCCGAGTCCTTTTTTGTTTTGGGATTGCCTTTCATTTTCTCCTTGATATCTATCACCGTATTAAAGAAGTTGTCGAATACATTCTTTTTGATATACAAAACATCAAAATTGTGCCTTATGAGATTGTCCTTCCAATAAGGTAAGTCCCAAAAATACTCGGCTTCGTCTAATTATGGCTATGTCTAAATCTTTCAAAATGAACGCATGATCTCAGTTCTTCCAGTACAGTCGTCGATTCCTCTACCTCATCCTAAACTTTATCTTTTGTCAATCTCAATGAGGAAGGGGGATAGTTCATTTTTACAAGGCATTTTTGTTCCCTCTCCATGGATGCGACGCATGAAGAAACTGATGGTAACAATCAAAAAAGTATGCATTCTCTCCATACTCAAGACAAAGTACTATGATTACTCTACCCCGATAACATCCGGTATATTGGAAATTGCTGATGGTCCGCATAAGTGACGTTTTCATCTAATTTTTTTTGCTTCTTCGATATATCATACGTCTGAATGTCGAACTTTCATAATTGTTTCAACTCATCTACCAGCGGATGCAAGTAGATATCAATGTTCTTTTTAAGATTTTTGGGACCACGTATGATAAGTGTCAAGAACATGTAAGAATTTTTCATGCACATCCATAGTGGTGAATAATAAGGGGTCAAAATCACCGGCCAATAAGAATACTGAGATCCCGACTTTCTGAAAGGAGTGAATCCATCAGAATATTAAGTCAATTGAACATTCCTAAGATTTGGAGCAAATTCAGGATGATACCGATCAAATGCTTCCAGGTCTCCATCGAAATGTTGATATAATTCTCTTTCATTCATCTTTCGTTCCTTGCTATGCATCTCATGTGTTGTGCTGTATTTGCAAACATATACATCCTCTTCAGCCTCTTTTTGATTGGCAAAAGCTTTATGTACTTGTAGGCACGCAACATTCATCAGGCAATTGACTTTTCTTTGCCTCGAATTGTGGCTTGTACGGGTCTGCGTGATAGAAAATGCATGTGTCTTTATCATTGTTCTTCTTGTAGTATAACATGCAGTCGTTTCGATAACAATCTATCTTTTCATAGCCTATTTCGAGTCTTTATCAACTTGTGGAAGTTTTCAGGCAAGTCCTTTGATTCTTTTTGTAACAACTCTCTAAAAAACTCTCTAAAAAACTGAATTATCCAATCGTTGTGTTCCAGTGACAAGTTAAAATTAGATTTGAGATTCAACAGTCGCATCATCACTGATAGTACAAAATGATAATGACAACCCTGGTATAATAGAGTATCGGCATTCTTGAACATATAATAGAAATTTTTGCATCAGGATTTGGATCCCCGTGATCAAAACTATGTCCAACCGTAGCAAATACCATCTTCCGTGCCAGATTTCACAATCGATATTTGAAGTGGTCTCCGGAAGTGGACTATTCCACATCTGTATTGAAAGAGGACTGATATTACGAAACAAAGGTTCTCCTTGAGTTGTTCACTTCTTGTAGTTATGTACAAAACCCTTCTTGTAGAAATGATCTCTCACGAGATCTACCTCTTTGAATGGTCTATTATGACATTTGACACAAGTGTATTTAATGAGCCTTACATCCATGAAATCAAGTTGGCTACTAGCTTATTTGAGAAATTTCTCAACGCTCTTGAGCGGTCAACTCCTTGTAGTTAGGAATTATATTGAGACACGATCATGACATGAGATGGTTTTATTGAATCATTTATAGATATAGTTATTGTTTTGTGAGTCATGGGAGGAAAAATACCAAGTAGATATGTGGTCACACTTATATTATTGGATTGATTGATTATTGTGGATAGTTGCCATACACTTTATGTATGTTTGAACTATACCCTCATTGTGGATAGCTATCAATTTGATGTGTCGTATTACACTAGACGACCACATATCAAAAATATTATTTCACACACACTAGATGGTTAATCTTATTTGTATTTGATTATGGTTTTCGCATGTTCATTACCATAGAATGATTAGTTAGTATTTTCATTATTGCATCATAGTTGTTATATTCCTATTGCATATTTTTATCTTTATTTTCTATTGTGTAATATTATTGTGCATTTCTACTTTCCTCCAATCCTAAACGTATCATTCATATAACAGGTTATTCTCATGGATCTCGTGTCTGGAATCAAGGTTAGTTATCTTCTCTAGTTATTTTCTCTTCATGTGATAGTCTGAAATGCATAGCTTTTAATCGTATATTTTTGGCCTATTTTCTTTATAGCTCTTGATATAGTTAGTTGATAGTTAGAACTGTGGATGGTATACTTGAGAATATTCTTGACCATTAGAAGATTTAGTAGTATCGACAGTGTACTAGTGTTGATGTTGCGGCATAGGCTAGACGTACTCACGTACCCATACTCGGATATCCGGGAGTAGGATGTGACAACAATGGTACCAATATCATATTAGTATATTTCTTCCATCTCTTCTTTATATTTCTCTTAGAATTCTCAAATAAATGCAAAAATCGATGAAAGTGTGCAATAAAAACATCATCAAAAATGATAACAAAAGAACATCCATCAAAACTAAACTGTGAAAATGTCCAACAAAAATCACAATAAAAATATATGGGATAGACTCTTATGTAGTGTTTTTTTTGCCAAGACACAATTCATTGCATTTTGGACTTATTCAACAGAAGTCAATCCATGAATAGGAAATGTCCTCTTTGCATTTGACCTGATCGATCAGATGTTGAAAGGTTTCCCCAATTAACTC
Source organism: Iris pallida (assembly GCA_029216955.1). NCBI lineage: Eukaryota > Viridiplantae > Streptophyta > Magnoliopsida > Asparagales > Iridaceae > Iris > Iris pallida. The sequence continues at coordinate 6,288,628 of JANAVB010038617.1, forward strand.
AGTTTCTACTGATTACTAACCATAAGCCAATACAGTGCCATCTCCAGGAGCACTAGTTTTCTTCTGATTTCTGTAGGGCTAGGTTCCGTAGGTTTAGGCTCCACAAGACTAGGCCTCAGCTCTTAGTTTGCTTTAAAAATGTTGGCAGTGGGACTATGATTCAGTAAAGCTCTCTCTAACCGCGAGGATATTATTTATTCAGCGGAGCTGCTCTATTTGGCAGATTTGTTCAATTCTGCAAAGCGAATGACTTAGCCATTTTTATTTATTGCTTCAGGTGATATTTTGTTTGTTGTTTGCCTCGCGTACAACAAGGTTGGGTGGAAGTCCATAGCACCAGGGACAGTGTTAATAATGGAGGAATGGCCTCCGACCTATTTTAATAGCATTATAGGCACTATGTTTTAGAGTCATTAATGGCTAATGATCCAGTAGGATCTAAAAATGATGAAAGTCATTTCTGGCCAATATTCCATATATGAGGATCTAAAAATATTAAAAGTTATGGCTTGTCACGTCCCGCTCCCTTTTTTTAAGATATGTGTAAGTGGTCAAGCTTAGTTTACGTTACAGCATCGGTGCTGGTACGTTGTCTAGACCTTAATGCAATCTGAATTCCATATATTCAATATTGATCACAAAAATAATATCTTTTTCTCATTCACAACAATAAAAACTTATAAAATCCAATATTACATTTAAATCAAAATTCGGAAACAAACCTGCTAAATATTCAATAAAGTTTCACAAAACTAACTAATATCTAACTCATGAATCATTGGTTGGTCTCCAAAAGGTCCATATCGCCACCATAGGGTCCACAGTGTAGGGTAACCAATTGTCTAAAATTGTCAACATATCGAGTCAGTATTGGAGCAAAACACATCAATAATTCTAAATCTATACAATATGATATACATGCATATATATAAAGAAAGAGAACTATCTAAATGCAACCCATGTCAATTTAAAAAGAACACAATTACAACGGTACTAACAATATGCAAACATGCTAAGAATAGACAAGAACTAGAAGAAATATCAACAATAATCAAGGTAATGTGTACAGTGTTGTCACGCCCCGCTCCCGTAGGAGCGATCGTCCTCGCTAAGGCGTGATACCGCACGGGCCTAGCGCCCGTGCAAGGCTATGTCCAGAAACGGCCGATTCGAGCTAGGCCACAGAGTCGCACAGAGTGTCCCCATTTGCAGCGGAAAGTAAATGAACACAAATTGAAGCGAATTCAAACTCTTTATTGATATTCAATAAGTTTACAAGCGACGCTAGGCCGAGTTTACAAGTCGCTCAAGCTCTCTCTCTGAAACATAAAAGGCGTGCCAAGTGGCTTACAACATAGAATGATTTATGGCGATGTTCCGATACATTATGTCCTGTATATGGTGCTTCAGCTCCTTGCAACGCTCCAAGGCTCCAGAGATAGCTCCGTACCTTAGCACGTTCGAGGGAAGCTCCGCACCCGATGACGCCTCCTGCATCCTGCAAGCAGACTGTGGGGTTATCAGTACATTGTTATGCACTGGTGGGGAGGCTAGCTCGCCCACAATGCTATCATTACCAAACACGTTCCATTTACTTTTGTGCACCGTCTATCATTCATTGTCTTTCTAATCTTACCTTAGGATCAGTTTCATGGCATATTTAGTAACCTATCTCGTGTTGCCGAATTCAAGTGTCGCATGGAAATACATGTACGACTTACCCATACTTACCGTCCGGCCTTCCCTGTCCAAAGTAAACCAAGTTAGTCAACAATGCACATGTAGTAACTTAACGTGATTCATGTAAACATTCAATGTCAAGGGCGTATCCCTGCCTCGGGTTCTAGCACGTCAGGCATGTTCTTAGCACGTCGTAGGCATGTTCAGAGTGTTACGTTTCGAGCATGTTCAGGATGTTACATGTCAAGCACGTTCAGGAGTGTTACATGTCAAGCACGTTCAGGATGTTACATTTCGAGCATGTTCAGGATGTTATATTTCAAGCATGTTCAGGATGTTACATTTCAAGCATGTTCAGGAGGCACGACATTTAGTTAACTTAGACTACTTATTTCAATGCAAGAACTTGCACGTGGATTGCCACCAGCATAGTCCACTTAATCTACATGCATGGGTCGCTGGCTTTACAAGCCATTTTGGACATATCACGTGGGCATTCTCACCTATCGAAGCGTGATGGCTGGTACACCTTGATAGTCTCTTGAAATGCCTGGCATTACGTCTTTTTGAGTGGCCGAGCCCCCACTCAAAGCAGCCCGTAAGCCCCATGTCTGATTCCGCCTAGGCCGGCCACGGTATTCCCCCCCATCGCCCGTGCCGCAGAATCCTTCCTAATGACGGCCACGGTATTCCCTCCATCGCCCGTGCCGTTTGTCCACGACCATTTCGTATTGTCTTGTCATTTAACTTAATGGCTGTCTTTGAGCCATAATGCGTTATCGACCAGGTTGACGTCCGTGCAGCGCGGGAAGCGAGCCCCGTTGCACGTGTCCATCATACCTGTCGCTAACGTCTTTCATGTCTTATCTTGTATTCACTCTTTCATTTCTTTCTTTCACTTGTTCGTTCATTCATTCATTTTTCAGGTATTCATTCATTCTTTGGTGGATTCATTCATTCGCTTACTCGTTCATTCATTCATTCATTATGCAACTCCCCGTGCGGAAGTCACCTTGGCAACCCATCGGTCCCGAAGACTTTCAATGTTGCTATACTCTTCTTGGAACGACTATGTCGATAGTCTTCCGTTTCATTGTTGTAAACCATTCATTGTTTCATTGTTGAACGCATAAGGGACTTGAACGTAAGCTTGTGCCTTAGCACGAGCGTGGAGCGCGGTACGAGAGTTTCTATATTTGCCGAGTTCTTTTCCATGTTCTAAACAAGCATACAAGATGGGATTATTCCCTTAGCTAGGTGCGTTGAGTCATTTATTAGCATGCATGGTGTTATCGCCTAGCGATTCTCGTGATAGTGTCCGCATTGTTAAGTGTCTAGGCTAAGCAAAGACAGGTTCATCGGACCCACCCACCTTAGCGATGATCACATCGGCTGAGCGACACTCCGAGCGCGCCTTTGAAAGTCTAAGTCTGGATTCATCTTGACGGGCCAATGTAAGCCTTGTATCGATTCTTCACCAGGTCGATGCCAACTCTCCGGGTCGACGGCTCGTTTGAGTCGTTGCACTTGCCGTTTGAATCGGCGTTCCGCTAGGGCGGAGCGGGTCCTTACATAATACACCACTCAAATTAAGTCTCGTCCTCGAGACTTCCTGAGTGCAGGTCATCATACCATTCCTTAACTCGTGTCGTCGTGTTTCTTAGACAATTTTATCGAACTGCTCTATCGTTCGATGGCATCGAACTAAACTTGATACCTTTCCAAGTTCCATGTCGCATGTGTTTGGTGAATTTTATTGGATGGCTGTCCATTCATTTTAGACTTGATGGTACTTATTCAATCGTCGTGTTTCTTCGACTTGGTTGCTATTTTGTCGTGTTATGGAACAGAAATGGTCGCATGAGGCACGTTGTAATTCGTCAAATACGAGGGTCGTAGGCTGAGGCAAACTCACTTTCATTTATTTCGGTCATCGAGATGACCCGATTCGCTCCTCAAGTGTTTATGTCCACGAAATCAGTATGATTTCTTCTTAGCGGGGTCGACCAAGTCGAAGTAATTTTCGTCCGATTCAAGACTAAGTATTGCACTATCAATGGTTTAATTCATTACACCAACTTTTATTTGCACGATATCGATTCCATATCATTCACTTGTTCAGGGCCAATCTCGTTGTCGTTCACGCACACTCCGCTCACACGTTTCTTTGATCCCGAGCCACGCTCGTACTAGTATCATTCTTTTTCTCAACACAATTTCAAGTTCTCGACGCTCTTCCATTTCCCCAAGTCTCATTTGAATTCAACGTATCGCTTGGTTGGATCGTGTACACATTTCAGGCGTCCCCAAAATACATGCATTCACCAAACCGCATGATAGAGAATTCGTCATTCTCACTCAAGTCGCATCGTGCACATACTCAGGCGTCCCTGAAATATATACATGTCAGTCGAGTCTCGTAAGCAGGGTTTCCTATATTCGTGATTCACGCTATCCATCCATGCCAATCCTCAAGATCAATCTTTTGATTGCTAACACATGAAACATGAGCGTCTCGCCTAACCGCTAGGCCATCTTTTCGAGGCTAAGTCAATGTCAGGATTGGAATCATAGTTCTCTAACAATAATGCCAACACTGACCCCAATCCTAGGGTCAAACTAAAGTCGGTAATACAGGATTTTCTACCCAAGCTCACGTCACTCAGATTTCTAAACATCGAGCACGATCACCTAATTCGCATCAAGACATCGTTGCACATATTCGATTCCATTCAATTCACCAATTCTAACCAATTCATGTATTCGATCACGAGGTCGTCTAGCTTTTGACAATACGTTACGCCCCAATCTCACGCGAGTCCGATTATCCACGGTGGTTCATGAATCACTATGCAACGCTCCGGCGGAATAATCATTTTCATCGGGGCGTAACTCTTGCTTGCGTCCAGACTAATTCATTCTCGATACGCGGATTGGACCTACGCAATCCTCAAGCTCAATCATCAAGCACACCAAGTCATTCTCAAGTTTACCTCCGCGTCAAACCACAAGTCGAAGCATACGGATTGCCACGCCATGCAAGTTCAATCACCCCCGCTGTATGAATCACCATACCAGCGCTCACGCGGAGTGATCGCCCTAATCGACGTGATGCATGTGCGAGGCTGGAGTTGCGCTCGCATAAGATAAGAATGTCGAAGTTGTGGTTATCGACGAAGCAAATCCAAATATTTCGTTTCATCCAAGTCAAGATTTTAATTCGATAGTCCGTTCGTCATTCGTTCAACTAGAAAATCCTCGAGCCAAGTTAATCTTTTCCTCGATACATTTAAATATCCCGAGTATAGCATCCATCAGAACAATGACATTTGTACGATCGTCATTCGCCGAGTCAGAGTACCTCCGAGTCGCATATCGATCTTTGATACGCCTCAATACCATCAACGATATGCATAACCTGACGATCTTCCTTTGCAACCAATTCCGAGTCGTGCGTTGATGCTGTTGTCCGAGTTGGATATTCCACAATTTTCTCGATATTCAAGATCAAGTTCGATCGCTATTCCTCAAGCTTGTTTTAAGATCGTTGTTCAAAACTCAAGTCACATTTCAGTTGAATCAATCCGAAATCGTACGTGCGATCCTCTAAGTTTCCTCGATCAAGACCATTCATTTTCATTCATCGTTCCGAATCATTTTCTAACACGTGTTTCCCATTCACAAGTTGTCCAAACGACATCTCGTTCGGGACATTTGAGGTCACGACCAACTAAGCGTGACGCGTTCTAAGGCTTTGCGCGATCGCATCGCTTCGCCGGCATACTCGTTCTATCCGTATATCCTTTAGTCTCGCTCGAATAACTTCTATGACGTCCATACACCACTTAGGGTTCGAGCCACTCGACTAGTCGTCGACACTCATTCTTGTTCTTCTTCGAGCCTATCACATACACCACTCGGTTTCAAGCAATTCTATAAATCCTCAAGAGATCATTCGATTCCCACTCGATAAGTTTAATCGTGCATTCGCCCGTTCCTCAAAATCTAAATCAATCTTCCATGCACGCCTAAGCGTGAACTCGGTAGCGTTCCTATCGATATACACTCTAAGTGTAGCTTCGTTCCCGACCGAGCGGTACTTGATATCGCTCGCAACTCGATTGTACCAAAAGTCGAGGTGCGCGACACGCGGACTAAGTTGTGCCGCATAACCATCTCGTGCGGACTATATTTCGAGTTTGCACGCTCATTTTCTAGGTCGACGCAAGACTAGTCAGGCACGCACGCGACATGTTTACTTAGCATGTGTTCTCTATCGAGTCAAGTTTAACATCGTTCGGCACAAAGGCCTTCGCCTATCGATCCCGTTCAACCGAGTACTTGTACGAGCTTTTGAAAATATTAGACTTATTGTATGGAACATCCCAAGGCACAATGAGAGAGAGCGTACACTTCTTTTTCAAACGAGCTTTTAAAACTGAGAAAATCGAAATGAAGTCCAAGGACGTAAAGCCGTGCTCTGATACCAATCTGTCATGTCCCGCTCCCGTAGGAGCGATCGTCCTCGCTAAGGTGTGATGCCGCACGGGCCTAGCGCCCATGCAAGGCTATGTCCAGAAACGGCCGATTCGAGCTAGGCCACATAGTCGCACAGAGTGTCCCCATTTGCAGCGAAAAGTAAATGAACACAAATTGAAGCGAATTCAAACTCTTTATTGATATTCAAGAAGTTTACAAGCGGCGCTAGGCCGAGTTTACAAGTCGCTCAAGCTCTCTCTCTGAAACATAAAAGGCGTGCCAAGTGGCTTACAACATAGAATGATTTATGGCGATGTTCTGATACATTATGTCCTGTATATGGTACTTCAGCTCCTTGCAACGCTCCAAGGCTCCAGAGATAGCTCCGCGCCTTAGCACGTTCGAGGGAAGCTCCGCACCCGATGACGCCTCCTGCATCCTGCAAGCAGACTGTGGGGTTATCAGTACATTGTTATGCACTGGTGGGGAGGCTAGCTCGCCCACAATGCTATCATTACCAAACATGTTCCATTTACTTTTGTGCACCGTCTATCATTCATTGTCTTTCTAATCTTGCCTTAGGATCAGTTTCATGGCATATTTAGTAGCCTATCTCGTGTTGCCGAATTCAAGTGTCGCATGGAAATACATGCACGACTTACCCATACTTACCGTCCGGCCTTCCCTGTCCAAAGTAAACCAAGTTAGTCAACAATGCACATGTAGTAACTTAACGTGATTCATGTAAACATTCAATGTCAATGGCGTGTCCCTGCCTCGGGTTCTAGTACGTCGTAGGCACGTTCTTAGCACGTCGTAGGCATGTTCAGAGTGTTACGTTTCGAGCATGTTCAGGATGTTACATGTCAAGCACGTTCAGGAGTGTTATATGTCAAGCACGTTCAGGATGTTACATTTCGAATATGTTCAGGATGTTATATTTCAAGCATGTTCAGGATGTTACATTTCAAGCATGTTCAGGAGGCACGACATTTAGTTAACTTAGACTACTTGTTTCAATGCAAGAACTTGCACGTGGATTGCCACCAGCATAGTCCACTTAATCTACATGCATGGGTCGCTGGCTTTACAAGCCATTTTGGACATATCACGTTGGCATTCTCACCTATCGAAGCGTGATTGCTGGTACACCTTGATAGTATCTTGAAATGCCTGGCATTACGTCTCTTTGAGTGGCCGAGCCCCCACTCAAAGTAGCCCGTAAGCCCTATGTCTGATTCTGCCTAGGCCGGCCACGGTATTCCCCCCATCGTCCGTGCCGCAGAATCCTTCCTCATGACGGCCACGGTATTCCCCCCCATCGCCCGTGCCGTTTGTCCACGACCATTTCGTATTGTCTTGTCATTTAACTTAATGGCTGTCTTTGAGCCATAATGCGTTATCGACCAGGTTGACGTCCGTGCAGCGCGGGTAGTGAGCCCCGTTGCACGTGCCCGTCATACCTGTCGCTAACGTCTTTCATGTCTTATCTTGTATTCACTCTTTCATTTCTTTCTTTCACTTGTTCGTTCATTCATTCATTTTTCAGGTATTCATTCATTCTTTCGTGGATTCATTCATTCACTTACTCGTTCATTCATTCATTCATTATGCAACTCCTCGTGCGGGAGTCACCTTGGCGACCCATCGGTCCCGAAGACTTTCAATGTTGCTATACTCCACTTGGAACGACTATGTCGATAGTCTTCCGTTTCATTGTTGTAAACCATTCATTATTTCATTGTTGAACGCGTAAGGGACTTGAACGTAAGCTTGTGCCTTAGCACGAGCGTGGAGCGCGGTACGAGAGTTTCTATATTTGCCGAGTTCTTTTCCATGTTCTAAACAAGCATACAAGATGGGATTATTCCCTTAGCTAGGTGCGTTGAGTCATTTATTAGCATGCATGGTGTTATCGCTTAGCGATTCTCGTGATAGTGTCCGCATTGTTAAGTGTCTAGGCTAAGCAAAGACAGGTTCATCGGAGCCACCCACCTTAGCGATGATCGCATCGGCTGAGCGACACTCCGAGCGCGCCTTTGAAAGTCTAAGTCTGGATTCATCTTGACGGGCCAATGTAAGCCTTGCATCGATTCTTCACCAGGTCGATGCCAACTCTCCGGGTCGACGGCTCATTTGAGTCGTTGCACTTGCCGTTTGAATCGGCGTTCCGCTAGGACGGAGCGGGTCATTACAAGTGTGTTCTATAATATAAGTTTTCTACATGTGGATGGGTTAGTACATATGGCAGTCGATACGTAAGGTACGACTGCTATCAACATTGATATTATGGATTTGATATGCTTACTAATTGTACTTCCCGTCTGACTCTCAAAAGTAAACTTATCACTATGACATTAATATTGAACTTGAACATTGAAGTTGAACTAGAATCATTAAAGTGAACGTGTGCAATAATATATCAAGTCTAATTCTCATGCACAAATAACAGTCATTATGAGCCAAGAACTATAACATGAATATGGGAGCTAACCATGAAAAGATTGCAAAAAAAATATAGTACAAAATACACGTACCAAAGGAATTAAAGTTGTACTTGCATTAACCTCCAAATATTGGATTACCTATTGACAGTAGGTTGGTACCCTCAAAAAAATTACGTCACTATCCCCATAGCAAGAACATGACAATATCGGACAAATAAAACATAGGATTAGTACTATAGTATAAACATAATTTATATTCATGTAGGACTTGTTTCTATGACACGTGAATTAATGCACAAAACTAAGGCCAAGTTTAGCGATTTTAAACTAAGGTATGTACTACATAATAAATATTTATTATCAAATAATTATCATTAAAAGTAGTTTTATCATATTAATTTTGATTTATAACTTGATCCTAAAATATGAGTTTATTAGGACAATGTTTACAAATTCGGAATCCATAGCACGCAAATCAATACAACCTATTGATCCGAAAGTCAACTATTTCATAACCTAGATTTGTTTACATGGTCTCGGAGATTTCAGCATTGCAAGAGCAATAGAATCGAAGGTTTGCATAAAACTCAATTCATTTAGGAATTATGGTCGTTTTTATTTTCTATATCTAAATATAAGATTTTTGGTAGTTTAACTACTCACTTTTTAAGTCTAATTATACTGAATATAACATACGATTTTAATTATTCAGAAACTAAACTATGTTGTAGTTCCTTGTTTTAGATTTTCTTAAAACTAAACGGATCACTGTTTCGAGTTTGAGAACTCCTAGAATTACAAAAACACCAAAACACATTCGTTTTTTTATACCTAATACTCTAAAAATACTTCTTCATGATTCAAACTAAAGCTATTAAAATATAGATTATAAAATCTTGCCTCCATACAATTCTAAATTTTTTTGACATGAATCGGAGTCCGGAGCTAGCAGATATGACACTTCAAAGTCGTTACACTTCCTAATAAGTATTGAATGCATTTTAAATAATATAATATGTCTAATCAATTATTATAGTACTTAATGATTCCAAAAATAATAATACTTCTATAAAATTATCGTATATTACAGTATATTAAATTATAAAATGGTGCAAGTATTCATTCTAAAGTATTAGTGGGGCTTGGATGACCTTCCACCTTGCCTATTAGTTGTTCTAGGCTTATGGTGTCTTTTCGATAATCTTAATTACCAAAGTACCCTTTAAATTATTTTCTATATTTTTTAAATATTTTTTGTTGAAAAATAAAACTAAATAAATTTCACTTATTAATATTTCTAGAGTAGAAGATGCTACATGGCTAGTGATCCATGAGGATCTAAAAATATTAAAAAATCATTTATGTCTGACAAATCCAAAGAATCTGTATAGTTTGGAAAGTCATCGCGGCTTATAGATCAGAATTATCTTGTAAGACTGAAAGCCATCTTTCTCGTTAGTTGGTCATGGAGGTTGAGAGAGTTGTTCTTTAAAGGAGGAATCCTCTTTTCGTGATAAGAAGGAAGCAATAAAAATTTAGATAATAAAATTTAATAGATCATACCTACTCTTAGGATTCGAGGATGATCGCGCGATCATAAGTTTTCATACGGTAGAGCTATGTGCTGATAATGTGTGGTAGTCTGTGATGATAATGTGTGGTAGTCTAATTTATTAGACTAAGAAAATGAGAGGTGGAGAGATGAATACTCTGATGGAACCCTTCAAGGGTTCTCCATATATTTATTTCTATTTATAATAGATTGATTGCTTAACAGCCGGATACAATAGTATCTTTATAAGACTCCAAACATGATAGGTATATCTCCATTATGATCGATTAGCACAATCATCCAATAGTTAGTTACAACTAACTGTAACACTCGTCACTATACAGTAATGACAATTATAAGTGATAAATTATAAGTTTAAATATTGAGCTTATAATTTACCACTTAGCTTGCAGCTACAAATTTTTTTTATAATATTCAACAATTCTAATTGTTACAAAAACATGTCCAAAACAATCATAGTCACTTCTATTTCTGTTTTCTTTAGTTCTATAAAAAAAAGGGTTTCAAAATTTTCAATTTATGAAATAATTTTCTTGTCCAATAAGGACGGACGTTTGGTTTAAAAATTAACAAATGAATAAATTTTAAATTATTAAATAAATTTCAATTTTATTGTTATTTGAAGATGATATTGAGGATGAAATAGATTTATGTTGTGTTGACAAAAGTAGGGGTGAGATATTTGGACCAAACCGACCAAATCGAACAAAACCAACCGAATCGGTCAGTTTTTAACCGAACCTATGGTCCGATTGGATTGGTTCGACTTGACCATTTAAAAAAACCGTCCGATTTGACTCGGTTCACGGTTTGGTCATTCCAAAAATTGCTTAAACCGAACCAAACCTAGTTAGTAACAACCTAAAGTTAGGTTTATATCTAGTCAAAGTTATCCATCTCATGGTTTGTTTATTTTCCATCTTCAATTCATAGATCTATTAGGAATAGGATTTATTTTCGAGAATCATTTTAGATTTGTAGAAGAAATTTATTATACAAGTGATTTACTTAGAAGATTATTGTCCACTTTGGTATCTCATACAAACATCTTCCAAACAGGTGGTAGTTAGCATTTATTTTTGTGTGAATTTATTTTGTGAAACACTTTTATATACTTGAAATTTTTTGTCTGATCCAAACCGATCAGTCTAACCGATCCAAACCGAACCAAGTCGGTCGGTCTCAAAACCGAACCGACCAATTGGTTAGTTTGGTTCGGCTGTGATTGTTTTCAAACCGATTAACTTCGGTTCGACTTCAGTTGTGATCAAATAGGTCGACCACCGACTGATGTACACCCCTAGACAAAAGTATTTGAGGGTGAACTTATATATACAATTTTATTTTTTTTAGAGAATTTGTGTTTAAGATAATATTATAGTATTTGAGGACAAAATAAATAATTCATATATTTACACTTTGAAGTGATTAAAAGAAAAAACTTCATTACTTTATTGTGCAATATATAGTTATAAAAAATATATTTATACTTTAAAGTGCTATCACTGTAAAGTAATAAAAATCAATGTTGTAAAAATCGGACCAGAACGGCGGTTGGACCGGGTCCAACCGGTTTAAGCCAAAAAATTGGTCCGGTTCGACTAAAATCGGATTTTTTAAAGAACCATCGGTTTTTTTTTTTCGAAATCGGGTTCAACCGGTGAACCGGCCGAACCGGTTCACAATTGAACCGGCCAATTTTGATTTTTTTTTAAATCAAAATAAATTATTATGTGAAATTTGGACTATTTGATTATTGATTTGGTTTTAATCGACCTTATAGTTGTAAAATTAAACCAAATTAACGTACTTATGACCAAATCAAACTAAACCAAGAAGTAAATATGAATATTTTACCTATTTGAACCAAACCAAACCAAATATATTGAATTTCAATTGAACCCCGGTTGAACCGGTTGAACCTCGGTTGAACCCCGGTCCGACCTATACTAAAAAATTTCGGTTCGATCATCGGTCCGGTTTTTAAAACATTGATAAAAATAACAAACTCCCCAGCTCCGGCTCCTTCACGTGTAGTCAGAGTTCCAAGGTGTGAGTTATATTTCTATTTGTGACACAAGTGGAATTTTGTTCAGAAACCCCTTGTTCACATTTACTAGGGGATGGTGATGCACCACGACTGAACATGGTTAGCTAGGTGATGGTGGAGGAGAAATGATAATGATTTGGCCATTTTGGTTACTAATTCCTTGCTGTTGGTCCGTGCACGACATTTCATCCATCATCTTCTTCGATGAGAATAAAGTAGCCGTAATCTATTTTTTCTATAAAAGGTGGGAAAAATCCCTACACGTTCCATTAAGGCCTCGTTTGGTTGAATGGAAGGAAAAAGAAATCAATCCTGGGCATTTCATTTCTTTTGGGAAATTTTTTTTTTTCCCGATATTTGGAAATGTCAAAGAATTTGGAGAGAAAAGTGAATACTTCAATGTGGAAAAGTGATTCCTTGTTTGGATGAAATCACTTTTCCTCCTAACTTTCTTTCCATTAGGAATCACATTCCTTTCCTCCTCAATTCCTTTGGCACCTAAACATAGGAAAGTAATCACTTTCATTTTCCAACCCGATGATTCCCTGAACCAAACGAGACCTAATGAATTAATGATAGTTAACGAAACAGAAATAGCTCTCAAAATAAACAGAAAATTACATAATATTTTTCTCTCCATCGAGACAATGTGCACATTGTATCAAGCCAAAAAATTTAGGTGAAAAACTCTAGAATTTTTTAATGCATGGTGGAGTCCTCTTGAACTCTCATGAGAGTTTCTTAAGGGTTTGCTTGGCAATTGTAGGGTAGCGATTATGAGGTACTTTTAGAGTACATGTTATGAGCGGTTATGAGTGGCCGATATTGGGTGGTTTTAAGTAGCGACTTTTAAACCAGTCCAATCCATGCTTGGTAATTTATTAACGAGTGGTTCAGAAAGTTTTTTATACGAATAAAATTACATATATGTCCCATGCTTGATATTAGTAGTTATAATTATATATTTTTTGTGAGAATATAAAAAAATAAAAAAAATAAAACTCCTCAAAATCTACCGATTTGGGATATTTATAAAGTCATCCAAAATTACAATACATCAATTTTGGAGGATTTCTGAGCCGACCAAAACCATTATCTCCAAAAAATTAACAAGTAGGAGTTTTCATAAATGGTCGGTTCAAAACACCCCAAAACCGATGCAAACATCGTTACTGAGCAGACCCTAAGTTTCTAGAACTTAAGTTTTAGACTATTCTTATCATGAAGATATATCATTATAGATATCTAGGTTCCAGAAACTTTCCACCATTAGATTGTATTTAAAATGGTGAAAATTTTCTGGAACCTAGATTTTTACAATATTCCTTATTATTGTATCTAGACGCATGGTATAATTTTAGTCATTCTTGTAAAATGATTGGGGCTATATAAAGATGGGGGAGCTCATTTGTTCATCACCCAATAAGTTATAAATTTTTTGTAACGGAGTGAAGTTTTCAATATTTCAATCTATTGTTCCAGATTTTTTTATTCTCGTCTTAGCAATCTAGCTAAACTTTTGGTAAAGGCTTGTAAGGTTATTCGATGAGAAAATTTGTGTGCTGCATGAATCGAGGTGTAGGTTAAACATCAAGTCTGTGACAACCTGACTCATGATGCAGGTGGATTGATTGAAGATTTATTATCATTCTTATTATTATTATTATTATTATTATTATTATTATTATTATTATTACCAACGCGTGCGGGCTCAGTATAATCGTGTGTCCCACGCAGACGATTCTTGGCCTGTCGTATGGAACGACTTTTGGAGTGCGGACATAGTCCGTTGGCCTTGTCATCATCGCCGTGCACACGCACCCCGCGCACTCCGCGCGCTCCAGAGCTCCGCTCGGCAGCCCACCGTCTTTCGACGACAGTTACTCAACACCTCGCTTTGCCCACGACGCCGAAGAGACGCCCTCGACGACTAAGGATGACCGTCCGTACGACGGCCACTGATTCATTGCCGACTGCGACTACCGATTCCGCCCAGCCGTCCGTTCTATGCGCACGACGCGCATATTGGCGACAATCGCCGTCAACACGTAAGAATTGGCCTAGTTCCATTAAAAAGGGAGGGATAGTTGGTTGTTGACCTTCAGCACATTTGACTTCCTCAAACGCATAGGATTTTACTCTTACAACAACTGGATCATTTACTCATACTAATCGATTCATTAAAATAAATCATAAAATCAAGTTGAATAGGCTAGATCCACTAAAATTCAACAACTAATAAATAAAATTATTGATTTTACTCTTAAAAAAAATAGTGATATCAATTGCAAACACAAGGGATTAAATACTTGTTCGTCCTTTTAGGATAAGTTTAGTCATCAGTAAAATCTACTAGAGTTCTGGTGGAGAATATTCCTAAAGAATGCAATCATGAAAAACTACATAAACTAGAAATAAGAACTGAGAGTAAGGAATTTGAGGTACATTACAGAAAGATGATGTCCTTAAATAGATTTTTTTCCCACATGAGTAGCGGAATATGGAAGATAACGATCTATTCCCGAGCTATAACGATTCCAGATGACCACAACACCGTGCACCTAATGGCGAATCTAACGACCGATCAACAAGTCTTGCACAATGGAGTTTTAGGAAAGTTTTTGGTTCTGGAGGGATTCTCGAGTTGTCTTCTCTCTGAGATTTCTGAGCGAGAAGAATTTTGTTTTGTAACCTATAACCAACCACTAATTTCGTAACAAGATTAAGTGAGACTTGTGGCAGCGGAAGATCATCAACTGCAATTCAAACAAACAAATAAAAATATAAAAAAGAGAGAAAATTACCATTTTACCTAGGCCTGGTCTGTGATGCTCCAACGTGCTAAGTGTACAAAAAAACATTAAATTGCACACTCGCTCGTGCGTTGCATGGACTTGAGTCCATCCCCACAAAACTCATTTACCTAACAAAGTTAGCACTTAAAATAAAAGAGAGTGCTCTCTCCTGTTAGATGTGGGACTAAAGGAATCCCCCCATGTGAGTCACATTGACATTGCTCTCCAATAAGCAACACACCCAACAAGTTCCACTATGGAAGACACATTTTGTACCTTCTAGGTCTACACCCTATCAATATGAACCGGTAAAAATGCACCCAGCTCCCTTTCACAATTCTGATATATTGCCTCAATTTCCCTTGAAATCTGAAAGGATTTACGAAGAGTATGCGAAGAACATCGAAAGATATTAAAACAATCCTTCTCACATCTAAGATCTCTTGAAAGAAACATGTTAGTTAGGAAGGATGTTTGGGATTCTGATGCTACTGAATGCACTCAAGGTTACTTAAAGAGGTTTGGTCTTGAGTATGCTAGATCTGCTTGAGTCTTCTATTTTGTTTTCTCAATTAATGTGGCTAATAATTAACTGCTCAAAAGATGACACCAAGCGTGTACAAGTCCTTGAACACTCAAAAGAGAGACTGTCAACCATTTGGAGTACATTAAGCAAAGGAAAATGCTAAGTCTACAACCAAATACTTACAACCTTCTTGCAACCTCTCTCCCGCGGCCCCGCCCCTTACACATGGGTCCCACCTACCCCCGCTACATGAGCTCCACCCGACCCCGCCACTTCTCCCCTTCTTCCAATCGAAGCCCGACACGTGGCGGTTGTAAGGGAATTGTAAGCATTTCTTTGTAGGCATAGCAAAGTTCTTCTTTCTACAGGAATAAGAATATAACAAGAGTAGTAAAAAAAAGCTAGCATAACCAAATTATTACAAACAATCACTAAAAATAAGTTCAGATTTTACATTCGGTTTTTATTTAAATACTTCAGCATAATTCCCAACATTTTCTAGGTTACGCCACTCTTATCCGGATTTCTCATCCCTCTACATAACACAGACCTCATCATTGGACTCGTGTTTTTGCTTTTATAATCAATCTGGGCCCATCGAACGATGAGAGGAACGAAAGGCGCAAACTTTGCTTCTGGAGGATCAGTAAGTCTTGGATTCAATGGTAATTAGTGTTAAACTTTTGTCACAGGGATTCTCATATTTTGATGTTAGTTTCTGCTCTATAAACTTCTAAGTTGCTGAAAAAATTGTTCGAAATCATCATGGAACCAATATTACCTTGAGAAAGCAGATACAGTATTTTTCGACAATCCAATCAAATATATGCATGCAAGTGTGTTTTCCTTCTAAAGCTGTTGTTTTGATATCCAGATCCATATTTCTGACATATTCGCCTTCTTCTCACAAATAGCTCTCCCAAGGAAAGTTAGACGAAACAATTTACCGATACTTTAGTATCAGCATATTACATGAAGGTAATCTCTTCCCTAGCGCCTCTCGCGCTCAAGAAATATATCTATACACACACTTATGGAAATAAACATGCAAGATGATTTGGCAGGAATTATCAATCTGGATCAGCAATGGAGTTTAGCATTATTGGATGCTGTCCATATCCGAAAACTTTGAACCCTTTGGGCAGTTGCTTGGACATCTTGAACGAGTTGGCATTGAGGATCAACTCTGCAGCAAATGCTCTCCTACATGACCTTAGCTCGAAACTGCAAGGGATAAAATACTCAATTGGGAGTTCCTATAATGTGGTTTTTGAATATGATCAAGAACCCTTCTGCACTTGGTAAGCACCATATTCTTTTGAACCTTCTTTAACAGAAAATCTCTCTTTGAACTTGTATATATTAGTCATTCCTATTTCCTAGTCGTATTCTTCCATGGAAGTCTAATATTGGACCAATTATTTCAGTAGGAGTGGAAAAAACGATGAGTGCATAATCCTCATCAGAGGCTTGACTTATGATGGATGAGAAAAGAAAGTCTCGAGTAGGAAGAGGGACGATATTATACTACAGTTTTATAAAATAAAATTTATACCTTCCCTTATAAATTAAGGATAATTTTGATAACCCATTTTGAAAATCCGTGGACATTGTAAAAGTTTTCGTGGCAACTATATATAATTGAATTCCTCTTTTAGCCTGTCGTGTATCTAAGAATGCTTTGTAAATTATTGAAAGAGAATAGCAAGGTTCTTAATTAAAATGTCTTTCTTTATTCAGGATAAAATGAGGTCAAGAATGCATGTTGTGGAGCAGGGGAAGTTCAATGGAGAATCAGCATATATGCATGCCCAATTCTACTTACTGCTCGGATCGTCACAAGTATATATCTGTACTGCGACATGTTACACTCAACACATGCTACATCCAAATGTGCAGGCTTAATTACTTGTATGCATGGACTTCAAAGTCACTTGTCGCAATGAACTATGGTTACTAATTTAAGTGGCTGTAAAGTGTACTCTTCTTCTTCCTTTTTGTTATGTAACCACAAATCGGTGCACCTACAAATGGATGCTTGAGTTAGTTGAAGTAAATCTAATTTTTCCTGAGCATCTCAGTCTTCAGGCTTTATTCGATATCATTGATCAGTGCAGTCTAGCAAAGCGAAGGAACCCTATATATTCACAGACGCACAAAAATTCAATACTAGTTTTGAGTCTGAAATTTAACTCGAACTGTGTAGAATCTCTACCATCAAATGTTATCTTAAATATCAGAAATTGCACACTTTTTTTCTAAATATTATTTACTGCTACTATAACTATTAAATAAGAAAACAAGCATTGTTGTCAAGTCTTCGAGATATAAGAACTCGGAAAATCACTACCAAAATACAGTCAATTAGCGACGGCACATTAGCGACGAATAATTTCCGTCGGCGTTAGCGACGGATTTGCGACAAATAGCCGACGGAGTACCGACGACAAGCCGATACATTTTTTATTTTATTTTAAGGGGGAGAAAAGGTCGCTCATCCGTCGCTAGGGCGTCAGAGATATAGCGACGGATAAGCAGCCGTCGCTATGCAGTCGATTATTTGGCGGGAATTGTTGGGAGAAGTGGCGGGACAATTCTTCGACTATGTAGCGACGGATATTCCGTCGGCAAGTATCAAAAAGAGCGACGGACTAGCGACGGATAAAATCCGACACGAGTCCGTCGCTAAATATACGACCCAGACTTAAATTGAAACGACGGGGGGAACTTTTCATTCCCCCCAAATTTCACTCTCTCCTCTCTCTCTCTCCCGTGGCGGTGATCGGCAACCTCTCCTCTCTCTCTTCCAAAGGTAATCCCCTCTCTCTCTCTCTCTCTCTCTCTCGCGGTGGTCGTGGGTGCAGCGGGCCGGGGACGTCGGGGAATGCGGGGGCGGCAGAGACTACGGGGGCGGCGGGTGCGTCGGGGGCTGGAGGGCGGCGGGGGAGGCGGGGGGGGGGGGGGGGGGGGTGGCGGCGGGGGGTGGGAGGGGTACGCTTGCGCGCGCGGGGCTGCGGGGGGGAGGGGGGGTGCAGCGCGCTCCGGGGCAGCGGGGGGCGGCGGGGGTGGCGCGCGGGGGACAGCACGGGGCTGGAGGGGGCGGCGGGGGGTGGGAGGGGTACGCTAGAGTTTGTAAGTGTAAGTAGTAGTAATTATCCTAGTTGAAGAAATAGGATGAGAAAGTCTATTGCTTTATATATATATATATATATTTTTTAAAGTCGATTGCTTTATATATATATATATATATATATATATATATATATATATATATATATATATATATATATATATATATATATAAAGAAAATGCAATATGGCAAACCCTAGTCTTAGCCACATGGAGTTCAACAAAAGAAAATGCAATATGACAAACCCTAGTTTAAGAAATAGGATGAGAAAGTCTATTTATATATATATATATATATATATATATATATATATATATATATATATATATATATATATATATATATATATATATATCAAGGTTCAAAGTATCGGTATCGGACTTTTCCTATGAGTATTGGTATCGGCGATATCGGTAGTACCGGCAGTTTCGGATCGGAGTATCGAATTTTTTGGTATTGGAAAACAAATAATTATCGGTAGTATCGGATTCTTTTACATGCTTGTACAACCTTATTATGCTTTCAACCTAGGTTCACAATATCGGTATCGGAATCGGTATCGGACTATTCCTATGTTGTTTAATTTTCTTTGCCGAATTGACCGGAACAAAAACCCCCAATGTCAATGTTCTAAAAAGCACTAGGCGGACTCGGTGCGGCGGAGGTCCGCCTAGCTACTAGCCCGCCTAGGCGGCCGCCTAGAAATTTTTTTTTTTTTTTTGAAATGTTTAAAATTTTGAATTTTGAAATTTGAAATTTTAATGTTCTAAAATCCAAATACTATCTTAAACCCAAACAAATAGAATAAACCGAAAATCGAACCGATTTAATTCGGTTCGGTTCGGTTATTGACCAATTCGGTTCGGTTTCGGTTTGCTTATTTGGTTTCGGTCCAATTTGGTTTTCGATTATTCGGTTTGGTTGGAACCGAATAAACCGAATACTCACCCCTATCAGTGTGGCTATGAAATGTGTCAAAAAAAATGTGTTCCCATAGTATTACTCAACTAGGCGTGATAAGTTCCATTGCTTTCACTACTCATTCGTTACAATATGATGGTTGAAATGATATTTATAGAATTAAAACAAGATGGTCGCAAGGTTTTTGATATCCTTTGTGATAGCAGGGATTTTGACAATATGATACCTGTAAGTTGAATGAGGAATTCTACAATAACAGGCTTTGTTTATGCATCAAAATATTGGAAAATAAGAAACATGTCCAAAAAATGAGTGTACATTGAAAGGACAATGCTAAGATGTATTAGTGGCAATACATAACGTCATATTGTGAGAAATCAGCTGGATAAATGAGAAAATCGTTTGATATGGTAAGAAATACCATAAACGGCATGGTAAGAAATGAGTACTTTCACAGGAAGTTATGGTTATGTTAGTTGAGAATTAAGTGATAATCGTGTGAGATGGGTTGGGCATGTGCAAGGGAGGCCAACCAGAGGAAGAGTAGGATCTTAGTTAATGGAGTTGGGTAGAATTACGGGGTTGCGAAAAAGGATTTCATTTTCTAACATGACGTGGAGATGATGGTCTTCACTGAGAAGAATTGAAGAAATTGATTCGAATAGTTGCCAAGGGCTGCCGGGAACTCATATGTGTGTCAATATCTTATTTGATCTGACATGTTATAATGGAAAAATTGATCAATTTTTTAACGGAAAGTTTAACCCGCCTGACTGAGGGTATCAATTTGAAAATTGTCAATAATTGATCGTATTAAGTTGTCTAGTTTTAATATTTAGGTTATTAAGTTAAAAATTTGTAACTAGTTGAGAGTATCAGGTTAAAATTAAACTAATTTTAAATATTTTCAAATACAATAATTTATATCATGGGACAAAGTAATTATGAACCATGAAGCAATATGTCAAACTATTTTTTTCCTTAAAATTACATTGCTTTGCCTTCTTCTTTTTTGAGATGTCTGGCAATACGCAGGAGACTTCGCGCACGCTGCATTGCATGTATACGTTCCCGTGGTCCGATCCATTGATGTTCCGCCACCTAGCCAAGATTTTATGCATCTTCTCGGTAATGACAAGGGTCACTCACATTTCTTTGCCTCTTTTGGATAGCTATAAATAAAACTAATTAGAAATCAGTTACATGTGGAAAACTAATCTCTAATACTGAATACATGAGTGTGGTGGGGGCACAAGTATGAAGAAAACTGTGTGATCCTTCCATTCTTCAGGTAAAAACTCCGATGCTTTGGGGATTAGTTTTTTTGGTTGTTGGTTGTTAATTAAGTAGACCTGGATATCATATGGGTGAGATACCCATTTAATATTTCACATAGATTCTACCTAAGAGTGTACATGGGTATAATTTAGGTGTGCACATACACTCAAGTCTAAATAACACATCGAGCTTTTCTAACTTTCAGGTGGAACACGTGTCCGTGGGGGTGTAACCCATTGGGTACACTATAGGGTCTCGTGGGGATGGACACGGTTCGAATCTCCTCCAGACATTGCTCGTCGGCCCCAAAAAAAGGACACCTCAAAACAAAAGTGGCGCACGTGCCCCAATGGTCCACCCCGGGATCTGTTCGTGTAAAAAAAAAAATTATTACAACACACACATACATGTCTTTGCTATTGGCGTGTTTAATTGAACCATGTCGACTCCGTCTAGCATCCGTGTTGCTTCCATATGAGCTACAAGCATTGACTGTTCTTGTGTAAGTTGGATGAAGTCTTTGCAGTTGTATTAAAGTGGGATAGTAGTTATTAGAAGTGATTATTTTGTTTGAGTTGGAATATCTCAGCATCTCGTCCACTTTAATGTTATTTTGGGCAGGGAAAGATTTACTTTCTTTTATCTTGCATAATTCAAATCATTAATTCTTCATTTAATATTGAATATCACTAAAAGGATTAGTTGCTTTGGCATAATAATTGACATTCAAATTGCATGTATGATGCAAAGACAGATCATAAATTTTCACTTTTGCAAAGGAAGAAACCATGTTGTAAAGAATTACCCATTTTCCTCATTATTCCTTATGCCGTGTGATAAAGTGACAGACTTCAGATGAAACATAAAAAAAGGAGCAAATGGAGAATGAGAATATTTCAAGATGGAAGAAACTATACAAGACGACAAAGTTTATTGTTTTTCTTGCAGCATTGGTGATCCATCTTAGACTGTCGGGCAGAGATCTTGCAGCTTGACGTTACAGATGTGAAGATGGACTTCTTTGACTGATTTCATCTCGAATGCTGCTTCGCCCTTGTGTCGTAGCTTCTAAAGATGAAAAGTATCTTCCAGGTGTCACAGAGAGCTAAGGTAGCTTCTTTGGCAGTGTATCATTGGAGATACGAGACAGTTTTCGCTGTAATTGTATGCATATTATTTGATTATTTATCCATCTTCATTTAGGGGATTGGTCCAATCGGAAAATTCGAATAGTAATAGTTTTGATATTTGACATTTGTAATTCTTATAAAATTGATTTTATTGAAACATCTTTTAAGATGCCCCACCGGTTATGTTCTTCCGATCTATGATATTGGAAAGTCAGAAACATGTTTTACACAGTCACTTCATTTGTTGCACCAGTTGAATATATTAAGGTGTCAACAAACTATTTGGTGGCACAAACACACTTATTGGTCAAGAATTGCACTATTTGGTGGCACCTCTAACATTATAAGTTGTACCTTTCTGTTTGAGGTAACTTCAATCTACTTCGATCTATTTTCTCTCAAATTTATAGGTGCGTCCCTTCTCATAAATTATTTTTTTAATCCTAATTGATCACAAATGTTTGTTTTAACATAAAGATTTTCATATCGGTTTACATGAATCTTGGTTTAAAAGAAAAAAAAAACTTTTCATTTCAATATTTTCTCTAAAAGAAAAACACTCTTTATAGAATAATTGAGAGCAAAAATATAAACATTTATTTTCATTTTTATTTATAATCTAAATTGATTCATTGCAATATCATCAAGAGAAATCTAAGCGTTAATATATACCTGGCGACAATTTTTTATTTTTTTACCAAGATGTTGCACTTTTTGTCTTCATGCTACACTTTTTCTATACTCTTGGCCTCGTTTGGTTCGCAGAATGGAAGAAAAAGAAAATCAATTCCTTGTATTTCCTTTGGAAATTACAATTTTTATTGATTTTACTTTCCGATGTTTGAAAATGTTAAAGAATTTGGAAAGGAAAGTAAATACTTAAATGTGGGAAAGTGGTTCCTTGATTGGTTGGATGGAATCACTTTTTCCTCTATCTCTCTTTCATAGGAATCACTTCTTTTTTTCTCAATTCTTTTGGCATCCAAACATAGAAAAGTAATCGTTTTCCTTTTCTAACCCGGTGATTTCGCGAACAAAACGTTGGAAGGTTTCCAAAACAAGTACACTGTCACTTAATTTTCACATGATTCTATAATCATCATAATAGATAGAGATGGACGCCCAGGTGTGTGTGAATATAAGCTAGCATGTCTAAATACAATTTTTCTGATATTGCAGGCTGGAGAGGAGCGCTTCCCAGTAGAATGTGATGAAAATGACCTGGTTTGGATTTGGTAAGAAATATTTTTCCTTCTCGAAGGCTGCACACTTGCTATCATTTCTAGCATATCCCTATTTACGGTTCAGGCAAAAAGTTTTCGCTCAGCAATCTGGTCAAATTCTTGTGAAGTATATCACTGCCCTGCAATCCACAGGATATAGAGGACTCCAAGATTGTCGATCAATGGATCGAATCCTAGTGGCCCTTGTGGTCAGCGAAAAGAGATATAAAAGTTTGGCTGGGTAACGGAAGATCAGTAGATCGAGTCACGGGAGCGTATTATTCCTTCCATTTATTATGAGAGTTGGGAGACAGAGGACCTAAAAGACATACAATGCAGTATGCACAAAAGTCTCGAGCATAATGCCGGGCACCGTCAAAATAAAAAAAAGATTGTCGATCAATGTACAGTATGTACTAGGGTGTCTTCTTGAGGTATGATCGTTTGGTGATACTCTTTTACTTGGTAGCTACACTTTGCGTACCTGTTTCTGACATTTTAAGGGCCGTACATATAGTACAAATTGTTTTTTTTTATCGCTCTAAAAATAGATCTTTTCTGACATTCTAAGAGTTATGTTACTATAATTTCTAAAAAAATAGGGAGGCCTAAATCTAAAAATAAAAATTTCATATTAATCTATTCTATTATATAATAGAAAAATTTGGTGGTGAAACTTTTGAATTCCTAAAATACTTTTGAGTATTTATAAACATGATGTTATTATGTCAACTTACATGTCATTTATGTTTAAGAGTCAAAGCAATAAAATTTGTATGCTATGAAGTTTTCTTTTTCCATACAACTTTTCATATTCCAATGGTAATAAATCTTTTTGTCTTTACCATTTTTCAAATGTTATTATTTTCAATAGAAAATAAAATATATTAAAAAAATCGTACTTCGAATCTCTTGGCATTGTAAAAAGAAAACACAAACATATGAATAGTCAGACGGAAAGACGACAACTGACTTTATAATATTATAATTAAAATACGTGCAAGGTACGTACATGTAGATTAGTAATATATGGGGAGGTTAAATTTTGGGGACTTTCAGTTTTGGGCCACAGCTTGCACATCTCAGATACAATAACAGTTTCTTGTAGAGTTATGATGCTCTTAATTATGATATATTGTAAGTTTGTAACTATTTACTGATTGCCTACTTATGCAAGCACAAACTTTTGAATCATTGGTCATCCATGCTACTTCTGCAAATATTTCTCTTCCAATAGAGGATATTCTCAGAATACCATAAGTGGTGTATGGTAGAAGGATATGCTAGCTTGTGTATCTCCATCATAATAAGCATGCTCAAAAGTTGCAACACCAATAGATACTTAAGAGAAAAATACCATAGAAAATGTTGAACTATCGGCAGCTCATTACAATTTAAGAGTAAAATACCAATAAAATGTTGAAGTACCTGCAGATCCATTTTCTAGAGAAGTGATCCCTGACCTAGTTTCTAAAACCAAGACAAGTAGTAGTCACCATTACTTCGATACAATGTCTTACTATTTGATTGTGAGTACATCTTCGAAAACAGCAACACAACAATCCAAACACAATTTTTATACTAATATTTCTGTTATATTTTGTTTAAGTCATATAATCTT
>JANAVB010038617.1:6360266-6515266 GCA_029216955.1 Iris pallida
TTTACTGGATTCCTGATTTATTTTATTTCATGGGTTAATTTGATCTTCTTCAATTTTTGCATCAAATTTGTCACGTCTTGAACCCCCACTTTTTATTCTAGATCATTGGACGTCCTTTACCGTGACTTAGATATTCAGAGTATAATACTAGCTGTTATCTCCCAACAAATTTCACATGTAAGACCTAGACTAGCCTACCTTCATGTAGGTATTCCATGTCCACTAAAACCCGTCTCCTTGTACTCTATTTTCTTGATATGATTTTCTGGTCAAATGGCTAAACTATAACCTCTACCATGATACTAAATTCATTCTTATTTCAATTAGAGATCCACCTTGGCTCAATTCTTTCGACCTGGCATGTGATGGTGTCTGCTTGAACCCTCAAATACTTAACCTCGTACCGTATCTTGATTGCTTGACCCGATTGGTTAAGGATCTTGGACTATGTATCTCTTTTATCATTTCCACCCTTACTTATATCTTATGCTATAAATTTTATCCTCAAGTTTTACAAGCTTATCCTTTTCGAGCTTGATCATGATATATTTTATTGGGGGTACACCCACTAACATATTATCTAATCAGAACAGGCGCATGATGGTCTGATCAACCTATTGCGTTTTGGTTCGCCTTTTCATATATTAATCTACACGGATGGAGACAATTAAACTTGCCCTAGAATCTTGTCCGCAACAGCCTTGACAATTCTCCTTGGAATTATTTTAATCGCCTATGAACCTCGTATTCGTATCCAGTTAAATTAACTTAATCATGACCTGGATCTTCATCATTGGATGCTCGTGCTCGTACTCGATTTCATTGATTTTCCATCTTGCCCAAGTCTCGATTTATCCTGAAATTGATCAACTTAGATCGTGTCAAGACAAAAATCTAATTGTGATTGTTTGTGCCTAAATTTTCAATTTTCTTTTACCACTTTATGGAATGGTAACTTTAATGATTTCTCACTTGTTAATGACCCATTTTCATATAGGATGGTAGACGGCCTATAGCCTTGATGATTGTTGTTCCCTTACCTTCCGAATTAGGACACCTTAGATTGTCTGTACGTTTTGATACCATAGGACAGTCTTGATCTAGAATGACTAGTGCACCCAGATGAGACCACAGACTTTCCCATTTAACCTGTCCCCCTGGTACCACTATTGCATCACAAATTCTGGTTAAAATTTGGCCATAGACCCTTCCCACTCTAAATTATGATCACCGTAGACACATTACCGTGACTTTTAAAATTTGGAACACAAGACTAGTTGTTTTCTCAAAACCAATTTCACATACGTAACCTAGACATGACATACTACACCCATGACCTTAGTGTGCCACTTAGGCATACCTTCGCGTGCTTTATTTGCTTAGTACGATTTTCCTAACCCGAGACTCTATCCTGATTTACCCCATGGAGTTATTTTTCTTTTGGCTTCGATTTGAATTAAAACACCTTATGACCTAAAACTGTGAGCCAATTTTTGGACATGACCCAGTATAGGTCTACTACCCATATTTTGCTTGTTGACCTTGTATGTTGCCTAGGTAGTGGCTTCGTCCTTGATTGTTGGAGGTTTGACCTAGAAGGAGTACGACCATCTAAATTTCGAGGACGAAATTATTTTAAGGTAGGTAGACTTGTAACACCCTGTTTTCTGAAATTGGGGATTTTTGAAAATTTATTATTTTCTATTATTTATTAATGGTATTTTAGTCATGGTATGATTTTCTGGTGATTTTAATTAAGTTAAACCATTTCTAAAGTCATGCTAAGTCATGACTCATGACTTTGTGACTTTGTTAGTAAACCTTAGTGTAAACCCTAGTTTTCTCTAACCTAGAA
Organism: Iris pallida; assembly: GCA_029216955.1. Taxonomy (NCBI): domain Eukaryota; kingdom Viridiplantae; phylum Streptophyta; class Magnoliopsida; order Asparagales; family Iridaceae; genus Iris; species Iris pallida. The sequence continues at coordinate 6,362,122 of JANAVB010038617.1, forward strand.
GTTGCCATGACCATGAGAGCTTAGCCATATGCTTAGAACATCAAATTAGGGCTTTTTAGCCTAAAGGGTATTTTGGTAATTTTCTAGGATTTATTTGGATTTATGTGTCTTTATTATTATTTTAATTATTGATTAGTGTCATGTTAGTCCCTAACCTAGTTTAGCACTAATCTAGAGGTTAGCCACTAACCTAGAAGACTAAGTAGAGGATGTTAGCTTATGTGTAAATATCTAGGTTTCATAAATATCTAGATATCCTACTTTTTAGATATTTTAGCACCTAAATATCTAACCCCTTAGTCAAAGACTTAGGGGCTAAGTTTGCCAAGTGGTAAGACACCCTCCCCTACCCCCATGGCAGCCAAAGACACCCCCTTGCCACCCCTTCCTATATAACCAACACATAGATCTCAAAACCAAGTTCATGTGGAAATTAAACCTAGAAGAAAACCTAGAAAACTACCCCACTCATTTAGCCATAACTTTCTCATTTCAAGAGCTTTGAACCTCTAGTTTTCTCCATTAGGTCACCTACAATCTAAGGGAGCCTAGGAAAGTGAGCTACTCAAGTTTCACCAAGGAAGGACAAGTTGAGGCTATTGGATGTACACCCTCATTTAGTAGAAATTCAAGACATTTCACACATAGAGGTAAATATATCTAAACCTAGTTATTATACTATTTTTCTTCATTATTGCATGCATATAGTTATAATATAGTTGTGGGTAGGGTTTGGTGAAATCTAGGAATTGTTTGGTGTCGTATCGGACACGTATCCTGATTGAAATTTCATTGTATTTTACTGTTTTTAGCTCACTGTCACATTAATATTTACTCACTGTTTTGTAAATCTTTTAACCAAAAACCTAGCCTAGCTAACCCTAAACCTAACCCTAAAACACTGAGCACAAATTGGGTTGTGTCGTGTCCAAAATCTGGACACGAAGCTCTCAGTTTCAACACTGTCTGGACACTGCACAGTACACAAAATGTGCCCTGCTACCACAGTGTCCAAACACACTCTTCACGCCACTTGGACACGTCAAAATTGACACACGACACGGGGCATTGACTGACAGGTCATCCCCAAAGTTTGGGATGACCTCGTGTCGTGTCGGACACGGAATCGTCCCCGCAAGGGACGTGCACTGCACTGTACAGCCGTGAAAACGGCTCTGACACGGGTCTCGTGTCCCATGTACACGAGTCGTGTACACGTGTCAGGGTGACACATGTGTAGAGGAACCTAGGGCGAACCCCAGGACACGAGCACGAGATGTGTCGTGTCCTGTGTTGCGTACACGAGACGCGTGCATCACTGCACGACGCGGTCTGAAACCACGTATTTCCCTCTCTGATACGCGTGTCGTGTCCCCTCTATACGACACGTGGACACAGTGCAGGGTGTTGGACACGTACCCTACCCCTAGGTGAACATTCGTGCACGTGCACGAGACACGAGAGTGTCTGTGTCGTGTCCTAGGGTGAGTTGCACGCGTGCACGATACTGTGTGTGTGCGTGTGTATCAGTTTTACCCGATTGGGTTTTGTGAGTCGTGGACACGTCGAAATGTGTCGTGGTGTCGTGTCAGGTATGTAGGACACTAGGGTATGTTGTGGGACACAGTTACCAACCGTTTGATTCGAGTCTTAGTTCGTTTTAGAGTATGTATTTCGAGTTATCCCTGTTTCGAGATACTGTGCACAGTTTCCTGTTTTAGGATTTTTTCCAGTTTTTCAAATATGGATTTTAAACCTAATTTTGATCTGTTTAATACATTGTACTAGTGTATTTTAGTATGTATATACGTAGTATATATGTTTATGTGAGTGTGGGTCGAATTTGGGGAGTTTTGGTAGTGTGTGTGTGTATATACATATGTATGTACATATGTATGTATATGTGTGGTGTGTGTATTCTGTGGGGTTCCTGTCTCAGGAAACCTGAGACACACCCCCCCCCCCCACTGTGCAGTCTCTCTCCCCCTCTCACTGTTAGCTCTCTCTCTCACTCTATGTCTCTCTCTTCCCTCTCTATATGTATATATATGGAGTATATTAGATATGTATATATAGTTTATGTATATATTTGAGGGTTATATATATATAGATATGGTATAGTATATATAACTGGCTATATATAGTTAGGCTAGATAGATAGGCTATATATATATATAGTTAGGCTATATATATATTTAGCCTATACATTGATAATATATATAGATATGTTAAGTTGCATGTATATATATGTATCATATATATTTGGGTATATATATGGTATTATATATAGATATATTTGCCAGTGCCCTAGATATGTTAGCCTATGGCCTATGGCTAGTAAGTCTTGATTTGACCAATAAGCCTAGTAGACCTAGGTTGACTAGAGTGTTTGACCATATGTTGACCATTGGTCAAGTTTAACCTAATTGCTTGTTGATTAGTCTATGATTGACCAAAACCCTAGTTAGACTAAAGCTTGACCCTATATGGACCCAAGTAACTAGAGTTGACTAGTTTGACCATATTAACTAGTATTTAACTACTAGACCTAGATTGACCAAATGTTGACCATTGTTGACCAAAGTCAACTATAGGTCAAACATTAACCAAATTGACCTAGAAATAGTTGGATGGACTCTAAATGACTTGGTGACCTAAGTTTGACTAAACCCTAGACTATTGACTAGTTGGTTTAGACTTTGACCTATATAAGGGTATTATTTATGACTTGGTTATATAGATAGCCCTATATAGAGTGAAGATATGCATGGGGTGAAGTAGGATACTTAGAGTTGAGTCTTGATTGAGTTAGACTATGGTTTAGCTTGATTATAAGATTAAATTTGGTGTTGTACTATATATATTTATATGTGATGTACTTGTATAGGAAGTTGGTTATACTTTAGCCTTGTAGAATGGTATCCTAGGTATCCTAAGACAGGTTAGCCTATGGTTAGTTAAGTAACCTTATAGAGTTGACTTGGATAGTTGACCCTTGACCCAATTACCTTGTTGACTAATCTAAAGTTGATCAGAACCTTGATTAGTCTAAATTTGACTTAAGTTGACTTAGTTGACTGTAGAATTGTCTAGAGTTGACCAAGTGTGACTTCCTGTGACCTAGTTTGACTATTAGAGTTGACTTTTGACCAAATTGACCTAGAATCATGTAGTATGCATTGTAAACTTTATTTTTACCATTGTGGATACATTGTGACTTATATTGCTCTGATTAGGAGCCAGACACCTCTCCTCAGGCAGTATATCCTCTTCAGACATTCAGTTATCAGGCGAGTACATTCTCTGACCGTTTCATACTTGTTCAGGCTTTACTTCTCGCTCTAGATTACTTTACTTGTTGCTGTCACATTGGTAACACGGATTGGTACTATATGGATCTTTACATGAGATGTTATCCCCCTCGGGAGCATCGGGTACTTCATGTTATGTGTGTTTCACTTTCATCATGTACTCCCATGCTTCTATTATTCATGTGCACTCATGTGATCATGTACTCTCATGTTTACTGAGCCCTCATGTATACAATCATGTGCACCCTTTCATGGGCCCCATGTGATATCATGTACAATAACGTAACTTGTATAGATCCTTGTGTATTTATTGGGGAAACGGGGGAGTAGAAGTGGTCATGTGAATAATTCCAAAGTAGTGTAATCATGTGCAAACTCAGTAGTGTAATCATGTGCAAATTCTAGCCATTCACATGCCTATCTTGTGCTCTACATCACTAGTCACTTATAGTTCTCTATATACAGTAGATATTTCATTACAGCTATCTCTTTTACAGCGTATATTTCCTTTCAGCAGTTCATGTATCTTACTCTATTGCCTGTATCGTATTTCCTAACCTGCTATGCACTGCGTGAGATGTATTGTGCTCGTTCCCGTCCTGATTGGACCTGTTGAAAATATTACAGAGGATGAGGAGGAGGCCCTGGTATCTACCTATTGCGGAGCAGGACTAGATGACACCTATGTTATGGACCCTCAGCAGGATCCACCTGCAGTTGAGGAGGATGTTCCAGTAGTCTAGACCAGTTTAGTCTAGGCAGTCTTTTCTATATCATTTTGTCTCACTTCCTGTGTTGTATTTTGAGATGTTGAGTCATGTATAGACTCTTAGTCTTGTATTATGAGTTGACATTCTGGATGTTATGTATCTTAGACACTTAGACTTATTCATCTATGATATGGTTCTCTTTGAGTTACTATCTATCTTCTGTCTTTCGTTCTTCTACCCTAGATATGATTGAGATGTATATTGTTATGTTACCTCCATTCGGACAGTATAAACTGTACAGGTACTTTGGTATTGTTAGATGATTGACCTAGGACAGCGTTCTACCGCCGACACTGCGGCGTAGGCTGGGCGTTGTTACGTTCTCGTACCCTAACAGTGGGTGCGGGTCGTGACAATCCGATTGAAAATCAAGGTTGGAAAATTGACAAGCATGGTCTTGTGGATATAAACTACAAGCGTAGATATCAAGGCTACGAACCGTTTGTCCTAGCAACTCAGGCTCAGCTCGTGTACTTCACAGCTTATCCGAGACGGGGAGCAACGAAGTCTGACTGGTGGGCAGTATGCAAGACTAAAGCTAGAGATACTTTTGATATTGATGAAAAAGCTTACCAGGAGGACGAGCTACCTCTTGTAACCAATATTGTCGATGTGGACTCTACGGAAGTTACGCATTACACGACACATAATGTAGAAGATGTAAAATTATCCGAAGAGGAAGACGAAGCCGACGAAGGCGAAGATTAAAGTGAAGATGAGGAGGAAGAGGAAGATGAGGTCGAGGAAGACGAACAAGATGATTATTCTGAAGATGATTGAGAGAGATATACTTATATGAACTTAGATGTTTCTTCTAGAATATATTATCTGGACTTAGATGTTTATTGTAGAATGTATCATCATATGTTGTCTTGGTTATTATCTTGTCTTTGTTGTACTTTTATATTTGTAGTCTCTATTATTTGTTGTACTTTCATATTTCTAGTCTCTATTATTTGTTGTATTATCATATGCTACTATCAGGTATGGCAGGTCGTCGTGGATCGTTTCGAGGGGGACGACGAGGTCATGATCCTCCGGCACTTCCTACAGGTACTGCTAGAGGACGGAGTTTTCCTTCGGTACCTCCTACTGGTACCGGCTCTGGATCCTCGTCGCCGATTACTCCTCCATATCGGACAGTAGCTGGGCCTGCTGGGACGACGTCACGTGGCATATCTCCTGGGACGAGTAGTTCCAGGCCTGTTAAGAGTGCTCGCCCGTCTAGCGTTCCTGCTGCTGATACGACGATGGAGACGGATGGGCAGATGGCGGAGGCTGCTTCGCCGACGGCCGACCAGCATCATGCAGATGATGCGTGCGCACCTCCGGAGGAGAGGAGAACCGAGATCTGGGCCGACGGTACAAAGTAGGTATTTTGGTTTATAATTTTTTTTTCTATTTTTATCATAAATTAACTTTTTTCATGAATATAATATGTTTGTATAGATATCGTCCCCCGGAGGTACAGAGACGTCTAGGCCAGATGCTGAGGCATAATTATGGTGGTGCTTGGATTAACTACTCTGATGCTCCGGACGAGAGAAAGGCCTACTGGTTTGCGCGCTTCAAGGTTAAAATATATTTGCTTTTAACATGAATCATATAATTTTTGCATATTATATATAACTGACAAATATTTGGTTTGCGCTCTTCTAGGATATATTTTTCTATCCACCGCACCGGGCCGAGCTTATCGAAGGAATGTTTCCTACCGTCGCTGCCAAGCTGATCCGCGACGCTATTAATGATCAAAAGGATCGTGATCGTGCCGGAAAGCCGATCCAAGTTTGGATCACCCCTGATCAGTGGAATGCGATGAAGGCTCGATTCGACGAACCAAGGTACAAGGAGAAGTCGAAGAAGGCCAAGGCGGCTAGGCAATATGCCTCGAAGTGGTGCGGTGGGTCGATTCCGATGACGGAACATTTTCGTCGTCTGGTATGTCTTTCTCTTTTAGAAATATTATTTTAATGCAAAATCGATAAATTATTACTAAGATAATATATTTAATTACAGGTAAGGAAGGTCGATAACGCCGACATGGTGACCGTCTTCCTGGCCACCCATCGGAAGGGCGAAGACCTTATTGACGAGAGGGCCTAACAGACCTATGTAAGTATTACAATACGTTATCTTAATTTAATACTTCGTGTCAATTTTAATACAACTTAGTAAATATGATGCAAATAAATATTCATGTAGTTAGTAATAATAAGTATATTAATTAGAAATTAGAAATTATAGAGTACTATCCATACTTTTTAGGCCGAGTATCAGAGGCTGCGGGAACGGGCGGCTGCTAGTACACCTGATGCAGGAGAGGCCGGTACTTCCTCACAGCCCACTCAAGCTCCGTCGGCAGACGAGCTGTGGATGACCGTCGCTGGTGGACTCCGTAGGAGTATGTACTACGGTACGGGATCCTATGGTGCCCTAGTTGCGACCCAGTCCTCTAGGACATCTCCTGCTAGTGTGCATGGTCCACAGCCGTCCCAGGAGTCTGCCCGAGTCTACCAGATGATGGAGTCTCTCCGTGACGACCTGCTACGACGGATCGAAGAGCAGTCTCAGCACCCTATGGACGATCCTGCGCTGCTAGCACGATTGGATGCGCTCGACCGTGGTATTATGGAGCTCATGGAGACGACTGAGAGGACAGAGCGCAGTATTGGAGGGTTAGAGTGCACGGTGACGGAGCTGCAGACAGGACAGGTGACCATGGCCGAGAGGCTGAGATTGGCGCAGGATTCGATGGTCCAGAGCAGTGATAGAATGTTATCTATCATGGATTCATACCACCAGCGACTTACAGCGTTGGAGCGTGCTGGTCCTCCGGGTGCGCCTTCATCGTCGTCGACTCCGCCGCCTCCACCGCCTTCTTCTTCGACACCGACTCCACCGACGTCACTGCCTGCTCCATCGGTATCGATTTCACTTGAAGAGTATGAGTTGTTCTTATCCCTTCGTCGCGGCGGTGCCCCTCCTGTACCAGATCCCTAGTAGTCCTAGTTAGGACTGTTTGTTTGATCCTTTATTTGTGACTTGGATATTTGTTGGTTGTGTAGACTTGGATGTTTGGATCGTATTCTATTTGTTGGTTGTGTGTAGACTTTGGTTATTTGGTTGTAGACTTTGTTATTTGGTGTAGACTTGGTTATTTGGATACTTGTTGGTTGTGCCTATTCTATTTGTTGGATCCTATTCTATTTGTTGGATCCCATTCTATTTGTTTCCTGCTACATTGTGTTATACTATTGTTTATGTTATTATTCATTTCAATTGGATGTTAATGTGCTTCTGTGGTTTACGTTTAGAAGTCAATCTAGGCCAAAGTCAACTCTTGGTCAACTCTGGTCAACCCTAGAAGTCAAACTAGGTCAACTATGGTCAAACTAGGTCCAACAAGTCTAAATTAGGTCAAACAAGTCATTCTAGGTCTAAACAAGTCTAGGTTATGTTAATTAGGTTTAACAATCGTTCTAAGTCCTAACAAGTCTATATTAGTCTAATCAAGGCTAAACTAGCCTATGCTAGTATATCAAGCCCATACAACCTATACAATACAAAGTCAAAACCAACATCACACAACCTATTATTGCATCTAGGCCTACACATGGAAATCACATATTACATACATATATGTATATATATAGGCTACCTATATGTATACCACACATACATATATATAATATATATATAATGGTACACACACATAATATAATATATAGGATACCTACATATATACGTAATATACTTAGATGCATATTACATACACATATATATTTATATACATTACTTTATATATATATATATATATATATATATATATATATATATATATATATACATAGGAAGATAGAAAGATAGAGAGTTAGAAAGAGTGAGGTAAAGGGAGAGTGACAAGTGTGTGATAGAGAGTGAGTGTGTGTGTAGGAGTGACTGAAACCTGTGTATGTAGGGACTGAAACCTGTGTACAGTGAGGGAAAATAGTGTGTGTGTGTATATATGGCCTGTGTTCAGCAAAACAGGGAATGTGGACTGTTGGTTATGGTGTGTGTTATTGAGTGTTCATTCCTGTTGGTTATATGGTGTGTGTGTGTATATGGTGTGTGTTATTGAGTGTTCATTCCTGTTGGTTATGGCTCAATCATTCAAATACTCAAATCTGGAATGTGGACTGTCAAGTCCTAATACCCAAGTAAAATCCAAACTAGGAATGAGGGGACTGTGCAGACCAAATCTCAGGTTTACATATTCCAGATTTTGAAAAACAGTCCAATATTGGTTATGGTTATCTTTTTAAACTGCAGGAAGAAAAGGACATTCTGTATTTTATTTTTTTTGCAGATTTAGCGACGTTTACCGACGTCCACCGACGTACGTTTGCGTCGGTAAACGTCGGTAAATCTGCAAAATTTTTCAGGGTACCGACGTTTACCGACGTCCTTATACGTCGGTAAACGTCGGTGAACGTCGGTAATAATTCCAGGAATTACCGACATTTAGTGACATTTTAAACGATGGTAAACGTCGGTAAATTCTCAGGATTTTACCGATGTGTAGCGACTTTAAACATGTCGCTAAACCACCGACGATGCGACGGTAATCGTCGGTAATATACCGACGTATATATACGTCGGTAAACGCCGGTACTTGCGAAGTTTGGCGACGTTTTAAAGATCAGCGACTTACGTTTTCGCGACAAGTCCAAAACGTCGGTAATTGCGTCGGTAAATATTTTTAGCGACAAAATTTGTCGTTTTAGCGACGTCTTTAGGCGTCGCTAAAACGACTTATTCTGGTAGTGGTCACTGACGAGTTTTTGAAGTAAGGTTTAAAGATTTTGAAGGAGAAAACATAGATTCGAAAGTGAGCAGCGTATGAAAGAAGAGCAAGAATCGAAACGTTTTTTTTGAAGAGTAGGTTTCGTGGGTATTTTCAATAAATTAGAAGGACAAAAAGGTCATTCCGTACCATTTTATATATTTTTCGCTAATTCTGGACACGCGATAAAATATTCTTTTGCGGTAGATTTTTCATAAAACTTTTACAATTTTTGGGCATTTGATAAAATTTTCCAATTGGAAGGTGTAACTGGGTCTCATCTCACATAATAGTGGATATTAGTGTTTGGGTCTTGAAATTGTCCAATGTTAGGGTTGTAGTCTCGAAATCACTGTTCATTAGCCTACGTGAATAGTGCTTTCGAGATCCAAATCCTAACGTTGGAGAATTTCGAGACCTAAATCCTAATATCTCCTATTTTGTGAAACCCTAATACTAAATATTCCTATATTTTTTGTTGTTTTTACAACTTTGACTGTTATGGTGCAGTGGTATAGTGAAGTGTAATTGAGTTTGTGCAATGAAGATCAGGGACGGATATATATAGGTCCAAGTGTGGCCATGACCCCTCAATTTTTAAAAAAAATATTGACCCTCTAATGTACAAAGAATAATTTAACTTAAGTTAGTGCTTTAGGCTTCTAATCTAAAGGTAAGAAGTTCAAGTTTCACCTTTCATATATAATTAAATTTTTTACATATATTACCTTTATGTATAATTATTTCCTTCATCTTTTGTAATAATTAAAAAATATTGTCTTTTTTTTTCTCATTCTTGTTTGAATTTTAGTATATTTTTGGGATATTAAAGTTCAATTAAAATAATAATTTTAAGAATTTTTATATGTAGTAGTCCGGTTCCTCCACAATTTTAATCATGGCTTCATCCCTGATGGAGATTATGCATGATTATGTTGATGAGTAATGTCATCAATTTATTCTCCTTGTTATATGTCGTTATTGAGTAAGATTATGCTTGATTTATGTTGATGAGTAATGTTATCGGTTTCTTCCCCTTGTTATATGTTGTTATTGATTGAGGCGTGTTTTAAAACTTTTTTTGTGAAATCTGGGATTAAATTTGTACCTTGTTTCTACAAGTCTTAGGGTCTGGTTGGTAACGATATTTTTATCGGTTCTGGGATGTTTTTGAATCGATCGTTTATGAAAACTTATGTTTGTTAATTTTTTTTTGAGGCACTAGTTTTGATCAGCTCAAAAACTCTCCAAAATCGGTGTAATATAATTTTGGATGGTTTTATAAACACCTCAAATCGATAGATTTTGAACGGCTTTATTATTTTATTCCATTTATATCCTCACAAAAAGTATATAATTATAACTACACACCCTTCCCTATTTAATTTTATCCTTGTAAAAAACTTTCAAAACCGCTCGTTAGTGAATTACCAAGTATGTATTGGACTGGTTTAAAAGCTGCTACTTAAAAACCATCCAAAATCGAACCCCTCATAACCACTCATAACTGGCACTCTAAAAACATATCATAACTTTTACCTCTATAATTGCCACGCTACTCTGCAACTTTTCTCGAAAACTAAGACGCCACCCTACAACTTTCGGATTACTTTTCCTCGCAGAATTAGCCAGAATGCTTCCATAGAAACAAATAATGTCGTTCGTGGCCTTACAACTGTTCCTTGCGAAACTTGTCGAGAAGTTTTCTGAGTGAAGAGATACTGTCATCTATGACATCAAGGTTGTTCCTCGGAGAATTAGTTGAGGGTATTAAGTTAGTACCTATCAAAGTTGAGGATATCAAATTGAACATTTTAGATAGTTGAGGGTATCAAGTTATAATTTAGCCCTTGTTTTATAAATATTGTGTTCTCTGCACTATTGTTATTTGTTGAATTTTGAATATGCACTCAAATCATATTTTCTTTGGGGAGTAGTTCTCATCTTACGATTTTTAATTATGGTCATCCTATCTCATTCTCTTCTCCGATTTGTTTACGAAACAATGATACGGATAAAGCCTACAGACCAAAAAAAAAATGTTGAAATATGTCAACTTATGTCAAATACAAAAATTTACCAAACAGTTTTTAGGAAAGTACGAATTCAGAATGTGCTTCAAAATCCACGTACGAGCTTTTAGCTTTTCAAATCCATCCCCACTTTGAAGTTACCAAGCAAGTCCTTGTTGGTCCAATTGCACTTGCAACACAAACGACTACATTGTTAATAAGCATACCTTATTTTATACTCTGGTGTCTCATATCAAATAGGAATATGAAATATAATGTGAAAAAATATACACAAAATGGTTATATTGGTCTGCTTGGCAATTGTTGGATAATGGTTATGGATTGTTTCTGAAGTGTCGGTTGACATTTTTGGATGATTTTAAGTAGCGACTTTTAAACCAGTACAACTATGCTTGACGATTTATTAACGAACGGTTATGAAGAAAAAAAAAACTATTAGAATAAAATTATTTATATGTCAATATACAAACAAATTCCTTCCAAAATAAAATTATATTATTACATATTGTCATGTCATAGCAATGAAATACTGTCAGTCTTAATTTGACGTATATTTAGGAATTCATGACCAACACACACACACACACACACACACACACACACATATATATATATATATATATATATATATATATATATATATATATATATATATATATAAAATTCCAGCACGTGCGGGCTCAGTTAAATCGTGTGTCTTTCCGCACACAATTTTTATCCGGTCGTCATGTCGTTTCGGATTCTTCGTGCGGATCTTGTCCGCACTAGCTTTTTCATCATCGTCCCACACGTATGCCTCGCGCGCTCCCGAGCCTCACGGGACGGCCGACGTCTTTCGACGCTGGCAACTCAACGTCTCGCTTCGCCCCCGACGTCGAAGGCGCCTCCGACATCTTCACGACGCCTACAACAGCCGATGCCGCACAGCCACCCATTCTATGTAATGTCCCGCTCCGCACGACGCATTATGCTGAGACGTTGACTCAAAGGTCGCATTGACCGAATGAAATGTATCGATGCGAATCGATACGAGAGTTACGTTGTCCTGAGCAATGCATCGAACTAAGTCGATGCGAAGAGTTGCATTATCCCAAAGAATGCATCAAGTTGAATCGATGTGAAGCGCTGCATTGTCCCGAAGGATAAGTGCGTTGAGTCGGCTTGAAGATTCTAAAAAATAGAATCAGCCCAAGGCACAAGTCCGAATCGATGCAAGTGTTAATTTTAGTTGGTTTCATATACAGGCTATCCGTTAACGCTGAAATATTAGAGGTCGACGTTTTGCCTCATTCGCAACGGGTCCGCAAAACCTAAATCACCACCTCGCAACGGGCTGGAACTTGGGCACGGTAGACCGGAATCGATCGAGTAGTTCAATAAAACAAGAAGTGTTCGATTGGCTAAGTAAGAAGATTTGGCCGTGCAACAAAGATATGAAATCGAGCCGCATCGTCTCAGTAAACAACAAGGCGTATCAGTTTAAGGTGGGAGGATTGACTCTTCTTTTTACTCCTTCATGCCTAAGTAAGAATGTATCATTGTATGCTAAGTTAACCTATCGACGCCACGGGCGTTGTCACTCCCCGATCCTGGAATACGTATTTTAATACTTAAACCAATAAATTGTATTTATCTTGTATTTATACGATATTTATTATGCTGTATTTCTTCATGCATTTCCCAAAAATATTCGACAAAATATTATTTCGTAATTTATTTTCTGCATTTGGGCCTACAGTTTTGGCTCATTTGGGAAACCTATTCTTGGTTCACCAATGGTTCATCATGAACCCTTTGGTTCATCATGAACCCATGGGTTCAAGATTCTATATAATAACTCATCTCATTCTCTCTCCTCTCATTTATTTCCTTTCATTTATTTCCTCCACCAACCAAGGCAAGTACCAACTTGCTCAAGAGATGGATCCATAAATGATGTTGATGTTTTCTTACAAAATTATTTGCCAAAATATGTTCTTCTTCTCATTCTATACTAGTTTAGAACTTGAAGTTTTCCATTTTGAAGCTTTAATTTTTGTAGATCTAGGTTTTAACCATTTTCGGATCTTCTTGGTTTGATCTAGCAAACTTCATTATTTTTAAGTTTTGATGGTTCCATGTTGTAGAGAATTTTATTCTACCCAATTTTGACCTTTGAGAAGTTGGATTTGGACTTATTTTGACCAAGTTATGGACTTTTGAAGCTTTGGGTTCAACCCATGGAGTTCTTGCTGTCTGGAGAAGACAGTGAGCAGTGCGCGAGCTTTTTAGCTTGCGTCACTGAGTTGCACGCGCTCTTTAGCGCAGCGCAGTCCTCATACGCTGCCTTTTGGGAGCGTATGTCTTGCATACGCTCACTTGTGTGACAAGGAGTCGTATGGAGTCCATATGCTGCCTTTTGGGAGCGTATGTCTTACATACGCTCACTTGTGTGACAAGGAGTCGTATGGAGTCCTCATACGCTGCCTTTTGGGAGCGTATGTCTTACATACGCTCACTTGTGTGACAAGGAGTCGTATGGAGTTCATACGCTGACCTGAGCGTAGTATGACCTGAGCGTAGGCTGACCTGAGCGTATGCTGACCTGAGCGTAGTATGACCTGAGCGTAGTATGACCTGAGCGTAGGCTGACCTGAGCGTAGTATGACCTGAGCGTAGCCTGACTTGAGCGCGCTCTGACCTGGACTCCCCTATACCTTATATTTTCATATGTATATATTATATTGTATATATATATATGTAAATGTTTGTGTATGCTATATATCCTTACGCCTTTTGTCCTGAGCATGATATGAGCACTAATGTGACCCCGGTGAACAAAGTGTTCCTACCTGATACTCGTACCTGAATGTTCCAGTTCTTGTTCATGCTCGACAAATAACTCGTAACTCCACATGGCATATTTGTAATGATGCATTACACTATGGAGGGTAGAACATGTTGACATACTGATTGACATGGACCCTCTCTTGGGGTACTCGTACTTGAGTACGACTTTTAGGAGGATAATCATGCAGGCCACAGCATGTGAGTCCAAGATTTCACCTAGGGTTAAACTAGGCAACTAAATATACTAGATGCATGGGGAGGGCAGAATCCCGAGATCGTGTTACACCAGCCGCCTTGAGATATTGTCTTGACGCGCTGGCTGGTCTCCACGGATACTGTGTCATCTGCAACGAGCGGACGAATGTATCCGATTAATTCTTGCTATATATTATATGTCTTGGGAAGGTGGCCTTACGAGGGACCTGTGCTCAATGATACCTGTCTACGCGAACCCCTGGGTTGGCTAGCCTTGCTGGAAAGATACGATCTGAGGATTTTGAAATAACATGACGCAAGGATAACCTCATCCCACTAGAAACCCGTAGACTTGATTGGCCGTGAAAACGACTTGCTTGTATCCTATTTACCTTTCGTGAATAACTGAGGGAAGCGGACTGTTATGATACGTGATCCATTGTTGGGTTGGTTATCGTACTATGACAGGCTGTGGACCGAAGTTATGAACGGAAGACTTATTCTGGTTGTGAAGTGTTACTTCTGTGAATGACTGAGGAACATGGTCTATCATGGTACATGATCCAACCCATGTTCTTGTTTGATTGTTGGGTTGGTTATTGTGCTACGATAGGCTATCGACCGAAGTCACGATCAGGAGATTTTATTGTTTCTACCTTTTAACTTATGTAAAAGTTATAGAGTACGACACGTCCCGACTCCATGCGGCACCTTTTGTCCTTGTTTGGTTGTAAGGGTGCCATATGGGTTCGAGGATGTTGCGCTACCCTATAATAGTAGCATAAGTATTACTATTATCAATCATTCTATTAACTGGGTTTTTAATCTGAACTCTTGTGCCCCTTTGGCGGTACTTACTATTCGGGGCTGACCCCGTTGGTTTTGTTTGGCCAGATCTCGTAGCAGAGCCAGAGGACACGATCTTCCTCCCTGACATCCATGGTGCATACTAGGAGCATGGCGGTTCGGGGACTCGAGTGAGTTTCTTCTCCACCACTCCTGTTTATACTTTGTGCGGCGTTTAGCCACCGGCACCTGTTAGCCGGATTACTTGATATTTTGTGTCAGTACATAATTGTAATTAAACAGACTGCAGCTGTGTATAATTTTATACTCCTGACTCTCTGAGATAGCTAAATTATAAAGCTAGTCTCTCATGATCATTTTGATGAAGCGTCGGGGACGCCTTACTGCTTTATCTTTAATGTTCATTTAATTGCTGATGTGACTTGATTGATTGAGACATAGAACTCTGTGGGACCATAGGAGACTTGATTGTAGCATGTACCCCCTAGTCTCTCGACAGCCACGATCGCCGTATGACGTTATGTACCTCATATGGAGTAGCTGGCCTAGTCCGTCTCCGTATTTCGGTACTGGGCGTGACAGGCGTGGTCCGATCGAAAGATAATCATAGTGTGTGTCGAACACTAGTTAGAACAATTGAAATGAAACGTGCATCAAATGTACGAGTCGCTATGGAACATTAGATATCGCAAAGGTGAGCACCTCGGTGAGCAAGCCATAAGAACATGGGATAACTGTATTCGGAGAGTGCCTTCGTGCATGAGCCATTCCGTGCCTTTGAGAACGAGTTAGAAATGCTAGCACATTAAAATATTTTGAAGGCGAGCGCCCTAGCGTGCAAGCTATGAACATTGTACATTAAGGCTAAGAACATAGAATTATGGTATCGAGGCGTGCATCGCATGCACGACTGGAAGAAATGAGAACAATCGTGTCAAAGTGTGCCTACGTACACGAGAATCATAAAAGATGGCTTCGTTGCGAAGAGAACAGTTATGACATGAAGGTGACGGAACTGTCAGATGTGGCATGATGTCTTGAAAAGTGTTCAGGACCTTCGGGTCGTCCGGTTGACGAACATTGAGTTGAGGCATGATGCCATTGAACATTGAAACGAAGTATGAAATGTGAGAACATAGAAAGTTAATGAAAGAAATACTTGATGATAAAGTCTGAGTCTCGGACTCAAGACTATGTTTGGTTGTTTGAATAATAGTACGTTGCATGGTCGAATAGACTTGAGAAAATTAAGATAATCTCCCGTGCACGGGAATGTTCCCTCCGAATGGGTGCTCCGGGGCACCGGAACCGTTCGGCCTTGGAGGGATATAATCTTTGATGGACGCACATCTGTAAGACGACTAGCCACCGATTATAGATATGAAAAGCCGCAAAAGATGGTATGCATACGGTATGTCTTCGGTTGTTTGGGATAACAACCCAACCCGTGAAGCGTCGGGCTACCCAATTTGAGAGAGAAAAGAAAGAGAGAAAGAAATAAAAGAGAGAAAGAAATGAAAGAAAAGAAAAGAGAAACTTTTAGTCCATTCTGGCGCGGATACGCCAACGACCTTCATATAGTTAAGGAACGATAGGTTGAAAGTGCAGGCACGTATGTATCCTGCACACATAAATCCTGCATAGAGAGCACTTATAACATGACAGGGAAAGAATTGGGCGTATTCACCTTGCGTCAGTGTAAAGGCGAGTGCGTCTATGCTGGTAAGAAGTCGCGCCAAAAAATAAATACGAGATTGCTTGCCTGCTTGCCTATTCAATTCGAATAACATGCTTGCCATGATAACATGCTTTAACGCTTTCGAATATGCCATGAAATTGACCCTAAGGAGAATATAGCAAGATCATAAGCTAAGTTACATGATTCAACATAAACACTAAATATCGGTTTAGAAAGTGGGTCTTTTCATCAGTACATACGAGGATGAACGTACTGATCCCGCACTAGCTTTCATGCAGGGTGCAGAAAATCGATTGCTCGCGGCGAAGCTTCGCTTGATCGCACAGAGGCATGGAACGCCGTAGCGTTTGAAGCGTGCGATCGCATTGACGTTTGGACTTGCAACAATATTGATGCGGCCGAGATATAGAAGGCATGATGTATGGAACGGTAAAATCCTTTGTGGACAGGAGAGAACTTAAGTGTTGTAGCCAATCTGGCAAATTCAGTTAGGCTATTGAAAGCCTTTGTAATCTCAGTTCATTATCAATAAAGAGAATTGTTTCGTATACTCTGTTTTCTTCCGTTTGCTAATATCTATTCAAAGATAAAGAACTTGTCATCTTGCCTTGCACGAGCGCAACTACAGGCTCGTACGGCATCACGCCCCCTGCGAGGACGATGATTCGGGTGATTTCGAGTCGGGGCGTTGACAATTTGGTATCAGAGCTCTAGCTCAATTTTTTCAGGACGCTTGCTTTATTTCAATTCAAAAAAGTTTTCCGCCACCAATCGAATCACTCTTGACTCTACTCGATGCCGTACTGGATATTCCATACAATAAGTCTAATACAAAGTCGGGTAACATTGCCGCAAGTACTTCGAATTTACATGATGTTGCGAAAAAAGTCATGAAACGTTTCTTTGCATTGAATGCAACGAGCTGTGAAATGTTAGTTGCTGCAAGTGCAACAAATTATGAAATTTGATTTAAGATGTTGTTGTTGTAATGTAACATGTTGAATGAGAAATAAAACAATGCATGCAGTGCAATGGGTTGTGAATATTAGTTGCACCAATGCAGAAACTTAAATAATGTGTTGGAGGAAGTGCAACGAGTTGATTGTGAATGTGCGTTGCAATGAAAGTAATAAGTCAATATCGAATGTTTGAACGGATTTGAGCATTGACTTTGAATATCGGGAATAAATTGTTACACGAGGTGCAACAGATGTCGAAAATAAATCGTTGCACGAGGTGCAATAAATGTCGAAAATAAGTCGTTGCACGACGTACAATGCGTGTCGGAAGTAAACTGTTGCACGTGGTGCAACGCATGTCAAAGTAATCGCTGTACGGAGTGCAATGGATATTGGAAATAAATCGTAGCATGTTGTGCAACGGGTGGAACTGAAATCATAAATCGATAGAAACGAATCGTTCGGCAGTGTACCGAACTTGAACTTGTATTGGCGATTGTACACATTAGCCGAATTGTGTCGGATTTTGATTAATCAAAGTTACGGTTGTGATCAAGCACGATCACTGCAGAAATTGTGAGTCAGAAGAGATTGTTGGTTCATACCGAGTATGATGCGTGGGAAATAACTTAATTTTGAGTGGTATATGCCATACCACGAATGCGATGAATGACTCGATTCTGAGTGGTATATGATATACCACTTGTGCGATGAATTGCATAGACACGTTGTGAGAATTGCGAAAGGTTTGTCCGCAACGAACGGGAGAGTACCGAGACTCGATTAAAAATTTATATGACGGTATGTTGGTGCAAGTGTTCATCGATAATCGGTTGGAACGATAGGGTGGGTACTCGTATAAAAGAATGATACATCGGACGAAAATTTATAAGTCGGTCGAGCAGAACGATTATGCCTTGCAGCAATAATCGGATCGACGGGAAAGAAGAACTTGAACTTATAATCGAATCACACGACTTGCGATCTCGACAAAATATTAGAATACACGAATGATAATCGAATTGCACTACTTGCGATCCCGATAGAAATATTAGCCGATGTAAAGTGTAATCGAATCGCACGACTTGCGATTTTGATAAAAACATTGGTTGATTCGAATAGCCGTGCCTAAGAAAGATAGTAGGTCTTGTCGAGACGAGACTCACTGTGAGCATGACAAAATCATATGAAACTTAGAGGGCACGATTGCATGACTCGAGGGCATGACGTCGAAAAATCGGTAACTTGGTTACGCGATCGAAGTATAACGAAATGCAACGAATCGAGAAACGATTCGAGACGCACGAAAATGTTTGTGGAGAACTTGGACGTATGCAATACAAGTTGTCGACGTTGAAATAGAATCAAAGTTGACCCCTACGTTATCGAAATTGGTACAACGTATCGAGATCGATACGTAAGGAAACGTAGGCATGATGTGAGAATACAAAATGGAGTGTGCCTCGCGCTATCAAAATTTTGTAAATAACAATACGAGAATGAACGAACTGGCTGATCATGAACTTTGTGATTGATCAAGATGAGACTATAAGTCATCGACGATTGTTTTGATGCGTATAGCGTATCGGGTGTCGACCGTGGGTAGATAGAGTTGAACTTAATACGAGTAGATGCTTTGTGAATTTCGGAATCATCGACGATAGTGCATGACTTTACTCGGAGGATAGTTGCGCATTAGTTGCGCCGATAGAAATAGTTTTGACCAAAATTGGATAGC
The DNA here is from genome assembly GCA_029216955.1 of Iris pallida. NCBI lineage: Eukaryota > Viridiplantae > Streptophyta > Magnoliopsida > Asparagales > Iridaceae > Iris > Iris pallida. The sequence goes on from JANAVB010038617.1 coordinate 6,381,291, forward strand.
CGCATAGAAATCGTCGGAACGTGATTTGTCTCCGAAATAAGATATAGCATGGTTCGTAATAAACTATCCTTCGTTAATGATCCACAATTATCGAGCGTAGCTTCGGGGCAGCTGACCCTAGAAGACTTGACTGCCAAATCAAATTGAATGTTGCAGACCGTAAGATGACCCATGCGATCTCGTATATGAAATTGTATCGATAACAAATATAATATAGTGCATGTGATGATAAGTCTAGGCGATTTTGAGAATCGTGCTATACACGAGCACGAGTGGTAAAATAATGACTTATAAGTTATGTCGTTAGATTTGGATTCACCTTGCAATTGAGCTTGCGTGAGTCGAAATTATGTTCGATGTTGCGAGACGGATTGGGAATTTGGATAGTAAATTCCTACTCGTTAGTAATCGGATGTAAGATGCATCGTAGTGACTTTGAGTAAACGTGATTGTTGTCTTGAGCACCATCGCCTAGATATAAACTGTTGTGTCGGATAGATTGTAGCATTTGTGCAATATCAATTTAAAGTTGCGTCGAAAGAATTTAAGTACGGTGTCTAGGTAAGTAACCTAGCGAGCGTAGTCCTGAATGTTGATGCAATTGCAAGTCAAGAAAGAAAATCGTATCAAGATAAGTTGTATAGCCAGACTTCAAAAATAGTTGGGTGGAGACTTCGAACACAAGGTATTGCGGAGGATCGTTGCGATCGGATGTGCGACGGCTCGACGCAACGTATAGGATTGATAGTCCATACGAAACATACGAAACGAGAAATACGATTTTGAATCGCGTCGCGTGCAGTGACTTTATTGAATGAATCACGTTTGTATCGAATATACGTATGCGATAAAAATTTCAAGAATAGTTGCTAAAGATAAGTCCGATAGGGAGTACGAGATGGCAAGCATAGGATTGAAATTACCTGTCAACTTTGTTCCAATTTGCTACCACTGGACTTGGTCGAAATACATATATCTTTGGAATGCCTTAAATATAGGTATGGATCCAAATCGAGTTGTACACAAAATTCAAATCGAGCTGTAGGAAAGGCTTTGGAACGTTAAAGAATAGCTTTCAAGATAGTGCAAAACTGAACAACATTGGTGGGACGAGATCGTGAAACGATCTATAAAACACTCAATCAGAGTGTTGGTTTTAGTTCGAGGACGAACCTTGTTTTGAGTGATATATTCTGTAATGCCCCGCTCTGTACGACGCATTATGCTGAGACGTTGACTCAAAGAGTCGCGTTGACCGAATGAAATGTATCGATGTAAATCGATACGAGAGTTACGTTGTCTCGAGCAATGCATCGAACTAAGTCGATGCGAAGAGTTGCATTGTCCCAAAGAATGCATCGAGTTGAATCGATGCGAAGTGCTGCATTGCCCCGAAGGGTAAGTACGTTGAGTCGGCTCGAAGATTCTAAGAAATTGAATCGTCCCAAGGCGTAAGTCCGAATCGATGCAAGTATTAATTTTAGTTGGTTTTATGTGCAGGCTATCCGTTTACGCTGAAATATTAGAGGTCGACGTTTTGTCTCATTCGCAACGGGTCCGCAAAACCCAAATCACTGCCTCACAACGGACTGGGACTTGGGCACGGTAGGTCGGAATCGATCGAGTTGTTCAATAAAACAAGAAGTGTTCGAATGACTAAGTCAGAAGATTTGGCCGTGCAACAAAGATATAAAATCGAGCTGCATCGGCTCGGCAAACAACAAGGCATATCGGTTTAAGGTGGGAGTATTGACTCTTCTTTTTACTCTTTCATGCCTAAGTAAGAATGTATCAATGTATGCTAAGTTAACCTATCGACGCCACGGGCGTGGTCCTATCGGAAGATAAATCATAGTGTGTGTCGAATACTAGTTAGAACAATTAAAATGAAATATGCATCAAATGTACGAGTCGCTATAGAACATTGGATATCGCAAAGGCGAGCGCCTCGGTGCGCAAGCCACAAGAACATGGAATAACTGTATTCGGCGAGTGCATTCGTACACGAGTCATTCCATGCCTTCGCGCACAAGTTAGAAAGGCTAGCACATTGAAAGATTTTGAAGACGAACGCCCTAGCGTGCAAGCTACGAACATTTTACATTAAGGCTAAGAACATGGAATTATGGTATCAAGGCGTACATCGCATGCACGACTCAAAGAAATGAGAACAATCATATCAAAGCGTGCCTACATGCACGAGAATCATAAAAGATGGCTTCGTTGCGAAGTGAACAGTTGTGGCATGAAGGTGACGGAACTGTCAGATGTGGCATGATGTCTCAAAAAGTGTTCAGAAACTTTGGGTCGTCCGGTTGACGAACATTGAGTTGAGGCATTATGCCATTGAAACTTGAAACGAAGTATGAAATGTGAGAACATAGAAAGTTAATGAAATAAATACGAGATGATAAATTCTGAGTCTCGGACTCAAGACTACGGTTGTTTGAATAATAGTGTGTTGTATGGTCGAATGGACTTGAGGAAATTGAGATAATCTCCCGTGCACGGGAATGTTCCCTCCGAACGGGTGCGTCTGGGCACTGGGACCGTTCGGCCTAGGAGGGATATAATCTTTGATGGGTGCACATCTGTAAGACAACTAGCCACCAGTTGTAGATGTGAAAAGCTACAAAAGATGGTATGCATACGGTATGTCTTCGGTTGTTTAGGATAGCAACCCAACCCGTGAAGCGCCGGGCTATCCAATTTGAGAAAGAAAAGAAAGAGAGAAAGAAATAAAAGAAAAGAAAAGAGAAACTTTTAGTCCATTCTGGCACGGATATGCCAACGACCTTCATATAGTTAAGGAATGATGGGTTAAAAGTGCAGACACGTATGTATCCTGCACACATAGATCCTGCATAGCGAGCACTTATAACATGTCAGGGAAGGAATGTGGCGTATTCACCTTGCGTCAGTACAAGGGCGAGTGCGTCATTGCTGGTAAGAAGTCACGCCACAAAATAAATACGAAATTGCTTGCCTGCTTGCCTATTCAATTTGAATACCATGCTTGTCATGATAACATGCTTTAACGCTTTCGAATATGCCATGAAATCGACCCTAAGGAGAATATAGCAAGATCATAAGCTAAGTTGTATGATTCAACATAAACACTAAATGTCGGTTTAGAAAGTGGGTCTTTTCATCATTACATGCGAGGACGAACGTACTGATCCCCCACCAGTTTTCATGCAGGGTGTAGGGAATCGATTGCTCGTGGCGAAGCTTCGCTTGATCGTACAGAGGTATGAAATGCCGTAGCGTTTGAAGCATGCGATCGTATTGACGCTCGAACTTGCAACATTATTAATGCGGCCGAGATATAGAAGGCATGATGTATGGAACGGTAAAATCCTTTGTGGGCAAGAGAGAACTTGAGTGTTGTAGCCAATCTGGCAAATTCAGTTGGACTATTGAAAGCCTTTGTAATCTCAGTTCATTATCAATAAAGAGAATTGTTTCGTATACTCTGTTTTCTTCCGTTGCTGATATCAAATCAAAGATAACCATTTGAGAACTTGTCATCTTATCTTGTACGAGTGCAACTCCAGACTTGTATGACATCACGCCTCAGCGAGAACAATGATTCGGATAAATCGATACGAGGACGAGCAATTTTTCGGGTCGGGGCGTGACAAATTGGTATCAGAGCTCTAGGCTCAATTTCCTCAGGATGCCAAAGAGTTGCCCACCACCAATTAAATTACTCTTGACTCTACTCGATGTCGCACTAGATGTTCCATACAAATCGTGTAATTTTGTCGCATGTATTTTGGAAATTACATGATATTTGCTAAGGTAGTCGTGAAATATTTGTTGCATCGAGTGCAACAAGCCGTAAAATAATTGTTGCTGCAAGCGAGATGTGAATTGAGATGTTTGTTGCTGCAAGTGCAGCAAATTGAGAAATATGAATCGAAATATTTGTTGTTTCAATGCAACCGACGATGTGAGAAATATTGGTTGCATCGATATAATAAAAGTCGTAAAATGTTGTTGTATCAAATGTAACGAGTCGTGAATGATACGTTGCAGGGAAAATGAAAGTTAAAAATTAAATGTGTTAAACAAATTCGAGTATTGGCTTTGAATATCAGAAATAAAATATTGCACGAGATGCAACGGTTGAAACTTAATAATACGTTGCACGAGATGCAACGGAAGGAACTGAAATCATAAATCGATAGAACGAATCGTTCGGTTGCGCATCGAGCTTGTGCTGGCAAATGAGTACATTGGCCGAGTTGTGTCAGAACTTGATTAATCAAAAGTTACGGTTGTGATCGGCATGATCACTGCGAAAATCATGAGTCAGAATAATTGTTGGTTCATACCGAGTATGATGCGAGGAAAATAGCTTGATTTCTGAGTGGTATATGCCATTCCACGTATGCGATGAATGACTCGATTATGAGTGGTATATGCAATACCACTTGTGCAATGAATTGTATTGACGCGTTGTGAGAATTCCGAAAGGTTTTTCTGCAACGGACAAGAGAGTACCGAGACTCGATTTAAAATTTGTATGACGGTATGTTGATACAAGTATTCTTCGATAATCGACTAGAATGATAGGACGGGGACTCGTATCAATGAATGATACGTCGGACAAAAATTTATAAGTCGGTCGAACGACCGAGACTAACAAAACAATTATGCCTTGAAGCAATAATCAGATCGACGGGATAGGAAACTTGAACTTATAATCGAATCGCACGACTTGCAATCTTGATAGAAATGTTGGACAAGGCGAATCGTAATCGAATCACATGACTTGCGATCAAGATAGAAATATTGAGCGCTGTGAATTATAATCGTACCGCATGAGGTGCAATTTCAGTGAAGAGTTGGTTGATATGGGTAAATAGTGCCTAAGAGGTAGTTAGTTACATTACGACGAAACTCATTTGAGTACGACTGAAACACACAAAACTTAGAGGGGTGATCGTATAACTCGAGGGTTCGATATTAGATAATCGGTAACTCGGAGGTATGCAATACGAACGAAAGTCAATGTTGATACAGATTCAAAGTTGACCCTCGTGTTATCGAAATTGATATGACCTATCGAAGTCGATACGTGAGATAATGTAAGCACGACTTGAGAATACAAAACGGGGCAGGCCTACGATATCAGAATTTTCAAAAATAGTAATACGGAAGTGTCGAACTGGTTGATCGTAGACTTTGTGATTGATCAGGGCGAGACTATAAAGTCATCGACGATTGTTTTGATGCATACAAAATCTCGGGTGTCGACCGTGGGTAGAAAGATTCGAACTCAATATGAGTAGATATTTTGTGAAATACTAAATTATTAATGGTAGTGCATGACTTTACTCGAAGGATAGTTGCGCATCAGTTGCGCTGATAGAAATGGTTTTGTCCAGATTCGGATAGTCGTATAAAAATCGTCGGAACGTGATTTGGCTCCAAAATAAGATATAACATGGTTCGTAGTAAACTGTACTTCGTTAATGATCCACAATTATCTAGCATAGCTTTGGGGCAACTGACCCTAGAAAACTTAACCGCCAAATCAAAGTGAATGTTGTAGACCCATAAGATGACCCATACGATGCCGCAAATAAAATTGCATCGATAACAAATATAATGTGGTACATGTTGATGATAAGTCTAGGCAATTTTTAGAATCGTGCTATGCACGAGAGCGGGCGGTAGGAGAATGACTTACGAGTTATGTCGTTAGATTTGGATTCACCTTGCAATTGACTTGCATGAATCGAGCTTATATTCCATGTTACGAGACGGACAAGTTGGGAATTTGGCTAGTGAATTTCCTACTCGATAGGAATCGAACATAAAACGCGTCATAAATATTTTGTGTCAAAGTGATTGCTGCCTTTGAGCACCGTCGCCTCGAGTAAAACTTCGTATCGAAAAGATCATTGCCTTTGAGCATCGTCGATTTGAGTTGAGTCAAAAAAGAGTTTGAGTACGGTGTCTAAGTAAGTCACCTAATGGGCGTAGCCCTGAGTGTTGATGCATTTGCAAGTCAACAAAGGAAATTGTATCGAGATAAGTTGCATAGCCAGACTTCGAAAATAGTTAGGCAGCGACTTCAAATGCAAGGCATTGCAGAGGACCTTTGCGATCGGATGCGCAACGGCTCGACATGATGCATAGAATTGATGGTCCATACGAAACTTACGAAACAAGAAATACGATTTTGAATCGTATCATATGCGGTGACTGTGTTGAATGAATCACGTATGTACCGAATATACAGATGTGATAAAATTTTGAGAACAGTTGTTAAAGATAAGTCCGATCGAGAGTACGAGATGGCAAGCATAGGATTAAAATTTATCTGTCAGCTTTGTTCCAATTTTCTACCACTGGGCTTGGCTGAAATTCACATATATTTTTGAGATACCTTGAATATGTGTACGATCTAAATCAAGTTGTATACGAAATTCAAATTAAGCTGCAGGAAAGACTAAAAGTTAATGAAAGCTTGCATGAGTGTTTGAAACAGAACAACGATAGTGAGACGAGATCGTAAAATGATCTAGAGAAATACTTAGAATTGAGTGTTGGTTTTGGTTCGAGGACGAACCTTATTTTGAGTGGTATATTATATAATATCCCGCTCTGCACGGTGCATTATGATAAGTCGTTGACTCAAAGAGTTGCGTTGACCCTATTAAGTATCGATGCAAATCGATACAAGATTTATGTTGTCCCGAAAAATACATCGAGTCAGATCGATGCAAAGAGTTACGTTGATCCAAGAAATGCATTGAGTAAGTTCGATGCAAGTGTTAAGTTGGCCCGAGAGAAAGCATTGAGTCGGTTTAAAGATTCTAAGAAATCGAATCAACGCAAGGCATTAGTTCGATTCAGACAAGTATTGATTTTAGTTGGTTTCGTGCGCAGGCTATACGTTTACGCTGAAATATAAGAGGTCGATATTTTGCCTTATTTGTAATGGTGTCCGCAAAACCAAATCGTCGCCTTGCCACGGACTGAAGCTTAGGCACGGTAGGCCAAATCACTTGGATAATTCAACGTAGCACGAAGTGCTCGAACGGCTAAGTCAGAAGAGTTGGTCGCATAACAAGTTATGAAATAGAGCCGCATCGGCTCGACGAAACGACAAAGCGTATCGGCTTAAGGTGGGGGGACTTTGACTTCTCTTTTCTACTCCTTTATGCCTAAGTAAAATATATCATTGTATGCTAAGTTAACCTATCGAGACCACATGCGTGGCTCGATCGAGAGATGAACATAGTGCGTGTCAAACACTAGATAGAACAATTGAAATAAAACGTACATCAAATATACGAGTCCCTATGGAATATTGAATATCGCAAATGTAACACCCAGTTTTCCAGAAGAGGGTAATTTTGAAATTTTATAATTATAATTATTATTTAATGATATTTATTCATGTTATGATTTTTAGTGATTTTTAATTATTTTTAAACTATTTAAATTTATGACTTATGATTTGGTGTCTTGCTAGTATTCATTCCCAGACTGAGGGGTATTTTAATCATTTTTGTAATTTTAAGAATTATTTGGGATTATTAATTATTATTTAGATTTAATAGAATTTATTTGAATTTATGAGAATTTTTTAGGAATTATTTTGGATTTGTTTGGACTAGATTGATTTTTGGCTAGTTTGGACCCATGTAGATCAACCTAGGAGCTAACCCTAGTTAGTATGAGCTTGGTTAGGATTTGTGACTCTAGTCTAACCTAGCCTAATCTATGGTTAGGTCATTAGAACCTATTTAGCTATAGAAATTAGAAAGCCATAAGCCATGACTTATGACTTAGAGTCTTTATTAATCAATTAAACCATAGCTCATGTAACTAAGCCCAAAGCCCATTAGTCAAGTGTCCAAACCCTAACCCTAACATTTTGTCTAGCCAACCTTGGGATTCCCCCACTATAAAAACCCTCATAATTTCTAGGGCTAGCCTCCTTTCCATAGGAATCCATTTCAAGAAGAGAGAGGTGAGCTCCCATCTTTAGAAATTCATAATAAATCCATTTTAGGTCCTTTTTCCTTCAATCTAGTTGCATTAGTTTCTAATACTGTTGTTCTTGCTGATTTTGGAACATGGGTTCAATTTGGAGTTGTTTTGGATTGTTTGGGTCATCAAGTGGAGAGCATTGAATAGGGGGTTTCTATTGAAAGTTCAACAAGAGGTAACTTCTTCAAATCTCTATAAAATTTCAATTAGTCTTCATGAATAGGAAGCCCTAAGGGTCCCCCTAAGGTTTGGATAGGATTCGTGCTTGGTGTCGGGAGTTTCGTGTCCGTTCTGGACACATATCAGTAGTTAGAACTAGGTGTTCGACGAAATGCCTCAAAGGGCATTTCGATCGTTTTTATTCAATGTTTTTAAATAGGAATGTTAGTTTAGATCTTGTTTGTTGATCCCTGTCCTTGTGTGTTGGTGTCGTGTCATTTCGTGTCGGTTTCACGGCCTGGACAAGCGCGTGCACACGCTCGCACGCGTGCTACAGGGATCCCCTGCATCTCGGGGTCTCTTCTGGGCACGACACGCATTTGTTGGACACGAGATTTTGTGGGAGTTTTGAGGCACCCACTGACATGCCATCTGTCAAATTTTGTGGGTCCACGTGGCGTGTCGAGGAAGAAATCCTCGACGCACTGGATTTTGCCTGTACAGTGCGCCTGTGTTTTCATGCACTGATACGCGTGTGTAAATCAGACACGACGACACGAGGACACTGTGCAGACACGTAGACATGAACACCTAGACCTAGTCGACACTAGGACATGAGCACAAGGTCTGTGTCGTGTCGTGTCACGTGCACGAGCTCAATGAACACGTGCACGACACTATTTTTTCCACTGTCCAGTTTTGTGTTTCTGTGTGTAAATTTCTATTTTAATTAGTTTAATTCATGATTTCATTGGCAATATGGATCCTAATATGTCTAATGATATGTGGTAGATTAGGTTTTTGCATAGTAGTTAGTGATTTGGATGTGTTTGGTCTCTAGCATGAGTTTGGGTTCACCCACACACTGATACATGATTTCTGTTACTTCCAGTTTTCTAACATTGATCCTTGTCGGATTAAACTGACATATTTATCACTGTTTAATGCATGTTTAACACTCAAACCTATTCTTCTACTTATAGTCTAGTTAGCTCAGTTTTTACTTTTGATTATGGGGTTTTGGTTGTGAATTTGGAATGTTGGATATTTGGATGACTTCGAAAAAACTGATAACTCATATCCCATATCTTCCTTAGCACTGTTAACTGCTATTACCAGTCATTAATGAACTGCTATCATTGATTCAAATGTTTTCCTAAATTGTTAAGATGAAATCTGAGAAATTCTTCTGGACTTTATAACTGAGATTTGAACTATGGAATTAAAATCTAAAATGTGACAGGTTCTTGAGTTTTGATTGAGAAGCTTTGATGTTTTCTAAATATTGAATTAACTTAGAGAGTTAAATGTGTAGGCTGAACTGGAATCACATGAATTGGTTTACACAGTCTTGGGTTGAACTCTCAAACCTGGAGCCTTGGTCTGTTTCAATCCACCCTCCCCAGTTTTGAGTTGGTTTTGGTATGGGGTTTGCCATTGGTCTGAAACTGAACCATAGCTTGAGTAAACTGATTTTTGTGTGTTTATTAACCATGGTTTGACTTCCTTTTCCTTTTCTTCTTAACTGAGATTGTTGGGGCATCAAATTGATTTCCTTTTCTTTTGTTTATTCCTGTCACATGTTGCACTGTTTTCCTGCACATTGTTTTACAGCACACCCACACTATCCTCCTCTTCTTCACTGTTTGTTATTTCCTGCATATCTATATATTTAATTCCTGCACACACACACAGGTTCCTCTTATTCTCCCACTGTTTGTATTTTTTCTGCACATATACTAGTCACTGTCCACACACAGTTGCATAGCACACACTCACACATTCCTAATCTAAGTCCTGTTGCACTGCTCTCACACAAGCCTTCCCCTCTTCACTGGTTGCATTCTTGACACTCTTGCAAACCACACACACACACACACACACACACACACACACACACACACACAGTTACACATGTTCTTTTTATGCCTATCTATGTTAATATATATATTATGTACACTCTAGTATAGATGTAATTATGTGTATATAATGTATAATGTGGATTAATGTATAAGTTATGAAGGTTGTGGGTATGTAGATAGTGATGATCTATTGATGTATGGTTATCATACGGATGTATTATATATATATGCTCTATGTATATGTTGTATGTGTATAGGTGTAAGCCTTTACTCATGTATACATGAAGCTCTTGATAGATAGCTAATGTGAGGTAATTTAATGTGTGTTTGTTTGTTGTCTTGTATAGCCTAGGAATGGTGTGTGTTGTCTAGAATAGATTTGTTAGACCTAGTTAGCCTAGTTTAGATTTAATTAGACTTGGTTGACCTAGTTTGACTTCTAGGGTTGACCAGAGTTGACCAAGAGTTGACTTTGGCCTAGATTGACCTAGAATCATGTAGAATGCATAGTAGGACTCCATTTCACTATTCTGGACTTGTTGTGACTTGTGCTGTTCTGATTAGGAGCCAGACACCACTCCTTGGACAGTACGTTTCATACCGGACACTCAGATACAGGCGAGTACATTCTCTGATCGTTTTCTACTTGTCACGATTTATATTCTCGCTCTAGATTACTCTTACTTGATGCTGTCACGTTATCATCACAGATTAGTACTATACGGATCTCTCCTTGGGATGTTACCCCCTTAGCGGGCACATCGAATACTTTATGACATGTGTTTCATGTACATCATGTATTCCTTGCATCTGCGTTATTCATGTACACTCATGTTCTCTCATGTTCTTACATGTACATTCATGTACTCTCATGTTCTTTCATGTACGCTCATGTTTGCTCATGTGTTTCTTGTATAACCAAAACATCATGTCCGTAACGTAACTTGAACAGATTCTTGTGTATTGATTGTGGGTAGGGGTGAGTATAAATGGTCATGTGATTTACCCATCATGTACACTCTGTTACTTTTCATGTTCATCATGTACAACCTAAGCCAATTACATGCCATCTCGTACTCTAAATCACTAGTCACTTACAGTTCTTACTTATGATGTATATATATTTCCAGTTATCAAATATCTCTCCTGTTTTCATGTACATCTTCTTACAGCGTTTCATGTATTTTATTCTATTGTCGGCTTTATATTTTCTGACATGATATGAACTGCATGAGATGTATTGTGCTCGCTCCTGTCCTGACTGGACCTGTTGAAAATATTACAGAGGACGAGGAGGAGGTTGGTCTGGATACTTACTACGGGACAGCCTTAGATGACACCTGCGAGCTGGACCCTCAGGAGGACCCAGCTCTAGCTGAGGATATCACCCCGATTGCCTAGTTTAGATTAGTTAGGCTTATCTTCCTTTATGTAGTCATGAGACATGTTTTAGCTAGACTTTAATTGGAGTTCAGAGTTGTATATATTCTTTCATTCTGTATCTGAGACCATGTACTTCTGGATATTGCTGGGATTATCTTAGACTACTTTTCATCTATTTATTTCCTTGAGTTCTATTTCATATCGTGCTATCTTTTCCTTAGTTGTGATTGAGTTTTACTGCTATGTCACCCCATTTCGGGGAGTATAAACTGTTTAGATAGATATTGTTAGATGTATGTTGACCTAGGACAGCGTTCTACTGCCGACACTGCGGCGTAGGCTGGGCGTTGTTACGTTCTCGTACCCTCACAGTGGGTGCGGGTCGTGACAGCAAAGGCGAGCGCCTCGGTGCACAAGCCATAAGAACATAGAATAAATGTATTGACAAGTGCCTCAATGCATGAGTCATTCCGTGCCACCGCACACAAGTTAGTATGCTAGAACATTGAAAGACTATATCGGCACGAGTGCCTTAGTGTATGAGCTATAGAACATTGAATACCCTATCGAGGCGTGCGTCAGTTGTACGAGTTAGAGGAAAGGAACATACATTGAACGCTAAGGCATAGAACATGAAATTACGGTATCGAGACGTGCGTCACATGCACAACTCAAAGAATAGAGAACAATCGTGTTAAGGCGTGCGTACGTGCACGAGAATCATAAAAGATGGATTCGTTGCTAAGAGAACAGTTGTGGCATGAATATGACGGAACTGTCGGATGTGACATGATGCCTCAAAAATGTTCGGGACCTTCGGGTCGTTCGTTTGACAAATATTGATTTGGGGCATGGTACCATTGAACATTGAAATGAAGAATGAAGTGAGAATATATTGAAAGAATAGAGAAATATGAAACGACGTAAAGTTTGAGTTTCGGATTCAAGACTATGTTTGGTTGTATGGGTTTGATGCGTGTGTTGCATGGTCAAATGGACTTGAGTTATTTCCTGTGCACGCGTGTGGTAATTTCCCTCGAACGGGTTATGCTAGAGCGTCGGGACCGTTCGGCCTAGAAGGGATGAATAATCATTATTAGTGCACATCTTTTGGGTATGACTTACGATATGCTACTGATATGATAAGCCACAATTGATGGTAAGTTCGACGTCCTTCGGATACTGGGCCAGCAAACCCGTACGGGTAGGACGCCGGGTTATCCAGTGTGAGAAAAGAAAAGAAAAGAAAAGAGAAACAAGTTAGTCCATTCCGGTGCGAATATGCCAATGAACTTCATATAGTTAAGAAACGGTGGACCGAAAGTGCAGGAACACAGAGCTCCTGCACAGAGCACTTATAACATAACAGGGAAGGAATGAGACGTATTCACCTTGCGTCGGTGCAAGGACGAGTGCGTCAATGTTTGGTAAGAAGTCACGAAACAACACGAGATTGTTATTGGTTGCCTGCTTACTTATGCAAATCAAAATAATGTGCTTGCCATGATAACATGCTTACTACTTTCGAATATGCCATAAAACAGATCCTAAGGAGAACATAGAAAGATGACTAAATTGTATGTTGCATGAATCAATTACATAACAAATATTGGTTTATTTAAGTGGGTCTTTGATCAGTACAGCAAAGATGAAAGTACTAATCCCCGAGTAGTTTGCTAGCAGGTTCAGGGAATTGTCTGCTCGTAGCGGAGCTTCGTTTGCATCGTGCTGAGGCATGAAATATCGTCGCGTTTGAAGTGTACGATCGCATTGACGTCGGACTTGCAATAAGATTGATGCGACTGAGATATAGAAGGCATGATGTATGGAACGGTAAAATCCTGTGGGCAAGAGAGAACTTGAGTGTTTTAGCCAATCTGGTAAATTCAGTTGGGCTATTGAAAGCCTTTGAAATCTCAGTTCAAAGAGAATTATTTCGTATACTCGATTTTCTTCCGTTGCTAATATCAAATCAAAGATAACCATTTGAAAACTTTTCATCTTGCCTTATACGAATGCAACACCAGACTCGTACGACATTACGCCCCAACGAAGACGATGATTCGGATAAATCGATACGAGGATAAGCAATTTTTCGGGTCGGAGCGTGGCAGCCTCCCTGTAGAAGCATAGAAAATATAGAGTTCATATGGATCACAACTGACCACATGAGTACTTTGGGACAAATTGGTCAGCATAAAGAAGAGCCGCATGATAAACTCGGTATGACCCCTGCGGCCCATCTTTAATATCTTGCAACCAGACTGATTTGAGCCACAGAAGAAATATTTACTTATGCGGCCAAGCTGATCAACCCTTCTGATAAAGCTGACAAACTCTGTCAAAATTGACAAAGCTGATAGCTCTGATACTCTGACAAAAAAAGATAAGACGTGATCAGACAAAATATCATTTCACCAGCCTGGACATAGTCATGAGGCCAGAGCCGCATGAACCTTATGCGGCTCAATCTATGCGCTTAATACGGCCAAGGGTGATTGCAACCTGAGCCGTATGAGCTTTACGCAGACCAGAATATGGAATCTAGGCGGCTCAAAAGTCCCCAAGCTACATACGAACTAAAGGAGACTGCGACCTAAGTCACATGAGTCTTATGCGGCCCAGCATGGCCGAACACTAAAGGACATATGCGGCTCAAAATGACTCAAGAAAATTGATCCTATCCTGCGATAGGACACGTGGCAGGCTGACCAAATCTCAACCACCCAGATTTATTGTAAAGAAATCTCAATAAGTCACCAGCTAGCGGCCAATGAGCGGGTCTTTATGTGCTGATTTAGCCACGTGGTCACGTGACCATCTATGCAGCTCAAAATATCTATCACTATAATAGCAGGGTACCACACCCATGCAAAAGGCTGGCAACCTACGAAGGAAAATTTCTTCAAGAGCAAGGACCGTGTCAGATAGTCCAAGGAGTAAGGCAGAGTTGCTACACTTTTTCGTGCCTCCATCGTCACCCTCCAGAATAAAAAACTAAACTATTGTACTTAGATTGTTTCCTAAGATTTCTTTCTAGGATTTTCTTGTACAAGCGAGTTTGCAATCAAGTTCAATTCATCTGTAATTCTTGTTCTTAATTTTTTAATGGCAAACACGATGGTGACTCTGCTGGGGACGACCTTCTCCTCTGATAAGAACTTGAGGATGCAATCCGACGCGTCCAAACTCGGCTATATGTAGCAAATGCTCGTGGTTCGTTTTGACCAACGAGCATTCGAAGAAATGCTCTCTGAAGGGAGCGTCAGCCCGTCGCAGAAGCGAGCCAACCAAAAGGGAACCCGCAGGACGTTGAAGCCAAAACTGTTGCCCCCGACCAGGTTATCGAAGAAGCTCCTTCTGCGGCCCACGACGGTGACCGAATCTCTCCCGCGGCCTTACTTTCGACCGCAGAGAACTCCACTTTTCCCAAATCCAGTAAAGGAAAATACTACGATATTGAGCTTTTGGGGGCACAAGAGAAATCTATGTAGACGAGGAAGAGGCCGTATAAGAGAGATGGGCAGTCTGCATATGCGACTGCCAACTCTGGCCATAGGCAGATGGCCCATGCGGCAGCCAACTCTTGCCGTAGGCATATGGCCCATACGAAAACCAAATCTGGCCGTAGGATGATGGCCCATGCGACAGCCAACTCTGGCTGCAGGCAGACGGCCCATACGGCAACCAATTGTGGCCGCAAATAGGCTTCCTCATGTGGCCCTATCAGAAGCTCTGTATTCGACCGTCTCTCATACGGGCCCGACCCCATACGGCCCATTGGAAATGTGGAAAATTCTATTCTGGACTCTTTTTACTATGCACCTTCGGGTGCTGTAATGACCATGGTTCGTATTATGTATTTTGGTTTACGTGTACGTATTTTGACTCGTATTGTATGTCTCCTCGCATGATTTATTTGGCATTTTATTGCTTGATTCGGTTCGGCTTGTTTGGCTTGGTTCGGTTTATGAACCAAACCCCTACCTACCACCACCATCATCATTTATTAACCCAACACTTTTTCTCTCTCCTTATTCACTCTTCTTCTTCCTCACCATTACTCTCCACCTACCAGGAAGGTTTAGACAAGTATATCTTGCTTCATGGAGGAATTTCATTTTTATTGTTCTATTGTCTTCCTCATGTGTTCCTAACCCACTTTAGTACTTAGCATTTTTCATTTCCGTGGTTAATTTCTTGTAGATCTAGCTTTGTAGTATTTTTGGTTTTCATGAGTTTTAATCTATCAAACCTACATATTTTTGTTATTTGATGGTTCCATGTTGTAGAAAATACTATTTTACCCAAATTTGACCTACATGAGTCTGGATTTGGGTTCCTATTGTTGTTTGATGGAGCATGGAGGTCATGGTAATTTCTATGGACATGTTCTCTGTGAAAGCCATTAATTGCACTTGTGGCCGCATGCATTAGCTCTGGCAACATGGCCATTTAATTGAATTGGCCGCATGAGCATTTTCTAGCTCTGGCCGTATGGCCATTTAATTGAATTGGCCGCATGAGCATTTCCTAGCTCTGCCCGTATAGCCATTTAATTGAATTGGCCGCATGAGTATTTCCTAGCTCTGGCCGCATGGCTATTTAATGGCCGCATGCATTAGCTTCGGCCTTTCTTACTTATGCGGTCATAGCCATTTAAGATTGAATGGCCTTTTGGTTCTAGCTGGCCGTATGGCCTTTCTTGCTTATGCGGCTATGGCCATTTAAGTACGCATGGCCTTTTGATTTGTGGCCGCATGGCCATTTAATTGATTTGCTGACTGCTCATGGCTTATGCCAATTTGCTTTGGCCGTATGGCCATTTGCTCGTATGGCTCAATTGCAGGGTTGGCCGCATATGCCCCATCTTCAATTATTTGTTGGTTGCATGGCTCAATTGCAGGGTTGGCCGCATATGCCCCCCCTCCAATTATTTTTTGGCCGTATGGCTCAATTGCAGGGTTGGACGCATATGCCCCCCTCCAATAATTGCTTTGGCCGTATGGCTATTTAATTAATTGCTTGCATGTATTTGCTTTATTGTATGGTTTTAATTTGTGGCTGCATGCACATTTATATGGTTAGCCGCATATGCCCCCTTTAATTTTTGTGTGGTCACATTTACCTTATTGCTTTTAACTGTATGTGCAATTATTTAACTCTTGGCCACATATTGTATAGTGACAACATTTATTGGCTGGCCGTATGGCAATTTCATGTGACAAGTTTTCATGAGCCGCATGAGTCCTGAATTCTTCTACCGTATGCCCCTGTCTCCTGAGCCGCATGATTCCTCCACAGCCCTTGTCCCTGCTAATATTAAATTACTACATGTATGCTTGTGCCATATTAATTTTTAATATGTTCCCTGACACGATGGTGACCCGTTGTGGTGTACTTTTGACAAATGACATGACATGATAGTGGCCAGTCATGGCACCCTCATGACAGTGAACATGACGTGATATATATCTCGAAGGCTGTTGCGACGGCTAGCATATCATGACAAATTGAATGGTCTGGACACCGTAGATGATTGTGTTTGTACAAGTGAACCGGTAATGTTTGTATCATATTTAGGACAGGGATCCCTGAGTACCACGGTCAGGAGTACTTACTGTAAATGGCTAAGGCTAATAACTAGAATAATTCAGTAGTCATGAGAGATTTTCTCACTTACAGGCGATCCCGTTATCCCGTCTACTATTATTGGACTTGCAGCCTGCCGACGAGTAGGGCACAAGTCTAAATTCACTGATATATAGAAAAGAACGAGGTACTGCTTAATGAATCCAAGTCGTCTGGATAACCTGGATTAGCTACAGGGCTTGTGGCTGGAGGAACGTCTCACTGCATGTTGCTAGTAACTAAGGCTTGTGATAACCCTAGTTAGCTAATGTAGAAAGCCGTAGTCACTGATTGGCCGAGAGCGATTGTATGGTGTAGTTTCAGTGCTCGATTATTGCATGCTTGATCGCATGATTGTCACTTTTAACAATAAAGATCAGAGGCTAAGTTCTGTTCAGGTGAAGGGTTACAACCCCGGTCCTTATTTGGTTTAAGGGTTGTAACTTGGCTCCCGGAGCAGTTCTGAGTCCTCTCTTCGTTTATTGTCTTATTGTACCCCACGTCATGTTTGTTATATTTTACCTTTCCAACAAGATTTGGAGACGGAGTTCTATTCAGGTGAAGGGTTACAACCCCGGTCCTTGTTTGGTTTAAGGGTTGTGACCTGGCTACTTGAATGGTTTCCTCGTACTCTATTATGACTGTTGTTATTCTTTTATTATCAAGCTCTTTTGTAACTACTTCTAATATTTATTTCTGATATGCTGGTTTTAGTTCTTAAGTGAAGCCTCCTTTGTGGCACTTGCTCTTTTTGGGATCTGACCCAGCTGGTTTTGTATGGCCAGATTTCGGAGCAGCTCCAGAAGATCTACCGACCTTTTAGCCCGATGGTGACCACCAGACGTAACCAGGACAACGAGTGGGTTTATTTTTGGCTCTCCCGCTCTATTGTAAAATTTTCATTTTGAGGCGTTTAGCCGACGAGCACCTGTTAGCTCGTATTGCATACCTTATTACTGTCTGCCTACGGGCTGTAACATGATTGACAGATCCTAGGGTTGATCATGTATGACTAAACTCTTACTAGTCCTCACATTTTATAACGACTAGCTTCATGATCAACTGAATATGTAATGTTTGGAACGCCTTAATATTGTATATTTGGTGATCTTACATTTTGTAACTTTACTTGCTTGCTTGAGATTGAGACATCTAGGCTTGTTATTGACCATAGAGGACTGATGGATTGTAATTAAACCCTCATATATCTAGACAGCCGTGACCGTATAGTGAGATAGATTCCATTTCATTTACGTAGCTGGCTATGTATGCCCCCGCTCTCCGGCATTATGGTTCCGGGGTGTTACATGGTTTAAGTGGTGGCCCATGCAGGTCTTGTAAATCAAGATATGTGAGGATTTATCGAATAGATGTCTCAATCAGCACTCGTCCTTGATCTCTGCCCGTATCTTCTAATCCTTGAGATTCTTGACCTGATCACATGCTTGTATCGTTGATCTGTCTTGGTCCTTCCTTATTGTTCCCTATGTCGTCTTCTTCAGCGGTATTGTTCCTGGTCCTACCGATCGGTAAGGCAAAGCACCTGCCATGGACCAGCAGCAACCAGAAGATCAGGCCCAGCACTCAGGAGCAGCCTCCCGGGTTATGTCTCCCGGAGATCCAGAACCCCCGGTACAGCCAGCCCAGCCTGTAAGGCAGGATGATGGAGCCTTGGTTGGACTTAGCAGGGAGTTGCTTGCATCGCAGGATCGTCGAGGAGATGCCTTACATCAGGCAGTGGCAGATGCTTTGGGCAGAGGTGGACATCATGGGAACAGTGCAGCGAACAGTTTCAAGCGTCTGAACCCTCCATTCTTCGATGGCAGCGAAGATGCTATCGCTGCTGATGCATGGCTTCAGGACACAGAGGTGATATTAGAGGCAGCGAAGACCCCAGAAGATGAGAAGGTGGCCGTAGTACGTCTGCAGTTATTGGATCTAGCCCGCAGCTGGTGGGCGACGCAGGCCGTTGGACTAGTGGCGCCAATTGCCTGGACAGTATTCCGTGAAAGATTCCGGACAAAGTACTTCGATGCTGTAGCTCGGTACGATCTACAGACTAGGTTTACCAATTTGAAACAGATGGACAGGACGGTCGATGGGTATGCGGCCGAGTTTTTCAGGCTTAGTCGGTTTGCTCCCACCTTGGTGGCGATCGAGTTCGATAGAGCCCAGCAGTTTCAGCAGGGACTCCACCTAGAGATTTTGCTGGCGGTGGAGCAGTTTGAGCGTCAGACTTTTGATGCGGTATTGAGGACAGCTAGGAGGCATGAGTATACCTCCCAAAGAATTGTGGACAGGAACGGTGGTCGAAAGCGATCTCACGGCCAGATGAATC
The DNA here is from genome assembly GCA_029216955.1 of Iris pallida. Taxonomy (NCBI): domain Eukaryota; kingdom Viridiplantae; phylum Streptophyta; class Magnoliopsida; order Asparagales; family Iridaceae; genus Iris; species Iris pallida. Next base: position 6,400,680 of record JANAVB010038617.1, read on the forward strand.
AGTCGTCAGCCCTAGCCCCGGCAGCTAGGGCTTTGACCATTGGAGCTCCGAGAAGGATAGCTTCAGTTACGTCGGTTCAACATTCAACCCCGACGTATCCTCATCAGCAAAAGCAGAAGCAGTCTTCTCCCATGGGCTGCTCTTATTGTAGGAAGCTTGGACATGTTGTTTCAGAATGTCGCAAGGCTCGAGGATTGTGTTTGCTTTGTGGAGTGTCGGACCACAAGGTAGGGTCCTGCCTGGTCAAGACTGACTTATCACCAGCCATGACCAGTTCATCAGTTAGGGGACCAGCCCCAGTACCGGTCCAGCAGCAGTTTCCATCCCCGAGGCCGTTGCCGACGCAGACCCAAGCTTTTCAGCAGCAAAGACCTCAGCAGTATGCCCAAGCACAAGTTTAGAATAGGTAGAGAGGATTCCAGCAGAGAGGGCCGGCACCCAGAGGACATGGTCAAGTGTTGGCTTTAACCATGGAAGAAGAAGGAGTGGCGCCTGGTGAGGTGGTGGCAGGTACTATTCTCATCAGCAACTTTTCGGCTTCAGTATTATTTGACTCTGGTACATCGCATTCATTTATGTCTGCACGATTCGCGACACGGATAGGACTGAAGCCCGAGTCATTATCAGTAAGGCTCAATATACTTACTGGTAACGGTCTTGTAGGAGTAGATAGAGTATTTTTCTCATGTCGGGTCGTGGTTAGCGGTAGAGAGTTTCCCGCTAGGCTAATAGAATTCTCGATGACCGATTATGATGTGGTCTTCGGGATGGATTGGCTGAGGGACCAGCATGCTAGGATAGACTGCCATATTGGCAGAGTTATTTTTAGCATTCCAGGCGAGCCGAAGTTTTTCTTTTCTCGAGGCGAAGTTGAACCTTCTCCTCCAATATTGAGGATGGCCGTAGCAGCAGTGCAGTTACCCCAGATAGTCAAAGAATTTTTAGATATTTTCCTGGAAGAGATTTCAGGAATGCCGTCAGAGCGAGAGATCGAGTTTACTATCGACTTGATTCCCGGGACAGCACCAGTGTCAGAGAGAGTCTACAGGATAGCACCGTCAGAATTGGAGATATTGTATAAGATAATTGAAGAACTCAGAACTAAGGGATTCATTCGTACTAGTGGATCGCCTTGGGGAGCCCCGATGCTTCTTATGAAAAAGAAGTATGGTACGTCCAGATTATGTGTTGACTATCGTACCTTGAACTCAGTGACAATCAAGAACAGATATCCTCTTCCAGGGATAGATGACTTATTTGATCAACTCAGAGAAGCGGCAGTATTCTCGAAGATTGATTTGCAGTCAGGATACCACCAGATCAGAGTCAGAGAGTAGGACATCCCGAAGACAGCTTTCAGATCTAGATATGGGCATTAGGAGTTTCTTGTTATGCCCTTTGGAGCGACCAATGCGCCGGCTGTATTCATGGACCTCATGAATCGTATCTTCATGCCTTATTTGGATCAGTTCGTGATCGTGTTCATAGACGATATCTTGGTCTACAGTAAGAGTGAAGCAGAGCATGAGCAGCATTTCAGAGTTGTCCCTCAGATTCTCCGAGAGCACCAGTTGTATGCCAAGTTCAGTAAATGTGAGTTCTGGCTCGATCGCATTTCATACTTGGGTCATATTATCACCAGAAGGGGAGTAGAAGTGGATCCCCAGAAGATCGTGGCTATCGAAACATAGCCAGTGCCCAGTACAGTAGCAAAAGTTCACAGTTTTCTTGGATTAGCCGGCTACTACCGGAGATTTCTTTCAAACTTTGCTCAGATTTCAGCGCCATTGACACAGTTGACCCGCAAGAAGGTACAGTTTGCTTGGAAAGTAGAATATCAGGACTCTTTTGAGAAGCTGAAGCGAGGCTTGATGATGGCACCCATTCTCACACTTCCAGATGGGACCGGAGGATTTTCAGTGTACTGTGATGCTTCAGGCAGAGGTTTAGAATGTGTTTTGATGCAGCATGGGAAGGTAATAGCTTATGCGTCACGATAACTTCATGATCATGAGAAGAATTACCCGACCCACGACTTGGAACTGGCAGCAGTAGTGTTTGCACTCAAGCTTTGGAGACACTACTTGTATGGAGATAGGGTGGAGATTTTCATTGACCACAAGAGCCTGAAGTATGTGTTCACTCAGAAGGATCTTAATATGCGTCAGAGAAGATGGCTAGAGCTGCTTATGGATTATGATATCAACCTGCAGTATCATCCTGGGAAGGCCAACGTTGTTGCATATGCATTGAGCAGGAGAGCCAGAGTTTATTTTCTGATAGCACAACCAGAGTTGTTAGCAGATCTTCAGAAGATGGGTATAGAAGTTGTCCTTCCTACCAGTGTGGCATTGATGGCCAGCATGCAAGTTCAGTCCAGTATAGTTGAGAGGATCAAGATAGCTCAGTCCTCCGATTCTAAGCTTCAGCGGCTTAGAGCAGAATGTGAAGCAGGACGACGACCAGAATTATGTATTCATGAAGATGGTACACTTCGATATGGTAAGCGTCTTTGTGTACCCATTGGAGATATCAGACAGGAGGTCATGGCGGAAGCTCATAGTTCTCAGTATTCGATTCATCCCGGCGGCACGAAGATGTACCGTGATATCCGTCAGCATTTTTGGTGGAATAGCATGAAGAGGGAGATAGCTCGTTTTGTCTCTCGGTATTTGGTTTGCCAACAAGTCAAGGCTGAACATCAGAGGCCAACTGGACTTTTTCACCCCTTGTCGATTCCAGAATGGAAGTGGGAGCATATAACCATGGATTTTGTGACTGGATTACCTCGATCCCCGACCAGTAGAGATGCTATTTGGGTTATAGTTGACAGGCTCACGAAGGTGGCTCACTTTCTCCCATTCAGAGTTAGTCAGTCGACGGCTCAGATAGCAGAGATGTACCTCAGGCAGACAGTCAGACTTCATGGAGTACCAGTCAGTATCACCTCGGACAGAGATTCGAGATTCATATCGCACTTTTGGCATAGCCTGCAAGAGAGTTTGGAAACTCACCTCCAGTTTAGCTCAGCTTATCACCCGCAGACAGATGGTCAGTCGGAACGCACGATCCAGACTCTTGAGGATATGTTGAGATCTTTTACACTCGACTTCGGTGGTCCTTGGAAAGATCACCTGTACCTGGTGGAGTTCTCGTACAACAATAATTTCCAAGCTAGTAGCCAGATGGCACCATTCGAGGCACTGTATAGAAGGAAGTACAGATCCCCACTAGCATGAAACGATATTGGAGAGAGGCAGATGCTTGGTCCAGAGATGATCACTCAGACAGTCGAGGTGGTCAGGAGTGTCAGAGATCATCTTTGCGTTGCACAAGATCGTCAGCGCCATTGGGCCAATTCTCATCGACGTCCCCTTGAATTTTCTGTCGATGACCATGTATTCCTGAGGATCTCGCCTAACCGTGGCATCATTCGTTTCGGCGTACGGGAAAAGCTTAGTCCTAGGTATATAGAGCCGTTCGATATTCTGGAGCAAGTATGAGATGTGTCCTATCGTCTCGCTCTTCCGCCGTCTCTGAGTGAGATGCATGACGTATTCCATGTATCCTAACTACGACGATATATCTCGGACCCGAGTCATATCCTGGATCATTCGAAATTGGTTGTTGGTACCAACCTTTCGTATGAGAAGAGGCCCGTATCCATATTGGACCAAAGAGAGAAGATACTCAAAAACAAGACTATCAAGTTAGTCCGTATTACTTGGGGTTATCACTCCTTGGGTGAGTCAACGTGGGAGCGTGAGGATGATATCCGATCGCAATATTCTGACCTGTTTGACTCGTGAGGTATAATATCTTTCTTATGCCTCATGCCTTCGATTCCTTGCTTACATGAATAATTGCTTCATTGCTTGACTAGTATAGCTTGTCTGTGATTGGTATAGCTTGTCCTTGCATCTCTGGCCTCTTGATTAAATTTTGAGGACGGAATTCTTTTAAGGTGGGTAGAGTTGTAATGAACGTGGTTCGTATTACGTATTTTGGTATACGTGTACATATTTTGAATCGTATTGCATGTCTCCTCGTATGATTTATTTGACATTTTATTGCTTGATTCGGTTCGACTTGTTTGGCTTGGTTCGGTTTGTGAACCGAACCCCTACCTACCACCATCATCATCATTTATTAACCCAACACTCTTTCTCTCTCCTCATTCACTCTTCTTCTTCCTCACCATTACTCTCCACCTACCAGGAAGGTTTAGGCAAGTGTATCTTGCTTCATGGAGGAATTCTATTCTTATTGTTCCATTGTCTTCCTCAAGTATTCCTAACCCACTTTAGTACTTAGCATTTTTCATTTCCGTGGTTAATTTCTTGTAGATCTAGCTTTGTGGTATTTTTAATTTTCATGAGTTTTGATCTATCAAACCTGCATATTTTTGTTATTTGATGGTTCCATGTTGTAGAAAATTCTATTTTACCCGAATTTGACCTACAGGAGTCTGGATTTGGGTTCCTATTGTTGTTTGGTGGAGCATGGAGGCCATGGTATTTTCTATGGACATGTTCTCTGTGGAAGCCATTAATTGCACTTGTGGCCGCATGTATTAGCTCTGGCCGCATGGCCATTTAATTGAATTGGCCGTATGAGCATTTTCTAGCTCTGGCCGTATGGCCATTTAATTGAATTGGCCGCATAAGCATTTCCTAGCTCTGGCTGCATGGCCATTTAATTGAATTGGCCGTATGAGCATTTTCTACCTCTGGCCGCATGTATTAGCTTTGGTCTTTCTTGCTTATGCGGCCATGGCCATTTAAGATTGAATGGCCTTTTGGTTCTAGCTGGCCGCATGGCCTTTCTTGCTTATGTGGCCATGGGCATTTAAATCCGTATGGCTTTTTGATTTATGGCCGTATGGCCATTTAATTGATTGGCTGACTGCTTATGGCTTATGCCAATTTGCTTTGGTCGTATGGCCATTTGCCCGCATGGCTCAATTGCAGGGTTGGCCGCATATGCCCCCCTCAAATTATTTGTTGGTCGCATGGCTCAATTGCAGGGTTAGCCGCATATGCCCCCTCCAATTATTTGTTGGCCGTATGGCTCAATTGCAGGATTGGCCGCATATGCCCTCCTCCAATAATTGCTTTGGCCGCATGGCCATTTAATTAATTGCTTGCATGCATTTACTTTATTGCATAATTTTAATTTATGGCCGCATGCACATTTATATGGTTGGTCGCATATGCCCCCTTCAATTTTTGTGTGGCTGCATTTACCTTATTGCTCTTAACCGCGTGTGCAATTATTTAACTCATAGCCGCATATTGTATAGTGACAATATTTATTGGCTGGCCGCATGGCAATTTCATGCGACAAGTTTTCATGAGCCGCATGAGTCCTGAATTATTCTGCCGCATGCCCCTATCTCCTGAGCCGCATGATTCCCCCACAGCCCTTGCCCCTGCTAATATTAAATTACTACATGTATGCTTGTGCCATATTAATTTTTAATATGTTCCCTGATACGATGTTGACCCGTTGTGGTGCACTTTTGATAAATGACATGACATGATAGTGGCCAGTCGTGGCACCCTCCTGACAGTGAACATGACGTGATATATATCTCGAAGGCTGTTGCGACGGCTAGCATGTCATAAAAAGATTGAATGGCCTGGACACCGTGGATGATTGTGTTTGTACAAGTGAACCGGTAATGTTTACATCTTGTCTAGGAGAGGGATCCCTGAGTACCACGGTCAGGGGTACATACTGTAAATGGCTAAGGCTAATAACTAGAATAATTCAGTAGTCATAAGAGATTTCCCCAGTTACAGGCGATCATGTTATTTCGGCCACTATTGTTGGACTTGCAGCCTGCCGACGAGTAGGGCACAAGTCTAGATTCACTGATATATGGAAAAGAACGAGGCACTGCTTAATGAATCCAAGTTGCCTAGATAACCTGGATTAGCTGCAGGGCTTGTGGCTGGAGGAACATCTCACTGCATGTTGCTAGTAACTAAGGCTTGTGATAACCCTAGTTAGCTAATATAGAAAGCCGTAGTCACTGATTGGCCGGGAGCGATTGTATGGTGTAGTTTCAGTGCTCGATTATTGCAGGCTTGATCGCATGATTGTCACTTTTAACAATAAAGATCAGAGGCTAAGTTCTGTTCAGGTGAAGGGTTACAACCCAGGTTCTTGTTTGGTTTAAGGGTTGTAACCTGGCTCCCGGAGCAGTTCTGAGTCCTCTCTTCGTTTATTGTCTTATTGCACCCTACGTCATGCTTGTTATGTTTTACCTTACCAACAAGATTTGGAGACGGAGTTCTATTCAGGTGAAGGGTTACAACCCCGGTCCTTGTTTGGTTTAAGGGTTGTGACCTGGCTACTTGAATGGTTCTCTCGTACTCTATTATGACTGTTGTTATTCTTTTATTATCAAGCCCTTTTGTAACTACTTCTAATATTTATTTCTGATATGCTGGTTTTAGTTCTTAAGTGAAGCCTCCTTTGTGGCACTTGCTCTTTCTGGGATCTGATCTAGCTGGTTTTGTATGGCCAGATTTCGGAGCAGCTCCAGAAGATCTACCGACCTTCCAGCCCGATGGTGACCACCAGGCGTAACCAGGGCAACGAGTGAGTTTATTTTTGGCTCTCCCACTCTATTGTAAAATTTTCATTTTGAGGCGTTTCGCCGGCGAGCACCTGTTAGCTCGTATTGCATACCTTATTACTGTCTTCCTACGGGCTGTAACATGATTGACAGATCCTAGGGTTGATCATGTATGACTAAACTCTTGCTAGTCCTCATATTTTGTAACGACTAGCTTCATGATCAACTAAATATGTAATATTTGGGACGCCTTACTATTGTATATTTGGTGATCTTACATCTTGTAACTTTACTTGCTTGCTTGAGATTGAGACATCTAGGCTTGTTATTGACCATAGGGGACTGATGGATTGTAGTTAAACCCTCATATATCTAGACAGCCGTTACCGTATAGTGAGGTGGATTCCATTTTATTATACGTAGCTGGCTATGTATGCCCCTGCTCTCCGGCAATCTGGTTCCGGGGCGTTACAGGTGCTAAGTCGAAGAAGTCTAGGACAGTGTGGGCCCAACAAGCCCAGTCAACTATCCAAGCTGCTGACCGTCAGTGGGCACCGTTAATTGTTATACGGGCTCCTGATGGAAAGTTGTACAGAACCACCCGCGTCCAGTCACCCAGGGCTAACGGACAGGGTGGGTCTCAAAAGTCTCCCTCCAATGATCGAGAGCAAGTACTTTTACTAGCCTCGGATCAGGGAGCAAATATGATACCTACGCACCCGTGTGCTCGGGATACCCGAGTCCACAAATTGGATGCAAAGGTAGATCAGCCTGCTATCGACTTGCGAGAAGTGATTACTCACAAACGCAAGGAGAAAAAAACAACCTTGGCATGTGACGATCCCCTCTCGGGATGTCGTTGCACCCAAGTTATCATCAACAGCTGCTGCGACAAGTCGGCAGCACCTGAAGATCGACAGTCCATTTTCTAACGACTGCACCACCCAGTAGGGGTGAGCATTCGATTTATTCGGTTTAAACCGAACCGAATAACCCAAAACCGAATTGGACCGAAACCGAATAAGCAAAACCGAAACCGAACCGAATTGGCCCAAAATCGAATCAAACCGAACCGAATTAAATCGGTTCGGTTTTCGGTTTATTCGGTTTATTCATATTTTTTTAATTTTTTTGAGCATTTTTTTGTTAATATATATAGTAACTAAATATACATAGACATATTTAGTATATACCTATATATATTTAGTATGTACCTATATATATTAATACTTATATATATAGTACACACACACACACACACACACACACACACACACACACACACACACACACACACACACACACACACACACACATATATATATATAAATTAATTAATTAGATTTTCTTATTCGGTTTTCGGTTTTGGACCGAAACCGAAACCCAAAACCGAAACCGAATAAAAAAATTTAGTATTTTCAAAACCGAAACCGAACCGATTTTTTTTAAAACCGAACCGAACCTCTTATTCGGTTCGGTTCGGTTCGGTTTTCGGTCCAAAACCGAATAATGCTCACCCCTACCACCCAGCACAACAACTTTAGAAACATGTACAAATTCTGGGAGACAAGGAATTTTCTTTTGCCTCCTGTAATTCAACTCAAAAAGTTCTTTCCGACAAGGGAGGAAAAAATACAGGCTCTTCCAGCCCAGCAATCTCAGTCAGCACTGCAAGGAAACTCTTGTCTGGAGGATTGCCACCGACAGCCACATGGGGTGTCTACCTGGGCACTCTATCCAGAAAGAAGCTTCCAACGCCTGAGGGTGCATCCTCGACCTCCCTGGGGGTAAATGAAGCCGGGGGTAGTAGTCCCCTCAATGTATGCGACAACCTGGAGTTCCAAGAGCATACACGGGGGGGTAGCGATCCATTGGAATTATGCAACGAACTTGGATGTTCCCGAGAATGACCGCCTTCGCCAAGACGATGCAGCTTCCTGCGTAGGAGGTGGCACCCCTTCTGAATCCGAGGAGGAAGACATTTCGACATTCCCCGACGATTTTTCGATACGAGGGTACGACACGGAGAGCACCTCTTCTACGGTCCCTTCCATGTCTACCCACGTACGGACAGTCTTTATGGCCTACGATGATCATGAAGGGCCTACTGATCGACAACGTCTAGAAGTACTTGAAGCCATGCTCATTGTAATGACCCGCTCCGCCCTAGCGGAACGCCGATTCAAATGGCAAGTACAACGATCAAGTGAGCCGTCGACTCGAAGAGTTGCGTTGGCATGATAAAGTGTCGATGCGAATCGATGCAGGACTAACATTGGCCCGTCAAGGATGAATCCAGACTTAGACTTTCAAAGGCGCGCTCGGAGTATCGCTCGGCCGATGCGAACATCGCTAAGGTGGGTGGCTCCGATGAACCCGTCTTTGCTCAGCCTAGACACATAACAATACGGACACTATTGCTAGAATCGTTAGACGATAACACCGCGTATGCTAATAAATGACTCAACGCACCTAGCTAAGGGAATAATCCCGTCTTGTATGCTTGTTTAGAACATGGAAAAGAACTCAGAAAATATAGGGACTCTCTCACTGCACTCCACGTTCGTGCTAGGGCACAAGCTTACATTCAATTTTCTTATGCGTTCAACAATGAAACAATGAATGGTTTACAACAATAAAATGGAAGACTATCGACATAGTCGTTTCGAGTAGAGTGTAGCAACATTGAAAGACTTCGGAACTGATGGGTCGCCAAGGCGACTCCCGTACGGGGAGTTGTATAATGTACGAATGAATAAATAAACAAATAAGTGAATGAATGAATCAACGAATGAATGAATGAATATGTGAATGAATCAATGAACGAACGAACAAATGAAAGAAAAGAAAGAATGAATAAAAGATAAGAAAGAAAGGAATGGTTAGCGACAGGTATGACGGGGACGTGCAACGGGGCTCGCTACCCGCGCTGCACGGACGCCGCCGCCAACCTGGTCGATAACGCATTATGGCTCACAGACAGCCTACGGCTCAGGGACAGGCCGTTAAGTTAAAATGACAAGAAAATACGAAATGGTCGCGGACAACCCACTCGTATACGGGGGTAGGAGTAATAAAGGATTCCAAGGGCAACGATCGGAGACATCATGGCCGGCCTAGACGGAATCATGGCTTACGGGCTGCTTGGGTATGGGCTCAGACATTCCAAGTAGATGTAAGTGTGGTATATTTCAAAAGACTATCAAGGTGTACCAGCCATCACGCTATGATAGGTGAGAATACCAAAGGAGAATATGTCCAAATTGGCTTGTGATGCCAGCGACCGGTGCATATAGATTGTATATATATTAAGTGGGCTTGCTGGTGGCAATCCACGTACAAGTCCTTACATTGAAACAAAGTAGTCTAAGTTAACTAAATGAAGCGCCTTCTGAACAGGCTTAAATGTAATACACCAAATGATCGAGAGTACTTCGTGTAAATGAGTTAGAAAACACGCCTACGATGCATTAGAACCTGAGGCAGGGATACGCTTTGACATTGAATGTTTACGTGAATTACATTAAGTTGATATATACGAATTGTTGACTAACTTGGTTTACTTTGGACAGGGAAGGCCGGACGATAAGTATGGATAAGTCTTGCATGTATTTCCATGCAAACACTTTAATTCGGCAACATGAGATAGGTTATGAAATATGCCATGAAACTGATCCTAAGGCAAGATTAGAAAGACAATAAACGATAGACAGTGTACAAAAGTAAATAGAACATGTTTGGTAATGATAGTATTGTGGCGAGCTAGCCTCCCCACCAGTGCATAACAATGTATTGATAACCCCATAGTTTGCTTACAGGATGCAGGAGACGTCGGCGGGTGCGGAGCTTTCCTCGAACGTGCTAAGGCACGGAGTTAACTCTGTAGCCTTGGAGCGTTGCAAGGAGCTGAAGCACCATATACATGACATAATGTATCGAAACATCGCCATGAATCATTCTATGTTGTAAGCCACTTGGCACACCTTTTATGTTTCAGAGAGAGAGAGAGAGAGCTTGAGAGACTTGTAAACTCGACCTAGCGCCGCTTGTAAACTTCTTGAAAATCAATAAAGAGTTTGAATTCGCTTCAACTTGTGTTCATTTACTTTCTGCTGCAAATGAGGACACTCTGTGCGACTCTGTGGCCTAGCTCAAATCGGCCGTTTCTGGACTTAGCCTTGCACGGGCGCAACCTAGGCCCGTACGACATCACGCCTTAGCGAGGACGATCGCTTCTATGGGAGCGGGACGTGACACTCATGTCCTTGGTCAAGTCATTAGACGAAATCAAAGCTACCTTGCCGACTCAGCCAGTAAGGACGTCTGGACAAACAAGTTTGGGACCCACCGTTAATGCGGACTCCAATACGACCGCTCCTCCTTTGGGTGACAATTCTCTAGGAGCATCCGCTCCTTCAGCTGTAGATGAAGCCAGGGAGGCAAGGAGGGAAGTCCAGGAGCTTCGAGCAATATCCAATGCCCGAGACTCCTTCCGGGACCTCAGAATACGGCAGCCGTATCCCGTTGCATGGAGAGATGTGCCTTTTTTGCCACAGTACAAACCGTTTTATATCGATTCGTATGACGAGAAGACCTCTGCTAGTCGGTACATGACTTATTTCGAGGTCACAACCGACCAATTGCCACATAGCGACGCCATCCTCACACGATTATTCATCGGAGCATTGGAGGGGAACACGTTCGACTGGTACCACAACCTTCCGGAAAACTGTATCTATTCCTTTGACGGCTTCAAGCACATATTCCTAGAGAGATTTTACGAAGTGGGGCATAATGTGACAATGTCATCTCTCATGGACATCGTTCAGGGAGAGGGAGCTAACAAGGAACTATATCGAGCAGTTTTGCCAAACTGCGATGAGACTGCCCCAAGGCAATCCCGAAAGCTCCTTGATCAAAATCTGCCAGAAGAAGTTGCTCCCCGCAATCAGCTTCTGGATGGGTGAAGATCAGTTCAGGGATTGGACAACCTTTATCATAAGTGCCACCAATGCGGAGGCAAAGTTAAAGAAGGCTCGCCAGCTGGGATTACAGATCCCAGATTTAGAGGACAAAGGCACACGTCTGGGTACCACCCCCAATAGCAACAATAGTGGCGATACCTCCAATAATCGGGACAATAAAGGCAAACAGGCCCTTGTTGCTGGAACGACCAAGAAGCTTGAACAAAAGCAGGCAGAAGCTCAATGGCCCAAAGTGAATTACTCATTCAAAGATAGTCATGTCAAGCCTATCTTCGACATGATCTTACAAGGAGACAGGATATAACTCCCTCCACCAAGGTGCGAGCCTCGAGCGGCAGAGATGGAGGACCCAAAATACTGTTATTTCTACCGCTATGTACATCATTCCACTCAGGACTACTTTCAATTAAAGCGGTACATCCAGAGTCTTATCGACTCCAAAGCTCTGTCGCTAGACTTTAAAGAGGTTACCGTAGAGGCAAATATGGTATCAATTCAGTTTGGTGATTTTCTTCCAACAAGTACTCAAGACGGGATAATACCTATCCCCCGGGTAACGATGGAGGTTACTAATCTTCCCCCTGTCCGGGATGAGACAACTGGCTTGTTACCTCTCACCATGTCACGAGGAGAGGTCATGTGGGTGCACCCAGACTTAGTACCCGAAGTGACCCAGGCGGTATCTTCTCCAGCCAACAAGAAGAAGGACAGGAAGTCCAGATCTTGCCATACAATTTCAGTCGAAGCTGAGGAGGCGGCGACCATTGTTACCCGGTCTGGGGCACAAGTCCAGCCCACTCTGGGTAATTCAGTCGAAGACCCTCAGCCGGCAACGCTGGCTGCCACTGATGTTTCGGGGCCATCTCATCCTCCGTCGGCGGACAGGTCCAAGCCGAAGGAAACCCGTTTCGACAAACCACTCCATAAGGATGCACCTCAGGGACTGGAGAGACCTTACAACTTTGACATATTAGCACAACTGGCTAACACGCTGGCAAAGTTGTCGTTATACGAGCTCCTAAGGCTCTTCAAGGATCTTCGTATCACATTGAGCAAAGTGCTTCAGAATGCTGACGCCTACCTAGCCCAGGTCATGCCTACAGGGGAAGACTCGTCGACAGATCTCCAGGGCAGCAACTGTGCGGATGCAATGACCAACATCGTGTTCACCCCACAGGACATATTAATCAAGACCAACTTGCATGATCGCCCCTTGTACTACACTGGATACATAGGCGATATCATGGTGGATCGGATGCACATCGATCCTGGCTCGTCGATAAGCATCATCCCGAAAAGCTTACTTCAAGTCCTAGACATCCCTATGCACCGACTAGCGGCGACCAATACTGCTATTAACGATTTTAATTCGGGAAAAGCTATCCCCTAGGAAAGATACGATTGAAATGTCATATCGGTGACCTGAAGATAGAGGTTACCTGCTACGTCATAGACGCAGATACGTCCTACAATATCCTCTTAGGGTGTCCGTTGATACATGACTACATGATCGTGCCATCCACACTCCACCAGTGCTTCAAGTATGTCAGTAAGCACGGCTTCGTGAAGACAGAATTTGTCGACATCGATCCCTTCAAAGGGGTTGAGTCTTATTACTCTTCGGAGGTTTGTCTATACGAAGAATCCAAGAAGCACATAACTGACGAACTGGAGGCCAGAACTGGGTCAGAGAAAACTTTGAAAATCTATCTCCAGGCCCGTAAATCGGGCAAAGTCGCACCCCTTGTCGCAGCTTTGCATAAAGAGGTGCCCGGTTCCTCCGCCCCACCTGCACAATTGGAACCGATGGTCATCCGACTCCCGAGATCCAGCCAGGAGCCAAAACCTGTCGTAGGGCCGATGGTGATCCGATTGCCGAAATCTAATCAAAGGCGACCAAAAGATGTGACGCCCTCTGTGGAGCCGATGGTGATCCGATTAGGAAGATCCAGTCAAAAACAATCGGAAGACACGAAGTCCTCTGCCAAGACAGTGGTCATCCGTCTTCCCAAGACGAGCTGGCAACCAAGTGTTGATCCGAGGTCCTCAGGTAAGCCAGTGCCACAAGCGGAACCCTTGGTGGTCAAACTTCCCAAGATAGCGTCCCCACCTCCGGTCACACAGGGGTAGCTGAAGAGGATGCAGAATTCGCAAAGTATCTAGTTGCATAGGTGGATAGTCCATCTCCTGATGATGTAATCTCTGTAGACAATATTTCTTATTTCATCAATAAGAGGCTGCCATTGAACTATCCTGAGTGTAATAAGCTTAATCATATGAATGCTGAGGGGCACGGTCGGGACATTAACCTGCACACATAGGTGACAATCGTCCATACCACAAATCGACTTACACCCATTAGAGGCGCCTACTTTCTAGTCCCAGACAGAAGAGAAGGGGATCACACGATCATCTTCGGCCAAAAAGAAGGTCCTCAACCTTTCATGCCACAAGAGTTCAATTTCAAACCCGACGCTGGAAGGTTACCGCTCTACCTGTATAGTCCTTAAGCCAAATACTTTATGCAAAAGCAGGGGTACGACATAGAGGCTACCCCAGGTCTCAATTACGGCAACGGCCGGCGAGCACCTCTGCAGCTGCCAGCCCCGGCTGGGAAACCTCAGGATTATTACAACAGGTCCAGACACAGTCTCGGTTATGCTATACCAGCAACAACGCCCGAGAGCTCCGATGAGGAATGTGAGTGGCATTCTCACTCATCCGAATCGCCTACATACGATTTCGATGACAGCATTAGAGATATATTCAGGCAGACATTATCTGTTAACATGGCATCCGCTGACATTGAAGAGGAAGACGAAGATCTACAAGAACCTCTTGAACTGGAGCCATGGGCCCAACAACTTGATGCACAATAGGAGAAGCGCTTTGAACAAAGTGACCCTCCCACTGAAGACGAAGTCATGCAAGTTGATCTCGGTAACGAATCCTCTCCAAAGCCAATCTTTGTCAGTAAAAGCCTAACGGACGATGAGCGGGAGTCGTTGCTGCAACTCATCAGAGAGTATATTGATGTTTTCGCTTGGAGCTATGAAGACATGCCAGGGCTAAACCCCGATATCGTACTTCATAAGCTCAATATTCATCCGGACGCAAAACCAGTCAAGCAACAGCAACGGCGATTCCATTCAGACATCATAAACTCTATTGAATCGGAAGTAAACAAGCTTATAGTTAGCGGTTTCATCCGCGAGGAGTAGTACCCAGACTGGATAGCTAATATAGTACCAGTCGTCAAGAAGAACGGAATGATCCAAATCTGTATCGACTTTCGCAATCTGAATACGGCATGTCCTAAGGATAAATTCCCTCTTCCCATCACCGATATAATGATCGATAATATGTGTGGTTTCGAGTACATGTCCTTTATGGATAGCTTTTCAGGATACAATTAAATCAAAATATCTTTCGATGATAAAAAGCATACGTTATTCCGAACACCGATCGGCGTGTATTATTACACAATCATGCCCTTCGGCCTGAAGAATGCCGGTACTACATATCAACGAGCTATGAGCGCCATCTTTAGAGATCACTTGCGTAAGACGGTGGAGTGTTACGTTGACGACATCGCCGTCAAAGGCCGCTCCAAGGATGATCACTTATACGATTTGAGGACAGTGTTTGACCTTATGCGAGCGCACAATCTGAAGATGAATTCCACCAAGTCCTTCCTGGGCGTGTCCAGCGGAAGTTCTTGGACTTTGTTATTACTTCCCGGGACATTAACATAGACCCCGATAAGACAAAGGCAATCCTGAAGATGAGTCCACCGAGGAACCTCCGTGAACTCCGCGGCCTTCAGGGAAGACTAGCCTAGATCAGGAGGTTCATATCTAACCTCTCAGGGCGATGTCAACCCTTCATACAACTCATGAAGAAAGGCATCTCTTTCGTATGGAACGAGGAATACAAGCATGCCTTTGATGGCATTAAGGAATACTTGACTAATCCACTAGTTCTGGTAGTCCCGGTCGCCGAAAAAACCCTTCCTGCTCTATGTACGGGCGATGGCACACTCCCTCGGCACCTTCTAGCACAGAACAACGATGCGGGATACGAATAAGCCATCTATTATCTCAGTCGAATGATGATGGGGCCGGAGCATAGGTACACCGTCGTGGAGAAGGAATGCCTTGCCTTGGTGTTCGCCATTCAGAAAATATGACACTATGTGTCAGGGCAGACCATCCATGTTGTTTCATGAGTTAATTCCTTCAGGGTTCTCATGACTAAGCCAGGCGCACTCAGTTCTCGCCTAGCCACATGGGCGATACTGTTATCCCCTTACGACATGATTTTCGTTCTGTAGAAGGCTGTCAAAGGTCAAGCCTTGGCCGACTTTCTAGCAGCCCATCCACGCTCAGGAACAGCCAGAATCTATGAAAAAATCCCAGACAAAGTCGTTGACTCAAACATGACTTTACATAAAAATGTTTGGCAAATGTTCTTCGACGGTACTTCAAGAACGGGGCCCCAAGGTGATATCGTCGCTGGAGTCGGGATAGAATTTCTTCCTTCGGATTGGTGGTCAACCGGGCATACTCTCTCACAGAATCCTGTTCAAACAATGTAACCGAATATAATGCTTTGGTCATCGGGTTCCGATGCGCAAAAGAAGTGGGAGTCGAATACCTAGAATTGTTAATCAAATCCGAGGCTCATATGAGGTTCGTAACGCGGACCTGATTCCCTATCATCAGACATCAATATCCATCATAGCATCCTTGAAGGGGTTCTTTGTAGAGCATATTCCTAGACTCCAGAATATTGAAGCCGACGCCCTAGCAGGCCTCACCGCTTCTTTGGCGATTCTAAAATATGCTCATCATCTAGTCGACGTGATAGGACATGAGCTAGTATGTCCCGAAAATAACCTTTAACTGAATACAAGTTACCCAGCCCAGATAACCAATGGCGTGCAAGACTGGAGACTCCCGTTCATTGACTTTACGGTCTACGGAATCCTGCCTGAGAATGTGAAAGAATCAACTCAATCAGAAGGCGTTCTCTCAGATTCTTTTATGACACAGAAACAAAAATGTTATACCGACGATCTTACGATGGACTACTGTTAAGATGTTTGTCAAATGAAGAAGCCAAAGAAGCCTTACGCGAGGTTTACGATGGCGTTTGCGGGGCTCACCAACCTGGCCCGAAGTTGCAGGACCGTCTCCGTCGGATGGGTTACTACTGGCCTATGATGGTAGCAGATGCAGTCGATTATGCAAAGAAGTGTAAGGCTTGTCAGATCCACGTAGATTTCATACATCTGCCATTAGAATTCTTACACCTAGCAGTGGCCTCTTGGCCATTTGAAGCATGGGGAATGGACATCGTTGGCCCAATCACTCCGCCGTCGTCCAAAGGGCACCGATTTATAGTTGCAATTACCGACTACTTCTCCAAGTGGGCAGAAGCTGTTCCACTGGCAGAGGTAAAGACATCAAACGTGATCAGTTTCATAAAACATCACATCATTTACCATTTTGGACTGCTAAGGAAGATCATTCATAACAATGGTCCGCAGTTCGTAAGCCATGCCTTCTATCGATTCTGTAACAAGAATCAAATTCAGAATGTAGCTTCCACGACATACAATCCATCAACTAATGGTCTGTCCGAAGCCTTTAACAAGGCCATAATCAAGCTTCTCAAGAAGTTTGTGTCTTCAAACAAGCACGACTGGAATGAAAAGTTGGGCGAATGCTTAAGGGCATACCACACTACGAGTCAAACGGCTACAGAAAATACACCATTCTTTCTAGTGTACGGGAGCGAGGCAGTTCTCTTATTGGAGACTCAGATCCCCTCACTTTGTGTGGCCCTTACTTACCGGTTGACGTCGGGCGATAACAACCGCCAACGGCTACAAGAATTGGAAGCTTTAGATGAGAAGCGTTTGTAAGCTCAACAAAGCATCGAGCTCTATCAAGCACGCATCTCTCGGGCCTTCAATAAGAAAGTCAAGCAAAGGACATTCCAAATAGGCGATCTTGTCTTGGCCGTTCGTAGACCGATGGTCATGACTCACAAAATTGCCGACAAATTCCAGCCCAAGTGGAAGGGTCTATACATCATTGAGACCGTATTCTCCAATGGCGTATACCAACTCGCGAAGCAGAACGGAGACTTGCTCATGATGTCCATAAATATTAAATTCCTGAAGAATAAGGATATGTTGGTACTTCCTCAAGCCACCAAATCTTCCAGGCTATCGAGTTATGTATACCAAGTACCTCAGAACTCACACTCTATTTGCTCCGAGTGGAGTCACATCGCATCTCCCTGAGTGGCAAGACATGTATGCTGATACCTCTGAACTTCCACTCTAATGCTTTGTTACGCAGGAGTCTGTCCAGCTTATCGTCATCTCCGAGCAAACTTCCTGGTCCTGATTATCGTGTATCACCTCCATATTACCTTTGATACCAATAGTCTCTTGACTTAACACCTGTACCCAACCTGGGATAAAAGACATGGTGTTAAGACCATAAAACCCATCACGTCCATATTACCTTTGTTGGGTTTTGTCTCAAAATCTATTACTCGCTCTACCAGTGCGCAGAAGAGTAATAGGTCCACCAAAGATTATTCTTGATTATCGTGTACCACGTCCATATTACCTATGATACCGATGGTCTCTTGACTTAATACCTGTACCCTACCCGGGATAAAAGACATAGTGTTAAGACCATAAAATTTATCACGTCCATATTACCTCTGTTAGGTTTTGTTTCAAATCTATTGTTTGCAAAAACAAAAGTTCTTTTTTTATTTCACAAACTTTGTAAGAAGATTACAATTAAATTCTGGGAAAGTACAACTATAGGAATCCGATCTGAAGACGATCGCTTTATCCCTTGGACGATGTGAACTTTGAAGATGATAGCCTCTGAAGAATGCAACAGCACTTGGACAAGAACTCCTGATCTCTGTGATGATCTTGAATGATCTGATCTTGATAATGAAGGACTTAAAACTCTGTTTATAGAGTTCTGGAAAATAACTAATTAGTAGTTATTTCTGGATTACGCAGACTAGATTTCGCAGGCATTGGACTGTGCAAGCAGCGAACTGCACTGGCAGTTACTCGATCGTGGCTCAACTGTATTAGATGCGTGGCATTGTTTGATTGAAATGTGCATGGTCGTATACAGACGGTTGCCACGTGGTGAGCAATTGATGGCATGTAGGCCACGTATGAAATGTCAGTTATCTTGATGGATTGCGCCTCTTGAACTGCGCTAGCTTCAGACTGCGCTGGGATCGAACTGCGCTAACTTGGATCTAGCAGACTGTGCTTCGGTTGAGCTGGCAGATTACGCTGGCTGTACAGCTGTCCTCAAATGCGGCATGACTCGAGAAATGAACAGACTCCTCGCTTTTCGGGCTGTCAGTTGTCAAAAAATCTGATTTTATGTCAGGTAATGATGACGTTGCCACGTCAGCATAGCGCGCTTGGATGTTAGCGCGGTTCGGCCTCGCGCAGTTGATTTGTTGCGCAATCTGCTTCCTGCACAGTTCATTGAAGTGTGCACAATTTGATTTTCATTGCTTTTTTGATGGATGCAACTTGATTTTTAGGACCTACAAGACCCCCTTCAAAGTTTTCGAAATTTGAAAATATTCAAAGTTTTGAAATACATTGAATTTCGAATTTAAAATCAAGTTGCACAAGTGGCGCTTTGACTGCGCGTTTGGAGAAATCAGCCCCGACTTTTGTGGCGCAATTTGAGGTGACTGTTACACTTCTGAAAACTATAAATAGTTTCCATTCTCATTCTGTCAACCTTTACTTGCTTTCGATTTTCTGAAGAGATAAAAGATTCCCTCCTACTCCGACTTCCTTCTTCTTTCTGCCGTCGATTGCAATGGCACCCAAGCGAACTGCCACCGAGAAGGGCAAGGCCCCCGTCGAGACTTTGACTCGGGTTGCGCTCCGAATCTTTCGTCATGAAGTTGGCCACCCAGCGCTGCAAGGTAGATGACAAACTCGATCGAAATCCTTTTTAGGGTTCTTGACATTTTTGAACCTTCATACCTCTCTCTTTTTAGAGATTGATGGTATTGTGCCACCCTGTTTAGGGTTTTGGTTGTACACACAATAGTTTTTCATTTTTATGAAAACTATATTCATGTGCAATCGGTTGGAAAGCGCTGGCAGGTATTCAGCGCAATCCATCGATTTGCGCAAGTCAGTTAAGCCAGCGCAAACTGATGCCTTGCGCAAGCGGGTTAGCACAACCTATGCCTTGCGCAAGTGGATGTGTTGGCGCAATTGGATACTTTGCGCATGTAGGTTGCATTGGCGCAATCTGATGCTTTGCTCATAGCACAATTTGATGAACTCTTTTCAAAGAAACTTTGTGATTTTGCATGTACTGATCTTTATCTCTTTATTTGATGCAGTTAACCTCAGGGAAGATCCAGAATATGAGGTCTTTGCAGGATCTTTGGCTGAACCTGAGTTCAAGGAGGATCTTTCCCATGTGACATATCCTCAATATGCCTTGCCATCATCTCGGCAAGACATCCTGATGGCACAAGATAATGAAACTCTGCTGTGTTTAATGAACGGGCAGCCACTCCAAACTGCAGATACAATCACTCACAAGAAGCCGTTGTTCCTGTTCGGTGAGGCTTTTGACAAAAACTCTCAGCCCAGGCCTCGTATGGAACAAATACTTTTTCAAAGAGGCGAGAAGATGATACTTTTACTGGAGATTTCTAGATGTCTTCTCATGTCTCGCTATGCTTTTGTGAGCTATCCCAGAAGGATAGAATGGGATATAACTCCACTTCAGCAAGCCCGAACGGGGAACATCTGTGTGAAGAAGGGGCCGAACAACAAAGACATGTTCTACAGTTCCTCAGAGCATCACAGCTCCCTACTCAGAGGACTGAAACCTGGTTGCATCCTACCAGAAAACTCTTCCCTGCTGCTACCGGTCAGAACTCTAATATTCGTAAATGAGTTTGCGAAGGTTGAGGGAAGATATCTAGACCAAGATATTCGATTGTCAGGTCTTGTTAATCCAGATAACAAGAGGTGGAGCTGTATAGCCAATTGGATATTGGCTCAATTTGAAGACCGGCTCAAGGAGATTGAGCTGTACCAAGCGGTATACGCCACCGTTTATGGTTTTCCGCCTAATTCGCATCTATTTCTTGCATTGGCGGAGAGATACAATTACAGAACGGGGACTTTTTTGACACCATGCGGAGAGCTCGGATTGGCTTTACACGAGATGAAGTACATCTCCAGCTTGCCAATGGGGGATATCCCCTATGAAGAATTTGTCCCGACCAATGATGAGTTGGACAAATTATGCCAAGAGAATGCCGACATGGTGGCCGTCTTTGAAGAGCTGCTATGCCTCTACAAGATCTGTTCCTTATACTACAAGAGTGGTACATCCGGCACCTGCTACTCAACCAAATGGTTGCCGTATCTCTTTCTCAACCATATCATTGAGAAAAAGACAAAGGAGCACGATAACTGCAAACCCACCTTCTTCAGACCACTTAGCAGTAGCAAAGTGATAGGGTTGATGGAGGAGAACAAGGATATGGATATCAAGATCGAAGATGATCTTCAATATCCCCCTCTCAAGAAAGATGACATTATTGAGAGTTATATGAGGATGGGCTATAGGCCCATGTCGAAGGAAGCCCAGCTGGTGGGTTTTCTCACTTATTAGCTTCGACGATACGTCGTCCCTGGAGCCAGCGTCGTCGATCGCTTTCATCGCGGTGTGCTGTTTGCTGCTGTCCGCTTAGTCTTCGGCTAATGGATGGATCTATTGTCAGCGATGACTTGCAGAGTGAATGCTGGCCTCCGCCATTTTGTCGATCAAATGCTTCGAGGAAAGAGCGAAAAAGGAAGCTTTCCTCGGCTAGAGCTACCATACACATATCTGTTCGGATGGCTGCTTCTGCACTATCCTTTACTGATGAATCCCGATATGGGGGCGGTGAGCGACAGCTTCTTGAGGAGATTCTCCAAAAGCAAGTGGATATATACCACTTTAAGAGATTGCAGACGCGCTCTGAATCTTGGAAAGGGACGGAACTTCTATTGTGTTCCCCCTCCAGCAGGCTACGAGCATATGTCTACCAACCTTGTCGATTCTGGGAGAGCACAGCCTCTGGGCCACACAATTTTCAACTGGTTGAAGACTATCCGGCCATCTCACTTGGTGTACCGGTTTGAAGACGAATGCTATCTGGAGCCTTATCTCCTGAGTCGATTTGTACGCCAATTCGGCTATGACCAATTTCATGTAGGCAACGCCATAATGTGCCTACAAGAAAAAGGTTATCTAATCGATAGAGCTCGGGCTTGGGCTTACTATAATGCTCGGGACACGAGGACGATGTTCTCGATGCCGCTAAAGAGCGATCATGGTCCTCGTATGCTATATACATATTCGCTCTTCTACACATCGGCAAACACTTTTGCTGAGAATTTCAGTCTCGTAGACAGTTTTGCGACTGCAGCCCGATTAAAGAAGGGAGCATCTGTTGTGTTAGCTCCTGGTAATGATGAAGAGGATGAGCCAGTTGATGCCTTCGAGGGAAGCCAACTTTTCTGAAGAAGTCAACGAGCCACTACGCGTCTCTTTGAAGGTCGTCAAATCTCCAATCAAGAAAAGGAAGAAAAAGAAGGCGGAAGAACCTTCTTCTCCAGTTGCTAAGAGGAAGATTGTCTTAAAATCTTTAGAAAGGGTCACCACCCGGTCGCAATCTCGGCAGCATGCTGAGTCGACTCAGAGAGAAGAGACGACGACTTCGACCTCTCTTCAAAGGCAAGTGGATGTTGTAGATGTAGAGACTCCGGAGAGACCTTTACACAGAAAGAAGATAGTTTTCAGGAGGAAAGTGGCCACTCCTCCAAGACCTATCCTGCCATCGGTCGTGACCAGTGCTGTCGTCGGAGTCATGATGTCGTCTCCTACACCTGCCATTGAACCCAGGCAGGAAGCTTTCAGTCCAGAGAGAAGGGACAAGGTTGTAGAGGCCAGGGAGAAAATCGCAGAGACAACAGATGAAGCTGTGAAGCCAAATGAGTCAGAAACAGAAACCGCCCACCTTCCGGCTTCTTCTCGATAACTACGTGCCGAAGAAGATAAGTTAATGTTTGAGGCACTAGACGATTGTGACTTTGGCTTCCACGATGATGTAGATCCAGTTGTCGCAACTGTTAGTGAAGAAGCACGAGAAGAGAGTGCAAGTGATGAAGATACATCAGCAGAGGCTGTTGATGACACTCTGAATCCAGAAGAGGATGTTGATGTACATGCATCCCCAGAGAAGAATGTGGTTAAAGAAGTAGCACCGGAGGGAGCTACTATCACCCATCAAGGAGGTATTGGTATTGACTGATATTAATACCCTTCTTTTATGGATTAAATGGCTGACATCTTAATTTTTATCCATGCAAAAGTTCAAATTTCTCCGATTCTTCCAATATGCACTGAGATAGTACCAATAAAGTAGATAGCCAGCAGTAGCCGTCACTTATCATGCGGCTCTGAAGCGGGTAGTAGCCAGGCAGTAATGTCTGAAGCTACTTCTGCGAGGCTACAACCCATGTCAGCAGATGATAAACTTGTCACTGGTCCCAGCAATGGTAAGATTACCCTTATTTTTGATTCTTTTCGATAGTTGCTAATGACAGCAAGCTGATAGGGTTTATCTGATTTTGCAGAGGAATATCTGGGAGGAGCAACCAGCTCTACCATGGCTCCCTTGTCCAAAGAGACTACAGTTCATGCTGTCGAACTTCCGCCTGTGCAGGCACCTGCTGCTTCAACATCCATGGGAGTAGCTGCTACACCTGGTGCTATAGCTACTAACAGATTTATAATTGGCTCCTTCACCAACCTTTTCTTCAATTCATTAGGACCCTTAGTAGAAAGGGTAATGGAGAAAAAGATATTAGTTTCATCACTGTTAGAGGTCCAACCTCTTATCTGATCGCTGCCATCTGAAGTCAAGGTGATGAAGCCCAAGCTGCTTACCTTGAATACGTACTAGATGAGTTGGAGGAATCAGTTAAGATCTACAAAGATCTTAATCGGGGAGAGGTAGAGCCATTGGTACATGCTGAGTTTGAGAGTATGTCTCGAGAGGCTGCGGTTACAAAAGCTGATTTCCAGGTTTTTTTGGACACTTTTGCTGCCAAGTCTTCAGAGTACAACTCCCAGATGGAAATAATAGCATCTGCTGCTGGGGAGAAGGAAAAGAAAGTTGCTGAGCTGAAGGCAGAGTTCGATCGACTTCAAGAAGAGTTAAGAATTGTTCAACTTGCTCTGGAAGAAGAGACTACTCAACATCAAGCTGCAGTCCAGCAACTGGACACTCTGACCCACGAAAGAAATGAGTATGTCAGGACTCATCAAGCTGAAATCTCCCGCCGACTAGTAACCTTGTCGACTTTTGATAAAAATTCTGGAATGGAGGAAGCTAGAAGGCGGGTGATGGATTCTCGGGAGGAGCGACTTCAAACTTTAAAGCAGCAGATGGCTAATTTGATGGCCCCACCAGCTGAACAGGAAGACTTTTTGTATCTTCTATTTTGTAACATATATTTTTGTAATGCCTTTTAATTTTGATCAATAAAAAGACATTCTCTTTGTGGCTCTATTATTATTTGCATATCTCATTCGGATATAAATAATAGCGATAGAAAATATATTCAGAGGTCCGGGACATGATATATTTCTTGATTTAGAAAATAATTATATTCATTATATCTGCTCAGAGGTAATATGGACATGGCAGAATATAATTTGTTGAATATCATTATTTCAGTAGACAACTTAATCAAAGGTAACAAATACATGACAAGTTGCTGATATGAATGAACGGATAAATCGTCAAAATGCATGAACGAAATGAATCGTTGGAATGAACGGATGAACCGTCAGAGGAATTGAATGAACAGGTGATCCATCGGATGAATGGATGAACGGGTGAACCGTCGGATGAATATAATGAATGGGCGAGCCGTCGGATGAATGGAATGAATGGGTGAACCGTCGGATAAATGTAATAAACGGGTGAACCGTCGGATGAATGTAGTGAATGAGGGAATCGTCAGATGAATGTAGTGAATGGGCGAACAGTCGAATAAATGTGACGAACGTGCGAACCGTCGGATGAATGTAATGAACGGACGAACCGTCAGATGAATGTAGTGAACGGGCGAACCGTCGGATGAATGGATGAACGGATGAACCGTCGAATAAATGTAGTGAACGGGTGAACCGTTGGATAAATGTAATGAACGGGCGAACCGTCAGATGAATGTAGTGAACGGACGAACCGTCGGATGAATGGATGAACGGGTGAACCGTCGAATGAATGTAGTGAACGGGTGAACCGTCAGATGAATGTAGTGAACGGGCGAACTGTCAGATGAATGTAGTGAACGGGTGAACCGTCAGATGAATGTGTCGCTTTGTTGTTTCACGAATCTCTGTCTATAAATAGAACAGAAGATTAGATGGAATGATCACTTTCACTTTTCAACACAAAGATGTCATCTGGAGATACATCCAAGAAGGATGAGATCGCCCCGAAGGTTGAAGTGGGCACTGAAGAACGTCCTGCCGAACCGACCCAGCCAAAGCAGACAGAGGCGGGCGAAGGTTCGTCTGTACCCAAGCCGCCGCGGGATATCTTGGACTTCCTACTTGAACCAGGAAAAACTGGAGAAGAAGAGGCCATGAGCATGGCTGCTTGCAAGTTTCTGGTGGGTTCGAGCAAGGATGTTCTCGACTCTTTTGTCGATTATGTTTTTGAAAATGACGGCAGTGGTCCTCGTCCTGTCTATAAAAAGGACGATAGTGATTCTCGTCCTTGATATTATGTAACGTCATTCATGATGAAATAAAATCAAACTTTATTTATGTACTATCTTGTTGTATTTACATGAAATCCTTGTTACATTTATACATAGTATTTCTTAAGGAATTTGTCATTGATAGGCATCATAGCAACTCGACCGTCTAGCTCTGAGAGTTGATAGGCTCCATTTGAAAAGACTTTGCTCACAATGTAAGGCCCTTCCCACTTTGCATCGAACTTGCCTTTGCTTATGTGAGTTATAGTCATGGGACGTCTGACTGTTAGAACGAGCTCTCCTTTCTGAAAGGCTCTGACTTTAACTTTGCGGTTGAAAGTCTTCGAGATACGGGCTTGGTGTAACTCAATATGCTGTTGAGCCAATAGCCGCTTCTCGTCAAGCGCCTCCAATTCCTGAAGTCAAAGAATATCGTTGTTCTCCGTTGTCAGCTCATTAGCGATGGCAATCCTTAAGGACAGAATTTGAAGTTCCAGGGGTAGAACTGCTTCATAGCCATACACTAAAGAGAAAGGTGTACAGCCTGTGGGGTTGCGGACCGTAGTGCGATAGGCCCAAAGACATTCTCCAAGCTTCTCACTCCAATTTTGTTTGTTAGTAGACACAAACTTCTTAAGGAGCTTAATGATAGTCTTGTTAAATGCTTCAGCTAAACCATTAGCAGCAGGATTGTAAGCTGTCGAAGCGACATTGTCAATCCGGTGATCATCGCAGAATCTTGTAAACTTCTGGCTGATAAATTGAGGTCCATTGTCATGAATGATTCGTCGAGGTACACCAAATCTATAAATAACATGATGTTTGACAAAGTTGATGACACTGCGGGTTTTGACTTCTGTCAAGGGTATAGCTTCGGTCCACTTGGAGAAATAATCCGTTATGGCGAGTATAAACCGATGTCCCTTAGAAGAAGGGGGATTGATGGAACCTATAATATCTATGCCCCAAGCTTCGAAAGGCCAGGAAGCAGCAGTCGGATGAAGGAATTCTGATGGTTGATGGATGAAATCTGCATGGATTTGACAGGCTCGACACTTACTTGCATATTCGATGCCATCAGATACCATAGAGGGCCAGTAGTAACCCATGCGTCGGATACGGTCTTGTAGCTTAGGGCCGGGTTGTTGTGCTCCATAAATACCATCATGAGCTTCACGCAATACTTGCTTTGCTTTATCACTAGCAAGACAGCGCAAGAGAAGACCGTCATAAGTCCGTCGATAGAGAGTTTTGGTGGTCTGATTATAGTAAAACCGGAGAGACCGTCGACGAATACTCGTAGCCTCCTTGGGATCTTCAGGAAGTATATCATGGACCACGAAGTCGATGAAGGAAGCTCTCCAATCTTCACTGATAACATTGACTTCGGTGAAGTTACTGAACTCAATATTACGATTGTTTTCGATGCAGAACAATTCCCGATTAGAGACAACCACCACCTGTTGTCTTTTAATAGGGATGGCTAAGAATGCTGCAAGATTGGCCAAAGCATCTGCTTCAGTGTTACAAGCTCGTCGAACATATTCAATGAAGAAAGCTTTGAATGATGTAGCCATATGAGTCGCAGCTTCATGATACGACACTAGATCTTGATGACGAACTTCATAGGTTCCTCTAACCTGGTTAACGACCAGCTTGGAGTCGCCATAGACTTCAAGATATTCGACGTCTAGTTATTTAGCTAATTGAAGGCCAATGAGAAGAGCGTTGTATTCTGCTACGTTTTTAGAGTAGGGTTCATCTAGGGAATAGGCTCTTTGAATAGTTGACCCGTCTGGAGAAATAAGAACAACCCCGACTCCTGTGACAATGGCATTATTCGGCCGGATCCTGGATGCACCGTCGAAGAACAGACGCCAAGTAGAAAATTCTTCGGAGATCATATTTGATTCCAATGTCTCATCTGGAATTTCATCATAGAGTTTGGATGTCTCCGGTATAGGATGAGCTGCTAAAAAGTCAGCCAGTGCTTGACCTTTAACAGACTTTTATAGAACATAAACCATGTCATATTGGGCTAGCAGAATGGCCCATGTAGCCAATCGAGAGTTGAGTGTACTTGGCTTCTTCATCAGTACTCGAAGAGGATTAACTCGGGATATGACATGAATAGTTTGTCCAATGATGTAATGCCTTGTCTTTTGAACAACAAACATAAGAGCTAAGCATTCTTTTTCGACCGGACTATAACGGTGTTCAGCACCAATCATAGTACGACTGAGATAATAGATGGCTTGTTCATGGCCTTTTTTGTTATTCTGGGCAAGTAAAGCACCCAATGAATGATCTATAGCACGGACATACATTAAGAATGGTATGCCAGAGATTGGTGGCACCAAGACTGGTGGGTTCATGAGACACTGTTTTATGTCGTCAAATGCTCGTTGACATTCTTCAGTCCAAATGAAAGAGACACCTTTCTTCATTAACTGGGTAAATGGTCTGCAGCGTCCAGACAGATTTGAAATAAATCTCCTGATGTACGTAAGTCGACCTTAGAATCCTCGTAGCTCTTTTAGGTTGCGTGGAGGACGCATCTCTTGAATGGCTTTGATCTTTTCGGGATCCACGTGTATACCTTTAGAGGTAATGACGAAGCGAGAAATTTACTACTAGAGACACCCAAGAATGACTTGGTGGGATTCATTTTCAGCTGATGTTGGTGCATTAGATTGAAGATAGTTCTTAAATCCTGGATGTGATCTTCCTTTAGACGACTCTTGACAGCAATATCGTCCACATAGCATTCGACAGTCTTGCGTAGATGATCTCGAAAGATGGTACTCATAGCTCGTTGGTAAGTTGTACCAGCATTCTTGAGACCAAATGGCATCACGGTATAGAAGTAGACTCCGTAAGGAGTACGGAAAGAAGTGTGTTTTTCATCATCAGGATTTATCCGAATCTGATTGTATCCGGAGAATCCATCCATGAAGGATATCCTTTTGAACCCACAAGTGTTGTCGATCATGACATCTGTGATAGGGAGAGGAAAATCATCTTTTGGACAGGCTTCATTAAGATCCCAGAAGTCGATGCAAACTCAAACTTTACCAGTTTTCTTTAGGACTGGGACAACGTTGGCTACCCAATCTGGATGTTGTTCTTCTCGAATAAAGCCACAAGCTATAAGCTTTTTGACTTCATCATCAATAGCGTCCATTATTTCTGGCTTGAATCGCCTTTGATGTTGTTTGACTGGCTTTGCATTAGGCAAGATATTCAATTTGTGAGTTGCAACTTTAGGATCTAAACCTGGTATGTCTTCATAACTCCAGGCAAAGACATCAATGTATTCTTAAATAAGAAGAATTAATTTTTGCTTATCCGCCTCGGAGAGGTTCTTGCTGATGAATATTGGACGAGGTGACCCATTTTCTCCTACGTCAATTTGGACCAATTGATCTTCGGTAGGAGGTTCTCGTTGTTCAAATCGGAGTTTCCATTGGGTATCCATTCGTTGAGCCCAAGGATTTGTTTCAGGAATTTCTTCGATATCTTCGTCATAGTCTTCTGGAAGTTCGGCAGAGACCATGTTAGAAGATACGATCAGCCGATGAACCTGACCAATGCTGGTGTCAGAGTCCCAAGATCTGGAATCAGAAGAGTTAGAGCGCTCCTCACTATCAGACTCGGAGACTGCTGGAGATAAGATCGAAGGTGAAGCATATCCGAGACCCTTTTTTTGTCTTGCTGTAGTACATCTCTGATTTTCCTTTCGGAACAACCGTACGGATAGGAGTTCTTCTACCCTTACCATAGTTGAGGCCATTCTTGAAATCATGACCCATCTTTTGGATGATGTCTTTTGATTGTTGACTATAACGACGGAGTTACAGACGTCCCATATCGTTATTTTTGCTATCATCCGTATAACTGAATTTTTGTTTTGGTCCTTTACTAAAAAGTATTGGACTCTCGCCTCTCTTTCGAGACGGGACAACAAAATATGAATCATCTGGGTGTTCGAGTAAGACCTCTGTTTGAAGAGACTGTACAACTCACATTGTAAATGACTGAAAGCTATCTAACATATCCAAATAGTATTTAGTATGATAAATGACATCAGTATACTGGAAAGGAGATGCTTTTTTATTGATTTGTATATATATATTTACGACAAGACCTTTAGCCTTAACAGACCTGGTCAGATTGATTACAAGAGGGGGAGAAAAAGAACATGGAGGAGGATTGGACTTGTTACGACGGAGGTCGATAACAAGCGGCTCAGAAGAGGTGAGCTTTCTTTTATCCTTGTTATGAGATAAATCAATAACAAGTGGCTCAGAAGAAGTGAGCTACC
The DNA here is from genome assembly GCA_029216955.1 of Iris pallida. Classification (NCBI taxonomy): domain Eukaryota; kingdom Viridiplantae; phylum Streptophyta; class Magnoliopsida; order Asparagales; family Iridaceae; genus Iris; species Iris pallida. Next base: position 6,430,448 of record JANAVB010038617.1, read on the forward strand.
TTTTATCCTTGTTACGACGTAGGTCGATAACAAGTGGCTCAGAAGAGGTGAGCTCCCTTTGATTTTGACCATCATCAGTTGGTTGCTTCTGAACTGGCAAGTGAATAGCCAGTGGTTTGGAGGATTGAGGACGAGAAACACGCCCTTTGACAGGTATGATGAGAGTGTCATTAGGCACTGCTTCTTGTTCTTCTTCAGTGTCCATAGCCAGTACTACCGTCATGAACTCATCCTTATACATGCGAGCATCGTTACAATATGCTTCGACACCTTTGAAAGGATAGAGATCCGCAACCTCTTTTTGAACTTCTCCATTGTCATCAACATACTTGAAACATTGGTGGAGAGTTGAAGGAACAATGCTGTGTTCGTGAAGGAATGGTCTCCCCAAAAGAGCATTGTAAGAGCAACCATGGTTGTCTATAATATAGAAGGTCACATTTGTGCGGAGATTGCCTATTTGGAGTTTTAGGCGAATCTTTCCCAGAGGCTCACTTCTTCCCTGGTTGAACCCCAGGATGGTGGTGATTGTACTGGAAAGACTATGTACTGGGATCTTCAGAGCATCTAACATTGTCTTTAGCATGATGCTGAGGGCAGACCCAAGATCTATCAGAATACGATCGACTTTCATCGAGTCAACATATCCTGTATAGTATAGAGGACGGTCATGCCTATTGTCTTCCATCAGCATATCATCCTGTGTGAAGGTAATGTTTGGAATTAACTCCAACACACTGTGACAATGGAGGCAGGAGACAGGCTCTGCTTTCGGCTTCTTCAGAAGGGTTAGACAGGTTTTCGCCTGCATGAGAGCTTCACTCAGAGTTTCTCGAGTCTCTTTGGAGAGGCGTAAGAGCTTGAAGATTGACAGCCTGGCCGGTGTATTGGCTAGTTGGGCCAAAATATCAAAATAACAAGACTAGCCAAGTGCAATCATCTTTGAAAGGATGGAGAAGATCACGGCCTCGACTAGAACACCTGCAACTATCACAGAAGCACACACCTGGAGAGATAACCAGGTCCTCAGAGGGACGTAACAAGATACAATAAATATGCCATATAAGTACTGAATATAAAATATGCCATAATCAAAAGTAAGTGACAAGACAACAATAAGTTACTCTAACCATACTAAAGTGAACATACAGTTGAGAAACAATCCTTCGACGCATGAGCCCTGGCTGTAAATATGATCGACATAGTCCCCATATAAGGAACCAGGGGTCTACGTCTGTAACGTCTGAAGATCGTCAGAGGGCATCATGTGCAAGGGGCTACATCCATAACGCTCTGGAAAACGTCAGAGGGCACCTGGAGCCTGCATCTCCGGAGGAGCGCACAGGTAAGCAGGGAAGTGCAAAGAAGCCCATACGTCAGGTATTTTTCTCCCCACCCGATGCTCTTATTTAAGTCGCATCCACGACCATATACCTCTACTAACTGCTAAGTCTCCTAACATGCCTCTATTAGCAGTTAGCCCTAACGCATGCACATAGAGAATCAGCCCACACGCAAGAACCTCTATATGCTAATCATCTCACATATCCTTGTGGTACAACTGTGTTAAGGTATATGCAATACACTACAAACGGTAGTCTCTTAACTCTAAGTCCATATGCAATCAAATGATAATAACAAAGTACAACTAGTATCACTGAGCAGACAGTAAATCAAGAACTGGAAATAACTGAAAAGTGATATGTAATAAAATGCAAACTGAATATAAACAGTATAATGGTAAGGTATCTTGCCTGAGATTATGTGCAAAAGAGAATAATCCAGTAGCTCGAACAGACAAATAAACGAAGTAAGAAAAGCCAAATCCTGCAGATGACTCCGGATGCTGTAACAAACATCACGAACGAGTTTGGAATAAAAGATATGCCTTAGAAATGCCTGTCCAAAAGTTAAATTCTGGAACAGGGGCAAAATTGTAATTTTGGGTCAAAACGATGTTCGTCGTTGGACCCGCTTTGCACCGAAATGTGTGCCAGAACCTTTGGTCTCTAAAGTCGTCAAACTATATGTTTACAGATTTATTTTGATGAGACAAATCCAACGGTATGTCCTACTTTGGATTCCGGTGGGCCATGCACCAAATCGCCCGTTGAGTGGGATTGTGGGCCCGCCAAAATGGCATCCCAGTCAACGGTCTCAGAATCGGATCAAACTTGGCTCACATGACCAGAAAAATATTTTGAGTTCAATGGCACAAGTTTTGTCGCAATTTCATTAGTGTGCACAAAGTAGTAACTTAATTTGCAAAGGGTCGATACGGGGGTATCTCGACGGATACGCACTAATTTCGTCGCGCATATGCAACGAAATCGGGTTCCGTCAGTTTCCACACATCGAAAACATCCATACGTGCCTTTCGATGTGTACAGTGTGTGACCATGTCGCCCGGTTTGTCGGGGCGCACGCCGTATCGGGGTATTTTTCTAATTTTCGAAAACAGAATTTATAATTTTTCGTGAAACTTTAACAACGTGTAACTTTTTACACACTAGATGAAAAGTGAATCCAGAACGTGCATTACAATCTCGGTTATGTTGTTATTCTCTGCCTTGAATTATTTTCTATGAAATTTTAACGGACAGCGAGAAAAGTGGCCGACAAGTTGTCGTTTCCATTCAGTTTTTAATATTCCAGAAAAGTGGTTTTTCTCCAACTTTGCCTCGATTTTTCGAGCAAGTTTGATGGCCATGTCAAAATCCACCTGGGGGATCTCGAAGAGGGTCATGTGGGCTTTCTACACGAATTTACGGATCGAAAATCGGAGTAGAATTGACAGAGAAATCGATCGGGAAAGTGGAATACCTTAAAATGGGAATCTGTTGTTTTATTGCTGCTATTGTTGTTGTTGCCGTGACGATCGGGAGGCGAAGATGCTGTCGCTCCGGCGAGGCTGGTACGCACGCCAAGGAAATGGATGAGGATGGAGGAGAGAAGAGGAAGAAGATGGAGAAGAAATTAGGGTTTGGTTTTTACTAAAACATATATATATATATATATATATATATATATATATATATATATATATATATATATATATATATATATATATATATATATTATACTAAGGATGGAGGGGTGCGGCCCCTTTTCCTTTGTTGCAGTTGCTGCTGCTCATTGGGGTTGGGCGGCCTAATGCTATAGCTGCTGCTGCTTGCGGCTTATTCTTTGAATGATTGGGGTGGTCGGGCGGGGCCGACCACCCATTACTTCCTTTTTTTTCTTTTCTAAATCTTTATATGAGATATACATATATCTCTCTATATATCTATGTATATATCTAATATATATATATACACAATAATTTCTCTAACTTCCAAACAGATTTAATGTTATCTATTCCATATATATAATATATAAAAATATATGTACACACACACACACACACACACACACACACACACACACACACACACACTATATATATATATATATATATATATATATATATATATATATATATATATATATATATATATATATATATATTCAATTAACTTTAAAATGTCAACTAATACTAATATTTAATAAAAACTATTTATTTAATCATGACAAAATTATCATTGATAATAAATTAAAGTAATAAAATAATCAAATGATAATTTATGGTGGACATATATTATACCTCTTATCCGGTCCAAAAATTGTACGAATATTGTAAAATATTATTTAAATAATAAAATACCAATACTTGCACAAATAATTAAATAATTAGAAATTGTACGTGAAATTCTAAAAGAATTTAGGAAATATTTCTACGTACATAAAATATGTCTACATGGCCACCTTGGTCCCACCACATGCCTGCCTGGGCTTAAATTTGGTCCGGGCCTAGTTCGGACTGAATTGGACCAACCGGGTCATCTAAAAATTAATATATAAAATAATATTTAATTAAAATAATTTAAATAAGTCCATTCATAACTTGGCCTGGTTTTCCTAGTTTCGGCATCGTCATGGCTAGGCTTCCCCTGGCATGGTTAATATACTAGTTAAGGCACACTGCTACAACTTCTGTGCTAAAAGTCATGGTCGTCTAGTGCTCCAAAACTCAACAATGGCTAGATTTTTAATAATTTATAAAACCATAAATTGTATAAATTCATTTTTAAGTCTAATAAAATAATAAAAATAATAAAAAATATGGGGGTTTTACAGCGAGCTCCATGCCACGAGCTTCTACCTGTGCCTGTACATGAAAACTATGTGGATGTCATTACTCAACTGTACTGGTGGAATGAGCTCCTCGCCCACCCATACAAAATCGTCACGTTTGATTTACTTTGTGCAACATAGTCCCTTCTTGATTGTGTTTCTACTCTTGCCTTAGGATTATTTTAGGACCGACGCCTTGGCCTATTTCGTGTCTCTAGACCATCCCGTGCTTGCAACAACAACTTTAACTCATACTTCACCTCTAGACCCTTCTCGTGCCAACAACGTTAACCTATCAAGTCGTGTTTGCCTTACGGCCCAAATCAGAAATACAACTACACGATAGACTCCATTTTCGTGTGACCGTGCTACAAACTCGTGCTGAGGTCGTACCTCGCAACTCAGTGAGACTTAACCATATCGCCGCCTCGCGACCCTTGCTACTTTGATCACCAACTGACCCAATCGAGACTTGTGAACTTAGTGTCACTTAACCAGCTTGTCTTGCGGTGATTCCTGACTTAAACTCGAACAACTCAAGCCCAACTTATGCAACTCATATATCAACACTTGAGACTCGATGCCACATGTTGTGCCAAAGCACGTCGCCTATGTTGTAGCCATTCTTAGGCCCAAACATTTGTGTTCTAACTGTACACATATTCAACAACTCAACTCAATCCAAAGGTACACACGCGGATTATCGTCCGTGCCGACATCTATATGAACTTTAGTTACTAACATCACAAGCTATACCTGGACGTATAGTTTTGTTAATCGGGGTCCTTTCAACACAAGTAGCTAGCTCCGTTGTAAGTTCCCGCTTAACCTGTGCTGAAATCTTATGCACGACTATACCCTGTTTCCTCCTAGGCCGAGTCGGAACCATGGCCCAGGGTTATTGCTCGAGAAAATCTTCGCCCTTGTCGATAAGTTGTCCAATGACCATGCAAGACTCGACACAAACTGACGTCTCACACAGTCATTCCTCTTCCAATGTTACCATCTCTTTCAAAACCAAGTTCAAGACTTCTTTCCTTGAGACCCCTCGACGACCCACGGTCGCGAGCATTCTTTCCTTATTACCCTATCATTTTGTTCAACTCATGAACGCCTATTTGATAGTCCTTTCTCAAAACTCACTTTGAATCAATTGTGGTCCTTGCCTTAAACACTAAGTCCGTGCACCGTGCCTTAAGCCAATCGTTCTCTATGCAACACTCCTGCCCAAGTCGACGGGCCTTGAGATCGTGGGACTACTTAACTTTGACAAACCACGAAAGAGCGGTACAGTACTTGTAATGTCTTAGGTCGACCAGCATAACTTTGCCTAACTTAACTTCGCAACAACTTAAAGAGCAAAAGCTGCATCAAGCTTTGCTTTAATGGATCGTGCCGTGCATGCATTCGACTTGAACGACCAAGTCACTTGGGTGCCTAGACTTAGGTCACAAGCCGCTCAACGCAACTTAACTCATAGGCAAGCCAAGGCTATGTCACGCCTTGGACGATAGGACCGTGCATGCTTTATGAAGCATTCATGCGGGCGACGCCTATGACTTAGGCTTCGATCATAACTTCGCCTACTCAACCAACTTTCCTTCTCCCAAGCCACGGGACGAATGATCGAGTGTCATTTTCAAAGTATGCCGTACACCAACTCTAAGCCGAACGTTGGACCTTTCCATATTCTAACCCAATTTGACCCGTCGGGATTATTTTCTTATCTATGTGGATTCGTCTCTTTTATTATCAAGCCTACTTGTGCAAGTTGAAAATATGAAAATAATTATGTGAAGGCTAAGATGAGGTAAGTTTACCGAAACTATCCTACCTGAGCGAGCGGTCGCCTCGACCGGGCAATGTCTTCAAGTCGCCATTGCATGCTAAGTCCGAACGCCGTTGGTATTTCGATTCCTTCGATTGACTGAGCGGGACGGGGCACTACATCATACACCACTCAGAAAAAGTTTCATCCTCAAAACTATCTGAGTATACTTGTCGACTTATCACTCGAACGCTCAACGACTCTCGCACACATTTCTCCTATGCATTTCCCAAATTCGAGCCACGCTCGTGCTACTATCAATCTTTCCTTTAATACGATTTCAAAATCCTTGATACTTTTCCATTCTTCTTGTCTCACTTGATTCAATGTATCACTTACTTGGATCGTGCACATATTCTAGGCGTCCCCAAAATACATATATTTCAGCCAAGCCTCGTGATAGAGAATCCACCAACACCACTCGAGTCGGATCGTACACATATTCGAGCGTCCCTGATATACATACATGTCAACCGATACTCGCGAGTGGTACCTCTATAATTCTTACCACTTCGCACTCGGACGTCTGTCTAACCGCTAGGCTATGTCTTTCCATCAGTATTGGAATCATAGTTCCCAAACAACAATATCAACACTGACCCCATCCTAAGGTCAAACCAAATTGATAGTACGGGGTTTTCTACCCAAGCTTGCATTACTCTGATTTCTAAACTTCGAGCATAGATTGCCTACACACATCCCAACATTTGTCGTACGGGGTCCGAGTCATTCAGCAAAGCCATCCAATGATAAGTCACGTTTCAACCAACTCCTTGACGTATCAATATCGCTCGTCCAATAAACCATCTTGCATATTCTATCTTTCGAACACGTTCGACATAATCTACCTATCAATCATTCTCAAGTCAAGTATGCTACGATATAATTCATCGCTAAACCATAATTCACATTTCATATTTCCTAAGTCATTTATCCCAATTCACGAAATTGATCACAAGGTCATCTGACTTAACAATACATTGTGCCCCGATCCCACGCGAGTCAGATTTTCCACGGTGGGCATGAATCACCATGCACGCTCCCGTGGGATAATCATCCTCATCGGGACGTAATTCTTGTTTGAGTCTAGACTAATTCATTCTCGATGCGTGGATTGGACCTACTCAATCCTCAAGTTTATTTCATTCATCAATCGCAAGTCCTAACATCCTCAAATTTTCCTTCGCATCAAACCGACAACTCGAGACAATCAAAGTTGCCGTATCCTAATTTTTCGAGTTCGATCATTTCCGCGACATGAATCACCATGTCAATGTTCACGTGGAACGATCGCCCCAAATCTGACGCAACGTATGTGCAAGGCTAGAGTTGTACTTGCACAAGACAATATCGTCGACGTTGTGGCTATCAACGTAAATATCAAGACACGATCATTTTCATCCAACATTCATCTCAATCAAAATCCTAAGTATAGCATCCAACTGAACAATAACACTTGCATGATCGTCATTCGTCGAGTCAGAGTACCCCCGAGTTATCGCATATCGATCTTTGATACGCCTCAATACCATCGACGATATGCGTAACCTGACGATCTTCCTTTGCAACCAATTTCGAGTCGTGCGAATGATGCCATCGTTCGACTGGATAATCTTTTCGACATTCAATTTTAAGTTCGATCATTATCCCTCGAATCATTTACAACATCAATTTTCTCAAACCCGAATTCACGTATCGTTCATCCGTCCATCTTAAGTCATCGACCAACGTAATTATTTAATTCGCATCATTCCTTGCTAACTCAAACCATCAAGCAACATCGATTTCAATCCTTAGAGTCATTTTCAAACGTTCGAATCAAACTTTTTATGTACGCTATTTCCATCGTGCTAACTTTTTCTATACGATTTACCTATCGATTTCCTTTATCAAGTTATCCGTTCGTTACACCTTAAATTTTTCTCGATTTGATTTATCTACTCAATCATCTTCGTGTTTCATACTTGTGCAATCTTTAATCCCGTGCACGTTCCGTGCATGTCAATCTCTAAGTCGTTCGAATCAACTTTGTAGGAGCGTAAAAAGTGCTTCAAAGAAAGAGTCAAAGTGATAGATCATTCCACTCAAATTGATCTACTTTACGCCACAGAGAGGCTAAATACTTTACGTCCAAAGCAGGCAGATCATTTTACGCTCGGGTCTACACCCATGGTTTTACGCCAAGGACAGAGCAGCCACTTTTACGCTGGACAAAGCTGTCAAGTCTCGCATTTAATGCAAACTCTGACATGGAGATATTAATGATGGCATATATCACAGAATTCAAAGGGATTTATTTTTAAACAGAGACCAATATTGTCGTTTAGTATGTGGATTGAGCTACTTTACGCTCACACTATGGCTTCTTTTACGCATGAAGACTATACGAGCTTTTACGCTCAACAGTTAACGTGTGCGTAAAGTCTATTTGAGCTACTTTTACGCTCAAGGTTATTTAACAACCACTTTACGCGGGAAGTCTATGTAGGGGCTATTTTATGCCCAGTCTACTGCTTTACGCTCAGAGTACATTGGGGCTATTTTTACGCCCATTCTTTCTGACCAGCTTGGAACGTGGTTTGCCTACATGGCTTTCATGCCACACATCCCGAAGAACGTGTGTACGTGCATCCTATTCTTAATTAAATTAGGGGACACATGTCAACGTATACAGAGGATGACTTTGGTCGTGGGTGGCGGTTGTTGGCGTAAAGACGGAACTTTCGCTAAGTTTTACGCACAAGAGCCCAAGTCTATAAATAGACTTATTTTTCTCATAAGAAACACACACACAGGGACATGAGAGAATACAGAGATTAGAACTCAAAGATTTTGATTTTTCAGAGTATTCTTCTTCAACCTTTCTTTCAGAACAAAGTGAAGCAAAGCAGGAAAGCATTCGGCCTCGCCATCAGTGTCCAAGTGCGTCGATACCTTTCTGGTGACTTAGTTCTTCCAGTTGTTCTACTTCAAGCAGTGATCTTCATCATCATCATATGGTCCAAGGAACAAAGTGATCATTTACAGATCAGACTTCCATAGCAATACTTTTCCAGAATCAAATTTGTACTTCTTGTACTTTTTCTTGTTTTATTTTCAAAAGGCCAATTTCCTTTTTTGGCATATTTTTGTTAAGTGAAACAAAAATGGCGACTCTGCTGGAGACGACCTTCTCCTCTGACGAGAAGGCAATTGCTCAATATGATGATATTTCGGTCGGTTCGACCAAGAAGACTCTGGTTGTGCATTTCGACCAGACTGCCTATGAAGAAATGCTCCGAACTGGGGGTGGTTCTCGCTGCTCCAATGTTCAAAAGTCTCGCAAAGCACGAAAAGTTTGGATTCCTAAATCCAAAGTGGCTTCTGATCTCTCTATTGTTTCTGATGACAAGGGAATTCTTTCCACTCCTGTCGTAGGGGCTCCCGTTCGTAACGAGGCAGTCCTTACTTCAGAGTTGCACTCTAAGTGTGATAACTTATCTCCTGTCTGTCACGGTGAAGATAATCAAGTTTCACGCCCACTGCGTAAGAACCAGGCTTTACGCCCAGTGGGTAAAAACCATGAATTACGCTCAACGCATAAGCATAAGTCTCCCATTTGTAATGCGGCAGACTCTAATGTTAATGCTTCTGAGGGTAAGAATCAGTCTCCCGTCGGTGACGTGGTAGGCCCAAATAAATTACGCTCTTCGCGTAAAGGAAAATCTCCCGTCTGTGACGTGGTAGATAACCAATTTTTACGCTCTACGCGTGAAGGTAAGTCTCCTGTCTGTGATAGTGTAGATAAAATTCACAAAGATGTTTACACATCTAATATGAATGTACCTAAACGTGTGCAGCGTAAAAATCATGTTGGTAAAACTTCAGTTCTACACCAATAGCCTTCTTATACTGCTCTACGCAAAGTACCAAATCTACAAATTACAAGCAATAAAAATGGAGTCCTTCGTGCTAAAAAATCTCAAGATTTACGCACACAACTCCAAACGCGTAGAAATGTACAATTTGGTTCTGCGAATGCTGCCAGTAATCTTTTTTATACACAGGGTACTAAACGTTTTTCTACCCCTAATGTAATAAAGAAGACTACTCCCTCCACTCCTTCTGACTTACGTGAATTGCTAATACAAAAGCGTAAGAACAAACAATCTCCGGTGACACTTCCCCCAAAAAAACATCATTGTGAATATCACCAGGTTGTGATCAATTGTTGTTGTTCGGCTTCAAAACGATCAGTTTTTGATCGATTAAGCTTTAACTCGCCTCAACATCAAGCTGAAGACCAAGAACATGAGCTGTCATATGCATCAGTCAACATGGCATCTCATACTAACAGAGGACGACGCCCTAGACGGAACACATCCCAAACTCCAGGTCAATAACAGTTCAACAGACTTCTTGATTCTTTTGAAGGAGTATATCAGAATACTCGATCAAGAAGACAAAGACAATTGCAGACTTCTGATTCAGAAGCTGGGGGTACTCAATCTTTTGAGTTCGAGACTGACAGTGTCGATTCATACTTCTATACTAATCCCTCTATATCTTCAAGAGAGGTTGAATCCTACGCTATTGGAGATGAACCAGAGACGTCATCTGCTAATACGGAACAACGTCTCACTGCCGTGGAGCAATCACTGAAAGACATGCTTAACATGGTGCAAAGCATGCATCAGATAATTTTGAATCAGCAAACTGCTCAGCCGGCAGTAGTAATACCGGTACCAGTAGCAGCACAAACTCAAGATAGTCAAGGGGCTGAAATACCTTTGAATATTCAAGAGCCTGCTGTTAATCAAAATTCTGCATCTCCAGATCCCATCATTCCTGAAGACGTACCACCTCCAGTGGGGGTTACGGTACATCCAACTATTCAATCAAATGTGCTTCCTCAAACCAGTGAAGCCATTCAAGCAGTACGTGAGCTCAAAGTACAGTTTGAAGTTTTGAGGCACAAAGATCAGCTCCAGAGGTTAGGGATTAAGCAACCTTATCCTTCTTATTGGAATGATGTACCCTTTCTACCAAAATTTAAGCCACAATCTATAGTTTTGTTCGATGGAAAAGCATCTCCCAGTCAATATATCAATTACTTTGATATTATGACTGTGCACTTGCAGAAAAATGATGCTCTTCTCACTCGAGTGTCATCGGGTGCCTGACAAGTTCAGCTTACGACTGGTATCGTAGCTTACCCGATAATTCTATTTCGTCTTTTGACGAATTCAATGCAATGTTTCTCTCTCGCTTCTATGAAGGAGGTATGGACATGAACATGTCCTCCTTGATAGAAATCAAACAAAAGGAGAAAGAAGATACTCGGACGTTCATCGAACATTTCCGACAGGCTACTCTAAAGATGCCTCATGGTATGCCAGATTCAGCATTGATTGATACATGCAAGATGAATCTGCGACCATCCATCGCTGTTTTCACGGGTTCCCAATTCACAGATTGGGTTTCGTTCATCATAGCAGCAGTTTCTGCCGAGACCAATGGTAGGTTGGCTCGTGAACATGGGATAATTTTCGCCTCTGAGGATAAAGGAAAGAAAAGTAATCCTGGTAATAATTTTGACAATCGTAATGTGAAAGGAAAAGATACCCTTATGGTCAATCTTTCCAAGAACAAAACGATGTCGAATAATCAAGAATCTTCCAGGCCAAAAGAAGAATACTCTTTTGACGAAAGTGATATCCCAGGGATATTTCAGTGTCTGGTGAAGAGTGGCAAACTTCAGATTCAGGAGCCCAAGAGACCTAATGAGGTGAATATGACTGATAATCCCAAATATTGTATCTATCATAGATACATTAATCACCCTACTAGTGCTTGCTATGTCTTGAAGAAGAAAATTCAGGAGCTGATAAATGGCGGTGCTATCGCCTTAACTAATGATGACCATACGGTTAAGACCAATATGGTTTCTCTTCAGTTCGGAGGTTTTCCTCCACAGCAAGTCCCAGATAGAATTATTCTAATTCCGAAGGCGACAATGAAGATCGTGAATATCCTGCCTGCCAGAGATGGTGAAATCATGTGTGTACATTCTGACTTAGTGCCTGAGTTGGAAAATGAAGGTAAAACTTCAAAATCCAAGAAGGGTAAGAAAGTCAAAACCTGCAATATGATTTCTCATATTATCTCAGATCCTGATGATTTGGATCATCTATGGGATGGCCTTCCTCTAGAAGATAGACTGAGAGGACTGAACATATGTCCCCCGAGTTTAGCTCCTCCTGCCAAGCTCAAGCTTACTCATCAGCAGTGGCTAGCCATGAATAGTATTCCTTTATACCGGGAACAACAAGTCTTTGCTGCTTACGAAAAAGCTCCGACAGGGATTTTTCCTCGTATCCCGAATCCTTCCCCTCCTGTAGCTACAGAAGGTCCTGCTGCTTCCTCTTCTGTTGAAATACCCATTAAAAGTCCGCTGCCCACTCATTTGTATAGTCAACAATCTGTCCTTCTCATGAAAAAGATGGGTTATGACTTTCAAAAGGCAGAAGGTTTGAGTTACGATAAAGGAATACGACTTCATTTACAAATTCAAAATCAAAATTTCACTGTTGGATTGGGTTCTGAAGCTCCTTCCAAGAAGAAGACTAAGAGAGGGAAGACTAAATCCTGTAATATGGTACTTCCTTCTACTGAGTCTGAAGAAGAAACTTTTGCTGGTATAAGATCTGAAAAAGATTACCACAAAGATTATGAGGGATCCTCCAAAAGAAGCAGAGGACGCAGTGGAGACACTACCAACTCAACCTTCTCCTGTTCCGGCTAAACCTTCTGTGGTTGAAAAGGGGAAACAGAAAGCAGTACGCTTTGACATCCTATTGAAGTCTGCTTCCAGTCAGGGGGTAGTGATGAAACCCTACAAGTTTGATATTCTAGCTCAGTTGGCCAATACTCCGGCTAGACTATCTATATTTGAACTGCTTCGCCTTTCCAGAGAAAGCAGAGAGACTTTGAGTGAAGCCTTACTTCAAGCAGATTCATGCCTGGCTCAACTCAAGAGTCCTGATAATACTCCAGTTTCATGTCCGCAATGTCATAGCGTGATGGAAGCAATTTCCAACATCACCTTTACGCAAGAAGATATACTGTTGAAGCATAACAAACATGACAGGCCTCTGTGTTATACTGGGTATATCGGATCCACCGAAATTGACAGGATCTACATTGATCCTGGGTCCTCAATTAGCATAATTCTTCAGAGTATGCTAAGACCCCTGAGGATTCATACTAGTGATTTGACTTACACTAGTACTACGATAGTCGGTTTTAACTCTGGCAAGAGCAAACCACTGGGGAAGATTCGTCTGCAGATTCAGATTGGTGATCTTCGAACTATGGTAACCTTCTATGTTATCAACTCAGACGTCTTCTATAATATCCTTTTGGAGAGACCATGGTTACATGAGCATAATATCGTGCCTTCAACTCTCTACCAATGCTTCAAGTATGTGGATTCTCAAGGAGTTGTGAAGACTGAATTTGCTGATATCAATCCTTTCAAGGGTGTCGAAGCCTATTTTTCTGATTCAAGGCTTTATAAACAAGAGCATATGAAAGAGATATCAGACATAGCTGAGGATCAATCATCTACTGAGGATCAGTCTCTTAATGAAGATCCGCCAGAAGAGCAACCTTTGAAGATCATAGTCAAGGGACGAATCTAATCCTAACCTGTCAATGATCAACCCTTGATAATCAAGGTTAAAGGAAGAACTCAAACTTCATCCGAGGAATCAATAAATATTCCTACTAAGAACCAAGTTCAACCTTTTATGATCAAGGTCAAAGGGCGTACTTCTTGTACGAATGATCCAGAACCACCATTGATTGTCAATCTTGGCAAATCTACGCAGAAGATGGATAATGGTCCACTGTTGATTAATCCGAAGCGTAGTAATCAGATTGTAAATGATGTAAATATTGATCATTCTGTACCTTTTGATATCAATGAAGATTTCCTTTTCGAGTATATGGCTGTCAAGTTTATTGAAAGAATGACTTTATCTTCGGATAAGCAAAGTCATCAATATAAAGGCGACATAGAGCCAGGAGAAACTTTATACATTGATCATAAGGAAAATTCTTTTCCTCCTCATGTAGACGATGGACCTTATGCTCAAAGGTTTCTGACATCTTCTTCCTATCTTTTACCTGTAGCCGCTTCATCACAAGCCTGCGTAACTTTTAGACGTCACGAAGAATCTTATTTCGTGGTTCCGTCTAATAAGAAAAAACAAGCACAAAATCGTGTTTGGTCTGGCTAGAAATATCCCTGTTGCTCAGGCAGATGAGCTGAAAGATAAAGACAAAGGAAGAATCCGAATTGACAAGTATAGTCAACAATCTATCAAGATTATCCAGAATATGGGATATGATTTGAAGACTATGCAAGGTCTCAATCAAGGCAAGGGTAGACGACTACCATTATGTGGTGATCCATTTTACCAGAAGACTCGTCATGGATTGGGATATGATCCGTCTCACATGTTTAATGACGATATACAAGAAGAATTCTCTTCTAGCTCTTCGCAGTCATCGGATTCAGAAGAAGACCAATTCATTGAATCTGATATGTCTCGTTCCTCATATGATGAATCCGGACAAATATTCTCAGTTAATATGGTTCAAATTAATGGTGAATCAGAGCCATTTGAGAATGATCCTTGGGCTCAACAAATGGATACTCAGTGGGAACTCCGTTTTGAACAGCGACAGCCACCTACAGAAGATGAGGTTATCCAGATTGATGTTGGAGATGGAACTACGTCCAAACCAATATTCATCAGTAAGCATCTTTCCGAAGATGAAAAGAAAGAGTTGATAAAACTTATCAAAGAATATATTGACATCTTTGCATGGAGTTATGAGGATATGCCAGCGTTAGATCCTAAAATTGTTACTCATAAACTCAATATTTTGCCCAATGTCAAGCCTGTAAAACAACAGCAACGACACTTTAGACCAGATATGATGGATGTAATTGAAGCAGAAGTCAAAAAGTTGATTACATGTGGGTTTATTCGTGAAGAGCAACACCCGAATTGGGTTGCCAATATTGTTTCTGTTATGAAGAAGAATGAAAAAGTCCGAGTCTGTATAGATTATCGAGATCTTAATGCAGCTTGTCCGAAGGACAAATTTCTACTTCCAATTACTGATGTCATGATAGACAATACATGTGGTTTTGAATGCATGTCTTTCATGGACGGATTCTCAAGATACAATCAGATCAAAATGCATCCAGAAGATGAGAAGCATACTGCTTTTCGTACACCCCTTGGAGTTTATTGCTATACGGTTATGCCGTTTGGTCTTAAAATGCCGGCACTACGTATCAATGGGCTATGAGCAATATCTTTCAAGAACACCTACGAAAAATAGTTGAATGCTACGTAGATGGCATTGCTGTTAAAAGTCGGTCAAATAATGATCACATTCAGGACTTGAAGACAGTATTTGTATTGATGCGCCAGCATCAATTGAAAATGAACCCTACTAAGTCTTTCTTAGGGGTTTCTAGTGGCAAGTTTTTAGGATTTGTTATTACCTCCCAGGGTATCCATGTTGATCCTGATAAGGTTAAAGCAATTCTTGAAATGCGTCCTCCTCGTAATCTGAAAGAACTCCGTGGCTTTCAGGGTCGTATTGCTTATATCAGAAGATTTATATCCAATCTCTCTGGGAGATGCCAACCTTTCTCCCGTTTATTGAAGAAAGGTGTATCATTTGTTTGGGATGAAGCGTGGCAGAAAGCCTTCAATGATATTAAATAATATCTTACAAATCCACCTGTTCTGGTACCTCCAGTAGTTGGAAGACCATTTTTGTTATATGTTCGAGCCTTGGATCATTCACTTGGCGCTCTTCTCGTACAGAAAAGTGATATGGGTTATGAACAAGCAATATATTATCTGAGCAGAATGATGGTCGGAGCTGAACACAGGTATACTCTTGTGGAAAAGGAATGTCTAGCCTTGGTTTTTGCCGTCCGAAAGACAAGACATTATGTGATAGGACAGACTATTCATGTCATCTCCAGAATAAATCCCATTCGGGTATTGATAAGAAAACCAAGCATTCTTAACTCCAGGTTAGCTACCTGGGCGATGTTGCTGACTCCTTATGACATGGTTTATATACCTCAAAAATCAGTAAAGGGTCAAGCATTAGCTGATTTCTTAGCTGCTCACCCTATACCGAAAACATCGAAGTTATATGAGGACATTCCAGATGAAGTCGTGGATTGTAACATGACTTTGAAGAATGACATATGGCAATTATATTTTGATGGAGCATCACGAGTGGGACCTAAAGGCAATACTGTCTCTGGGGTAGGAATCGTCTTGGTTTCTCCTGACAAAATGGTCATATACCGTACTTATTCTCTTAATGAGCCATGCTCCAACAATGTAGCAGAATATAATGCTCTATTGATCTGTCTCTAAGTAGCAAAACAATTGGATATTGAATTCCTAGAAGCTTATGGAGATTCTCAATTGATCGTTAATCAAGTTAGAGGGACTTATGAGGTCAGAAATCCTGATCTCATTCCTTATCATCAAGTGGTAGTTGAACTGGTCCTTTCATTCAAAGGATTCTTCATTGAGTTTGTACCATGCTCTCAGAATGTGGAAGCTGATGCTCTTGCTAGTTTAGCTGCAGACCTGGCTATTCCAATCCGAAGGCAAAATACAATTACTTTGTTGGATCGAGACTTGTTCTGTGTCAAGAATAATTTGTATATTGAACAAAGTTATACTACAGAGTCAAGTTCCCAGCAGAAGGATTGGAGAGCTCCATTCATTGATTATGCAGTCGATAGGATTTTGCCTGAAGATCCAAAAGAAGCTGCATCGATCAAAAGATGATCGTTTCGATTTTATTATGATTCGTCTTTACATATGCTATACCGTCGTTCTTATGATGGACTCTTGCTGCGTTGTCTCTCAGAAAGTGAAGCTAAACAAACATTGTGAGAAGCTCATGATGGTATTTGTGGTCCTCATCAACCGGGTCCTAAATTACAAGACCGTATTCGAAGAATGGGGTATTATTGGCCTTCTATGATAGCAGATGCTGTAGACTATGCCAGAAGATGTAAAGCATGTCAGATTCATGTTGATTTTATTCATCAACCATCCGAATTTCTATACCCTACAGCAGCCTCTGGGCCCTTCGAAGCTTGGGGTATGGATGTCATTGGTCCTATTAATCCTCCTTCTGTTAAAAGACATCGGTTCATATTAGCGATAACAGATTACTTTTCTAAGTGGGCAGAAGCAGTTCCCCTTGCGGAAGTAAAAACATCTAACGTGATCAGCTTCATCAAGCACCATGTCATTTATCGCTTCAGGATTCCTCGACGGATAATTCATGACAATGGTCCACAATTTGCCAGTCAGGCATTTTATCGATTCTGTGATAAGAATCGAATTCAGAATTTGGCTTCTACGGCTTATAATCCAGCTGCTAATAGTTTAGCCGAAGCTTTTAATAAGACGATCATTAAACTTCTCAAAAAGTTTATCTCTTCTAATAAACATGATTGGAATGAGAAACTTGGAGAGTGTTTATGGGCTTATCGAACAACAGTCCGGACTCCTACTGGTTTTACACCATTCTCCTTGGTTTATGGATGTGAAGCTATCCTCCTATTGGAAATCCAGATCCCATCTCTACGAATAGCCATTGCTAATGAGCTAACTATAGAGAATAATGATCGCTTACGACTCCAAGAACTTGAAGGATTGGATGAGAAGCGTCTTCAAGCACAACAGCATATTGAACTATCAAGCCCGCATATCTTGAACTTTCAATCGTAAAGTTAAAGAGAGGGTATTCAAGGTTGGCGAACTTGTATTAGCTGTTCGGAGACCGATGGTGATGACTCATAAAAGCAAAGGAAAATTCCAAGCAAAATGGGAAGGCCCTTATGTAATTGAGTCTGTATTTTCCAATGGCGCCTATCGGTTATCAAAGCCCAATAGAGATCTACTCATGATGCCAATCAATGGCAAATTTCTTAAGAAATACTATGTATAAAAAAAGAGGGAGACAGAATGAAAATAAAGTTTCTTTTATTACTATTTTTGTTCAAAACAAAAAGGTCAAGGACGAGGACCACTGCCTCCCTTATTGAATACATAGTCAGTTAATGTCTCGAAGGCATCGTTGCCTGAGTTCATGAAAAACTTGCAGGCAGCCATCCTCAGCGCTTCTTCTTCAGAATTTTTTCCTGACTCTACTAAGAACGTAAGGATATCTTGTGGTGGCTTGGACGTAGAAGAGCTGTTGCCTACTTGAGTCAGGCCTGCCACTGTTGGCTCAACGGGACACATCTCAGTGACGTGCTCAATTTTCATGGAGACTTTATTCTTTTACTGTACATCCTCGGAAGACATTTTCAATTGAGGAGTAGAAATAAGAATGAAATGATTACAGAGAGTTCTCGTCTATTTATAGAAGAGGACTGTTGATGAACCGGTCTTTGAGATTGAGAACAACTTTTCATTCCCGAAAAGACCTGTCCGTTCGTTCTATCGGGTTCATTCATTTAATTATGGAATCGAATCAATGTTTTCTTTCCCCGAAAATTATGATTCATTCATACATTAAGATGGACTTATATGCTCATGACATCTGTCTCCTTATTCCCCAGCTACCAAAGTTTGGTTAAGCTGATTTCTTGTCTCCTGGGAAAGGGATTTTATATCTTCTATTTTATCAATTGATTAGAAAGTGGGATTCGTTATTTATCATGTTTCTATGATCTCTGGATAAATACTAAATCTACTTACTTTTTCTATCTATCATTTCTATTTGACCTCTGCATAGATATTAATCTATTTTTCTTTTGAGTTCATATATACTATTATGTCCATATTACCTCTGATAGTATTATATACTCTAAAACAGAAAACAAGATTTCATTTATCTATCATGTCCATATTACATCCAGATAGATACAAATCATTGAGCATAGACGAATTAACATTTTCATTCCCATATCATCAAAAAAGTCTATTACATTTCTTAGACTTTCTTACAAATCATAATGGAAATCTACTACAATCTTGGATTTTCATTCTATACAACAACGATGACCTAATCGAGATCTATTTCTTCTTTGGATCTTCTTCATCGGATTCGTTGTTGGTTTCAATTCCTTACTGTCTGAGCCTCAATAGCGATCAGAACAGTAGGAATCAAACTCTGGTCTTCTCTCTCAGACGAGAGGAGAATCCCAGAGTATGGCAGCCCGAAGACGTGTTGCTGCCAATACAACTGGTGGATTAGGGGCGGCCTTCCAGAGGAGATAGGAATGTATCTAGCATTGGGATACGATTTCTAGTTCTGCCATGAAAGGAACTCTACTACCCAATTTCTCGGGATAGAGTTGACTCCACCATCCAACTCTCCGTGTATAAAGGCTCTTCCTACCAACAGAGGAAGACCCTTCTATCCCACGAAGAGTTCTGAGTTGTCTGATTTGTACGTCAAAAGCGCATGAGCTCCCTGATGTTGATGTCAGAAGAACGCTCCTCACAGCGTCAAAGTCGTCAATACCGGTTCTGGAAAAGCTCTTCAGCCAAACTTCTGCAGAAAACAACAGAAGTATCATCAGATGTGTATTAAACGCTAACTAAAAACAGATGACAAGGCTTTTTACGCCAGTGCTTCAGGTGTATCACCATTCGGCAAGGCTTTTTACGCTAGTCATTCAATAAGGCTTTTACGCCAGTACTTCAGCAAGGCTTTTACGCCAGTGCTTCAGCAAGGCTTTTACGCCAGTGATTCAGCAAGGCTTTTACACCAGTGCTTCAGCAAGGATTTTTACGCTCGTCAGGAATTTACGCTCATGAGCAACTATTTTCAACAGAAAGTTCAAGAGCAGATAATTACTTACAATCAGACTTACCACTTAGGTCAAATGGTTTGGCTCTAATAGTAGATGAATCTACGTCTGGTGGTTGGGCGTACAAAGGAACGCCATTGGAAAGCATCGCCATTTTCATTTGTTGGAGAATGACATTACAAAAAGTTATCTTCAGAGGAATGAGAATGAGAATATATGAAAACATTCTCGGCTATTTATGAAGACTGAAGAAACTGTTGGGAGTCTATTTCGAGATAAGATCCTATTGAAAGGCTCTCGTAACCACAAGACAGATGCCACGTGTTGGTTTGTTTCTTGGAAATTAACAACCATAGAAGCAGTCAAAAGAAGTGATTAAACAATTCTGTACATCAACAGATGAGATCAACATCAAAATTTTATTTATAAGGGGGAGTGGCCCCTACAGATAAAAGAGTCACAATACATAAAATATTATTTTTCGTCTCCTTCGTTGGGCTGACAAAGGGAGGCACCTAACTCGTGCATATTGCGAATCCCGGAGCGACGCATCAGATTAAGAAATGCCTCTGCATCTTCTGCTCCTTCATACGCAGTTGAAGGACCGCCATCGATGCGACTGAAGACTGCTGGAGTCAGTCCAAAGCACTCTAAAAAGTTGTATGCTCGTTCAAAGTCAAGTCTGGAGCTCGAAGCCTCTTTGTTGGTAATCTCGTTCTTGGATGCCATGTCACTATGAGGATGAATGACAAGAGTGAAGAATTTCTTCTTATTTATACAATCAAATCAACTCTTCATATTCCTCGTTGGAAACTGCTCATTATTAATGCAAACTTGGGGAAGCGAAAAGGCATTCGAAAGTTTCGAGAAAGAAATTCATTGTGACGGTTAAGTATTGACTGACACTATTGAAAATTACGTCGACTGTTGGATATCCCCGCTTTTACGCAGATGACTATTGCGTATCCCGAATTTTACGCTGACTGGTCAAATCTCAACTTTTACGCTTCTGTTCAAAGTGTTCCAAATTTTGGAGATATTTGAAAACTTTGAAGGGGGTCTTGTAGGAGCGTAAAAAGTGCTTCAAAGAAAGAGTCAAAGTGATAGATCATTCCACTCAAATTGATCTACTTTATGCCGCAGAGAGGCTAAATACTTTACGCCTAAAGCAGACAGATCATTTTACGCTCGGGTCTACACCCATCGTTTTACGCCAAGGACAGAGCAGCCACTTTTACGCAGGACAAAGCTGTCAAGTCTCGCATTTAATGCAAACTCTGACATGGAGATATTAATGATGGCATATATCACAGAATTTAAAGGGATTTGTTTATAAACAGAGACCAATGTTGTCGTTTAGTATGTGGATTGAGCTACTTTACGCTCACACTATGGCTTCTTTTACGCATGAAGACTATACGAGCTTTTACGCTCAACAGTTGACGTGTGCGTAAAGTCTATTTGAGCTACTTTTACGCTCAAGGTTATTTAACAACCACTTTACGCGGGAAGTCTATGTAGGGGCTATTTTACGCCCAGTCTACTGCTTTACGCTCAGAGTACATTGGGGCTATTTTTACGCCCTATTCTTTCTGACCAGCTTGGAACGTGGTTTGCCTACATGGCTTTCATGCCACACATCCCGAAGAACGTGTGTACGTGCATCCTATTCTTAATGAAATTAGGGGACACATGTCAATGTATACAGAGGATGACTTTGGTCGTGGGTGGCGATTGTTGGCATAAAGACGGAACTTTCGCTAAGTTTTACGCACAAGAGCCCAAGTCTATAAATAGACTTATTTTTCTCATAAGAAACACACACACAGAGACAGGAGAGAATCCAGAGATCAGAACTCAGAGATTTTGATTTTTCAGAGCATTCTTCTTCAACCTTTCTTTCAGAACAAAGTGAAGCAAAGCAGGAAAGCATTCGGCCTCGCTATCAGTGCCCAAGTGCGTCAATACCTTTCTGGTGACTTAGTTCTTCCAGTTGTTCTACTTCAAGCAGTGATCTTCATCATCATCATATGGTCCAAGGAACAAAGTGATCATTTACAGATCAGACTTCCATAGCAATACTTTCCCAGAATCAAATTTGTACTTCTTGTACTTTTTCTGATTTTATTTTCAAAAGGCCAATTTCCTTTTTTGGCATATTTTTGTTAAGTGAAACAAACTTGTCAAATCTCAAGACTACAACTTATTTAACGATACTCAATCTACGGCTTTGCATAACGTGATGCTTGCTAACAGACTCATCAACACCCCGTATCCTCAATCGATCGATCGACATCCCTGAAGCTATCGCATAAACTACTCAGGGATGAAGTCATTCAACAAATCCTCAAAACTATCATTTGAATCAAAATCGACTTCTTCAAACTTTTCGTTCGAACCTTTCTTCGAATTCTAAGCACGCTCATCTATATCGCACCGACGATATCGTCGCTCGATAGTACCCCTATCAATAGTCATCTCACTTTACTCAATCGAGTTTAACTCATTCTAGCTCAAAAAATTACGAAGCCCGCACTCGACTTTGCTAAGGTCGACACAATCCTTGGTGTATATGCCCAGTCCGACTTAGCCAACCGTGCTTACGCAAACCATCTTTTTGTTTTATCAAAAACTGTTCTCCTACATTTTGCAAAATAGATAGACTTATTGTATGGACATCCCGTGGGACAATTGAGAGAGAGCGCACCAACGATTTCAACTTTGCGAAAGCAACAATTCAGAGTTTGCGGAAACAACAAAGTTAAAGAATTCAATCGAAAGTCCAAGGACGTAAAGTCGTGCTCTGATACCATTATGTCATGCCCCGCTCCCGTAGGAGCGATCGTCCTCGCTAAGGTGTGATGCCGCACGAGCCTAGGTTGTGCTCGTGCAAGGCAATTTCCATAACGGCTGATTTCAGTGGCTGCGACGGGGTCGTCGCACAGAAGTCCCAAGCAGAGACATTAAATAATAGCAGCAAAATTTGAAGCAAAATACAAGTCATTGCAAAATACTCTTTTATTGATATTGAAACAAATGTTACAATGGGGCGCAAGGCCAAGATTACAAGTCTCTCAAGCTCACTCAAGCTCACTCATCTCATATTACAAGTCACTCAGCTCTCTCTTATGTCTCAATACATGCCTTGAACCAGCGGATGCTTCGAAAGGCGACGTCCATATATTATGTCCCATATAAGTCTTGACTCCATACGGCCGCACGCTTCGAATCGCCAAGGAACTCCGTACCTCGACGCATCCAAGCGAGCTCCGCACCACGAGCTTTTACCTGTGCCTGTACATGAAAACTATGTGGGTGTCAGTACTCAACTTTACTGGTGGAATGAGCTCCTCGTCCACCCATACAAAATCGACACGTTTGATTTACTTTGTGCAACATAGTCCCTTCTTGATTGTCTTTCTACTCTTGTCTTAGGATTATTTTAGGACCAACGCCTTGGCCTATTTCGTGTCTCTAGACCATCCCGTGCTTGCAACAACAACTTTAACTCATACTTCACCTCTAGACCCTTCTCGTGCCAACAATGTTAATCTATCAAGTCGTGTTTGCCTTACGGCCCAAATCAGAGACGCAACTATACGATAGACTCTATTTCCGTGTGATCGTGCTACAAACCCTTGTTGAGGCTGTGCCTCGTAACTCAGTGAGACTTAACCATATCGCCGCCTCGCGGCCCGTGCTACTTTGATCACCAACTGGCCCAATCGAGACTTGTGAACTTAGTGTCACTTAACCAACTTGCCTTGCGACAATTCCTGACTTAAACTCGAACAACTCAAACCCAAGTTATGTAACTCATATATCAACACTTGAGACTCGACGCCACATCTCGTACCAAAGCACGTCGCCTATGTTGTAGCCATTCTTAGGCCCAAACATTTGTGTTCTAACTGTACACACATTCAACAACTCAACTCAACTCAATCCAAAGGCACACACGCGGATTGCCGCCCGTGCCGACATCTATATGAACTTTAGTCACTAGCATCACAAGCTATACCTGGACATATAGTTTTGCTAATCGGGGTCCTTTCAACGCAAGTAGCTAGCTCCATTGCAAGTTTCTGCTTAACCTGTGCTAAAACCTTATGTACGACTATACCCTGTTTCCTCCAAGGCCGAGTCGGGCCCATGGCCCAGGGTTGTCGCTCGAGGAAATCTTCGCCCTTATCGATAAGTTGTCCAATGACCATACAAGACTCGACACAAACTGACGTCTCACACAGTCATTCCTCTTCCAATGTTACCATCTCTTTCAAAACCAAGTTCAAGACTTCTATCCTTGAGACCCCTCGACAACCCACGGTCGCGAGCATTCTTTCCTTGTTACCCTATCATTTTGTTCAACTCATGAACGCCTATTTGATAGTCCTTTCTCAAAACTCACTTTGAATCAATTGTGATCCTTGCCTTAAACACTCCGTGCACCATGCCTTAAGATAATCGTGCTCTACGCAACACTCATGTCCAAGTCGACGGGCCTTGAGATCGTGGGACTACTTAACTTTGACAAACCGTAAAAGAGCGGAACAGTACTTGTAATATCTTAGGTCGACCAGCATAACTTTGTCTAACTTAACTTCGCAACAACTTGACGAGCAAAAGCTGCATCAAGCTTTGCCTTAATGGATCGTGCCGTGCACGCATTCGACTTGAACGACCAAGTCACTTGGGTGCCTAGACTTAGGTCACAAGCCGCTCAACGTAACTTAACTCATGGGAAAGCCAAGGCTATGCCAAGCCTTGGATGATGGGACCGTACATGCTTTATGAAGCATTCATGCGGGCGACACCTATGACTTAGTCTACGATCATAACTTCCCCTACTCAACCAACTTTCCTTCTCCCAAGCCACGGGACGAAGGATCGAGTGTCATTTTCAAAGCACGCCTTGTACCAATTCTAAGCTGAACGATGGACCTTTCCATATTCTAACCCAATTCGTCCCGTCGGAATTATTTTCTTGTCTATGTGGATTCGTATCTTTTATTATCAAGCCTACTCGTGCAAGTTGAAAACATGCAAATTATTATTTGAAGGCTAAGATGAGGCAAGTTCACCGAAACTACCCCACCTGAGTGAGCGATCGCCTCGACCGAGCAATGTTTTCAAGTCGCCATTGCATGCCAAGTCTGAACGTCGTTGGCGTTTCGATTCCTCCGATTGACCGAGTGGGACGGGGCACTACATCTTAGGCCCGTTCCTCCAAAAGACCATACCTTCAAAACAACATCTCTAGTATTGCTTTTGCCTACTTGGAGAGCCATAAAAACAGAACTTTCACGATGATGCCCTACCACCGTCCGACTCATCGATGTATAAAGGTTCTTCCTACCATCTGAGGAAAACCCTTCCAAAGCATGAAGGGTTATGAGCTCTCTGATGTGTGTGTCAAGTGTTACATCTTCACCATGCCCAAAATTGTCGATACCGGTCCTGGAGAAATATGCTAGCCAGACCCCTACAAAATATGAAAAGGAAAAAAAGGGTTAACAGTCAGAAGAAAGCAAAGTTAATTCTTTAGCTATGTAGCCCCATCATACTACGATCCAATGAGATAGGGCATGCATCGATCATGCCTAAAGCATAGAGTCGATACATGACAGGTCCGCGCATAAAATATGTGATATGGCCATTCAAAATTAAGTTGTCATTTTTCTACCGTCCTTACCCTTGATAGGGGATTGCACGTCAGGAGGAATGGAAGGAGAGTCCGCAGCTCTCGACGGAGAGGCGAGTCTGTTCCCTTTGGTCGCAGTACCAGTCGATTTGGACGCTTTTGGAGCCATGGCTAACTGGGACAAAAAGAATGACAAAAGACAAAGGAGGAGAAGGTGAAAGAGAAAAAAAAATCACTCTCTGAACAACCTATATTTATAAGGAGCGCCGCTTCGATTCTCGAGTCCATTAAAGATAATGATGACGTTTGGGGATTTTATCCTTAGTAACCGTCAGCTTTAGCTCAAAAAAAGAGCCCAAATCCAAAACCAATTCAAGACATTAATTAAATGCAGCAGTGACAGCTGGCAGTCAAGATCGCCCTACAGCTCAAGATTTTTCTGCGGCTCAAGATCTCTCTGTGGCTCAAAATTTTCCTACGGCTTAAAATTTCCTTGCGGCTCAAGGTGTAACGACCGTAGTTCGTATTACTTTTTTTGGTATACGTGTACGTATATTGCATGTCTCATTGCATGATTTATCTTGGCATTTCATTTGCTTGTTTTGGCTCGATTGGCTTGGTTCGGTTCGGCTTATTTTTTTTCATGTAGACCAACCCCACCTACCACCCCTTCCCTCCTTTATTAGCCGCCCCCTTCTCTCTCCTCATTTATTTTCTTCTTCATTACTTCTTTTTCCTCCATTACTCTCTCCACCTACCAGAGATAGAGCCTAGGCAAGTGCAGCTTGCTTCATGGAGGAACTCAAGTTTTATTGTTCCATTTTCTTCTCCACAAGATTCTGAGACACTTTAATACTTAGCATTTCTAATTTCCATGGTTCAATTTGTGTAGATCTAAGCTTATTGTATTTTCGGATTTTTTGGGTTTTGATCTATCTAACCTTGTTATTTTTTAGTTTTGATGGTTCCATGATGTAGAGAATTTCTTTCTGCCCTATTTTGACCTATGGAAGTCTGGATTCAGACCTTGGATGGAGGAGTTATGGAGCTTTGAAGCCATGGCTTTCTATAGTTCTTTTCTCGAAAGGTGGAGAAGAAGAACAGTTCTCTGGCCGCATGGCTTTTCATGCTGCAGTTTCCTTAGCCGCATGGCAGTCTTAGCCGTATGGCAGCTTTAGCCGCATGAACTCCTGAATTCTATAGTCGCATAAGCCCATCTCTCCATTGCCGCATGGCTCTGCTTGACTTCAGCCGCATGGCGTTTGTTCTCTACTGCCGCATGAGCCCCAGTCGCATGCTCCGGTCCACCTTTCAGCCGTATGAACTCCTGCTCCCATGGCCGCATGGCTTGACTTAGCCGTATATGCTCGCATTCCCTAGCCGCATGAGCCCGCTCTCCGAGCCGCATAAGACTCCATTTTCATAGCCGCAAGGCCTCGCTTGATCCCTTGGCCGCATGAGCTCGCATCTCTCAGCCGCATGCGCCCCGTTCTCCCAGCCGCATGAGCTCGCATCTCTCAGCCGCATGCGCCCCGTTCTCCCAGCCGTATGAGCTCGCATCTCTCAGCCGCATGCTCTCCGTTCTTCCGGCCGCATGAGCTCGCATCCTCCAACCGCATGTGTCCCGTTCTCCCAGCCGCATGAGCTCGCATCCCCAGCCGCATGCGCCCCGTTCTTCCAGCAGCATGAGCTTGCATCCCCCACTACCGTATATGCCCGTTCCCTCTCAGCCGCATGTGCTCTTTTCCCGAGCCGCCTGGCTCTTTCCGTAGCCCATGTCCTCCTTTATTATTATTGTTATTATTATTCTTAGGTTGGGTTGTTACATTTATGCTTGTACCATGTAAACTCTTACTACAACAAATATGGCCTACAATAGCATGCGCAAAACGCTATTGAAAGCCTTCTATAGCATATTCTGTCCGCTATAATTGCCCATGCTATAGTATGTCAAGACATGTGAACGCTATAACATTATAGCGTTCTTGAATGTTGTAGATTGATTATAACGTTCATGAATGCTGTGGATGGTTTATAGCATTCGTGAATGCTGTAGATAGATTATAGAGTTCATGAATGTTGTGGATGGTCTATAGCGTTCTTGAATGTTGTTGATGAATAATAGCGTTCATGAATGCTCTAGATGGTGCATAGCATTCTTTAATGTTGTTGATTTATTATAGCGTTTCTGAACGATGTCGATTTCTTATAGCATTTTGAGTGCTATAAATCTGCTACATAATTTCATATCTGAATAACATATTCTGCATCACATACAATTAACCTGTGCATCATAAAAATTCATGCTGAATTGCAATTTTGATTTCAACAATTTCAGTCGCAAGTTCCATTTCGATCAATCAAGATATAGAAAAGGTTTGCCAAAAAAATAAATTCATACATTTTTCCTTAAAACATTTAAGATGTACAAAATGTTATTGTACGCCTAAAGTGATCGAAATAGTAGTCCAAAATAAATTTTTCATGTAAAGAGAATCCAAGATGTACAAAATGTTCATAAACTAACGCTAGTCCAAAATTCAACTAAACCATTCCATTTCCATACAAAATGTCTGTAGGCCAAATGCAGCTCGATCGACTCTTTCCTTCTAGCTTATATCCACAGCCATCAAAAAATTTACACGCCAACCTACACAAAATTGAGAAGAAAATACATTAGCATTATTATATAAAAAATAAGTTCACACAAGATCATGTATCTATGTATTCCATAAACATTTATCTTTGTTGGATTAATTTGTATTCCAGTATTCCTCCTACTTTTCTAACGATCTGGTATAAACACAATTGTGCTCATTTGCTGAAACAACATCTTTACAATGGCAAATCAAAATGTTATTGTTAGGGGCTAGATATTATATTTTCAAGGTGAAATGATCATACATTTTAAATGTTAATAGTTCCTTAAGTTCACACAATTTTGCTTATTTGATGGAGGATTATTTACAATTTAGTATAAATTTTTGTGTGACACTAATAGTTCCTTAAGATTTGTATGAAGACAGAGTGGAAGTTTGACACAAAACTGATGATAAAACATAGCTTGGTTGGTACTTTATCCTTTCAAAATGAGATGTTACTGATGGATGAAGAAACTTACCTAAAACACTAGATGCTCATAGCAGCAGTAATCTCATCGACGACAGATTTTGCAAAATATACGTACAGTCCCACTGTTTGTGGAATGAAAAAAGAACGTGGTAGGCTTAGATTTTGTATAGTTTTGGCATGTGAGCGTACATTAAATAATAGTTAATGTAAAGCTGATATCCATACGAGTATTAATACTGGAACATATGTAAACATTTTCTTCAACTCTAACACAAGTCAGTTTCAAGAAATTTTGAAGCAAAAACTACTACAGGTAGCTAAACTGAAATAGGCCTAGACTGCAGATTCATGAACTTAAGTCTAAAGACAAAGAACAGAAAGAATTTAATTGACATATATGATAATTTAATAAAAGAAACATAGTAAAAAAAACTAGTGCCTCAATGTACCATAGTTTCTTTTACCTAATGATAGACAGAAGAGGAGTAGAACCGAATGCTCATCAAACGTCGGAATTCTGCAACCAAAAGTGCAAATTTTAGCTTCCATGCGAAAATAGGTTCAGGAATAAGAATAACCTCATAGAAATGAGACATGTCTATCTTGATATATAGAAGACTTACCCATCAGAGAGTCTGGCACTAAGTGCATTTGCAATAGCCAGCAGTAGGAAGCATAAGGCCTATGACAAGGGAAGGAGCATCACAGTCTTAAATCACACACAATTAAAAAATTCATGATCTACTTGAATATGACTTAAGTCACAGATTTAGAGGAAGAATGATACCAAGCACATTCTAGATTTCAAGCCTTTAAATTCATCACATAGGTGAGCCAGAATCATCCTTCCCTATTGATATCATAAGATTGCATCTTAAGTACTCTACATATGTAATGGAACTAATATCTGGTGCTAAGGATATAAATGCATGGTCAAATAGCAAATTGAGCATGCATGTCGAGAAGATAGAGATTAATCATATAGAAAGCTCATAAAGTGAAACTTAAAAAGCTAACTGATATTTGCAGAAATGATCTTATACCATTTTAAAATAAGGATTTGAAATTTGAATAACAAGAAATGATATATATAATACCATTTTTAAATATATCATGGGACTGATACCCCAAAGGATATAAAAACAGGGTGTCAAAACAGATGCTGACTGAGAAAGATGCCATGAACAAACAACTATATGGATGAGGAACATAACAACAGAAAAAGAGTACAATAAAAAATGTTGTTTTCTCAATGGCATACTCGAAGCATGACACACAAAAAGGTATCTCAGAAAGACCTGCTATAGTTCAATAGAGCCGCACAAAGACAGAGCAAGTGCTAGGAAATTGTGTTATAAGTGAAAATCATCTTATGATGCATTTTGCATACCATGATATCTAAGAATAACCAATAGAGTATCTTAAATCCTGGAAACAATACAAAAATGGCCAACTCTGGAAATAAGATCATTGTGGAAAGGATAAGAAAACTGTGCCAACAATAAGACGAATATAAGAAATGTTCACCAACTTTGAGTGTTCACCAACACTGTCCACTAAAATAAAGCTTACCAACCTAAATCATGCCAGGGTGATTTGTGGTGATATTTCCAGGCCATGGTTTTCTGTCTTGTATGGTCGATCCAACCCTTAACAGGAACATTTTATGCCTTTGTAATTCGGCCATTAATATGAACTTAAACTCTACATACTCTCTGTGCATCATAGACTTATGGTTAAAACTAAAACTCAAAGAGGAAGTTAACATCTAAGACTATATATATATATATATATATATATATATATATATATATATATATATATATATATATATATATATATATATATATATATATATATATGTATGATGGTTACAGTTACAACATTCTCTTCATGAATAAATAAATTGTGTCCTTCTGAACTTAAATAAACTAGTGCTAAGATAATTAACATCTTCAAACCACATTCTCCAAAGTCATATAAGAATATGAATGAAAGGAAGAGATGACTAAGCTGTTTCAGGGGGATGTCTTAGATAAATGACACCATGAAAGAAAGAACAAACCTAATTCACGTCAAAGTTCAAGTCTTATCATTCCAAACATTCATAGGTTAATTCTAGAACTAGACGGCATCGTGCATTGCAAGTCTACGTATGTCATTCATGGAGGCACGAGTGTAGAATGGGGTTCCTACATAATAATGAGCCAGATTGTTCAAACTTTCTTCTCCAGTACCATGTCAAAGGGTTGAAATCATGCCTACCAATGCACTTGAATACCCAAATCCAACATAAATGATCCAGTTAGCATAAGAGATAGCATAAACCTGCATATTTTTTATCATAATGCATTGATATGTGTTCAACAAAATATTGTACTCTCTTTATCATTTCAATCTTTTCAAATGTCTCTATAATTATCTAGATGTCAAATGAAAATTATATTATCAAGCATTCGACATGACCTATGGCATATAAGATATTGACTATTAAGCATTGCCCAGCTATCTCTAGTCAGCCTTTGGAGTAAAACAAATATTACCAATCATTCGAGAAGGGCAACTTTGTGTCACAGACTTAAGTGTTCCTAATTCACAAACAATAAATAAAATATTACGGTATATAATATAAAGCACTTAAAGCCATCGGTCATGAAAGATTCCTAAATTAATTTAGAGTCTCAAACCTGCGCTACAAGAAACATATGGACCCTTCTGCAAATCATTCAGTTCCTTCAAAATCTGGTTCAAAGCCATTGATCACAAACCTATAAACATCAAAATAAAAATAAAACATTTTGATCACTGTAACCATATAAATCTATCAATGATATATTCACAATGTCATCTATGGAGAAATTAAAGCAGTTAAACACCAAGCATGTATTGTTGTCATGGTTGCACTTGTGCATCACATGGCTTAGCATCTACAGGAAGAGAACCATGAATGGTTAACAATTAATACACTTAAAAATATGAATATATAGGCTATCTTTATCAATTTGAATTAAGGGTTAGGTGAGAAATTACCACAAACACA
The DNA here is from genome assembly GCA_029216955.1 of Iris pallida. Lineage (NCBI taxonomy): Eukaryota > Viridiplantae > Streptophyta > Magnoliopsida > Asparagales > Iridaceae > Iris > Iris pallida. The sequence goes on from JANAVB010038617.1 coordinate 6,462,075, forward strand.
TACCGTACTACTCGCTCATGCTTACGTCCCCAAGCGCAGTCGCGTCTGTGCACCACAGACTTCTTCAAATCAAATTCACTTCATACTAAATCAAATGGAGCACAAGAATGAGGCTTCGACCATCATGTCTTCCTTCACACCACTCACAAGCAGGTACCTCCCCTGCGTCGGAAGTGGTGGCGGTGACCGTCATACCTTCTTGTTAAATCAAATAGAGCAGAAGAATGAGGCTAGAGTACTGGTATGGTTCGAACGGGTGGCCTCCTTGTTGCCTCCAGAGGTTTCACGGTCGGTGCTGCTATGGTTGTCGATGAAGAGAGGGGCTTGTCTAGGGTTTGTGGTACGAGTAGGGTGGGAGTTGATCTAGGGTTTCAGAGGGTGGGGAACGAGATGGGGTTTCTAAGGTTAAGGTTTAGGGGGTGGAAGGCTGGGTTAAAATTTGAGAAGAGAGAATAGGTCAGATAGAATGTGAACAGATGATTTGGGAGGGAAGAAGGAGAACCAGTGAAATAGAGAAGGGATATATTGGAGGGAAAATAAAATTTGGTAAGAATTGCTTTTTTCTTTTTTTGTCATTTTGTTTTGTAATGATTTGGCATTTTCGTTAAGATATTTGGAACGGTCTTAGAATTTATTTCTGACAGAAAATTTTAATAGTACCAAATAAGAGATCTACTTTTTACTTTGTCCCAAATAATACTATTTTTTGTTACCAAAAATTTATTTATCACAAAAATTAAATTTTTAGGACGTTTCAGACTAGCGTTCCTAATAGTGTCGTCCTAAATGTCTACTTTTTTTGTAGTGAATGGATTAAAAAAATTCGAACGGAACCCAAAAAATTGAGCGGGTCCAGGCGCTGGAATTTTTTTTTTGGAACATGAGATCTACTTTGACATACAAACTTAGTAATAGATTCTACAGCATTCAGGAAATGCAATAGATATATACTTTTATAGCATTGTAGAAAGAACGCTATTGTTGATAACATTCTATAGCGGGGACACTTGAACGCTATAGAAAAACTGCTATTGTAGGCCCTATTTGTTGTAGTGTCTGATATGTTCCATGAACATGATAGTGGCCCGCCGTGGCGCACTCCTGACAAATAAACCTGACATGATATACCTTGATATGCTGTTGCGACAGCTAGCTCGACATGACAAGGATGATTGGCCTGGACACCGTGGACGATTGTGTTTGTACAAATAAACCAGTATTGTCTTGCATTATGTCTAGGATAGGGATCCTTGAATACCACGGTCAGGGGTACCTACTGAAATTGACTAAGGCTAATAACTAAAATATCCAGTAGTCATGGAAAGATTTTCCAGCTACAGGCAATCCCGTTATCTGGGCGCCCCATCATGGAATTTGTAGCCTACCGTCGAGTAAGGCACATTTCCAGCACACTGACATGTGTTGCAACCACCAAACTACTTAAAGGGTACATGCGTTCTTGGACGATGTACCCACATGAATTCAATCCCCTAATTGCGTCTGGATAACCTGGATGATCTGCAGGGCTTGTGGTTGCGGGAATAATCTTACTGTATTTTGCTAGTAACTAGGCATGTGATAACCCTAGTTAGTTAAAGTATCAAGCCGTACTCATTGTGTGGCCGTGATTGATTGGATGGAGTCTAGCCCAGCCTAGTTTTGTCCTGATCCTGTACAACATTGTAGCATGACCTGATTTCTTGTACTTTACTTATCGATAAATAATAAGAAATCAAGTTCTGTTCAGGTGGGTTACAACTCCGATTCTTGTTTGGTTTAAGGGTTGTAACTTGGTTATCTGAATAGTCCCATGGTTCTCTTATCATATATCATCATGATTATTTATGCTTACCTTAACAATAATGATCAGGGGTCCAGTTTTGTTCAGGCGAAGGGTTACAACCTTGGTCCTTGTTTGGTTTAAGGGTTGTAACCTGACTCCCATAGCAGATCTGTATCCTCTCTTCGTTTATTGTCTTATTGCACCCTACGTCGTGCTAGTCATGTTTTACTTTACCAACAAGTTTTAAGACGAGTTTCTATTCAGGTGAAGGGTTACAACCCCGATCCTTGTTTGGTTTAAGGGTTGCGACCTGGCTACTTGAATGGTTTCCTCGTACTCAATTTACTGTTGTTGTCCCTATTATTATCAGTATCTTCATAATCATCTTTAATATTCATTTATGATATGCTGGTTTTAGTTCCTAAGTGAAGCCTCCTTTGTGGCACTTGCTCTTTCTAGGATTTGACCCAGCTGGTTTTGTATGGCCAAATATCGGAGCAGCTCCAGAGGATCTATCTACCTTTCAGCCATATGGTGACCACCAGGCGTAACCCTGGCAACGAGTGGGTTCCTTTTGTTCTTCCACTTTATTGTAAAAATATTCTTTTGTGGCGTTTAGCCGACGAGCACGTGTTAGCTTGTATTGCACCTTTATTTACTATCTGCCTACGGGTTGTAACATGATTGACAAATCCTAGGGTTGATCATGTATGACTGAAACTCTTGCTAGTCTTGATATTTTGTACGACTAGCTTCATGATCATCCAAATATGTAATGTATGGGATGCCTTGCTATTGTATATTTGGTGCTATGACATCTTGTAACTGTTATTACTTGTTGAGATTGAGACAATAGGCTTGTTCATGACCATAAGAGACTGATGGCTTTTAGTTAAACCCTCATGTATCTAGACAGCCGTGACCGTATAGTGAGGTGGGTTGCACTTCAATATACGTAGCTGGCTATGTTCGCCCCCGCTCTCCAGTATTCTGATTCTGGGGCGTTACACAAGGTCTCTCCTGACTCGAAGACTCCATGTGGCTTGACATATCTCCATGCTTCTTATTCAAAGTATTCTAAATTTATAATTTAAAAACTTTGAAGGGAGTCTTGTAGAAGCATGGGAAATATGGGGTTCATGTGCATCACAACTGACCGTATAAGTACTTTGGGATAAATTGGTCCGTATAAAGAAGAGCTGCATGACAAACTCGATATGACCCCTGCGGTCCATCTTCACTATCTCGCAACCAGACTGATTTGAGCCACAGAAGGAATATTTACTTATGCGGCCAAGCTGATCAACCCTTCTGATAAAGCTGACAAACTCTGTCAAAATTGACAAAACTGATAGCTCCGACACTCTGACAAAAAAAAGAAAAAGATAAGACGTGATCAGACAAAATGTCATGTCACCAGCCTGGACATAGTCATGCGGCCAGAGCCGCATGAACCTTATGCGGCTCAATCCATGCGCTTCATGCGACCAAGGGTGACTGCAACCTGAGCCGTATGAGCTTTATGCGGCCCAGAATATAGAATCTATGCGGCTCAAAAGTTTCCAAGCTACATGCGAACTAAAGGAGACTACGACCTAAGCCGCATGAGTCTTATGCGGCCCAGCATGGCCGAACACTAAAAGACATATGCGGCTCAAAATAACTCAAACAAACTGATCATATCCTGCAATAGGACACGAGGTAGGCTGACCAAGTCTCAACCACCCAGATTTGTGGCAAACAAATCTCAACAAGTCACCAGCTGGCGGCCAAAGAGCGGGTCTTTATGTGCTGATTTAGCTACGTGGTCACATGACCATCTATGCGGCTCAAGATATCTATCACAATAAATAGCAGGGTACCACACTCATGCAAAAGGCTGGCAACCTACGAAAGGCAATTTCTTCAAGAGCAAGGACCGTGTCAGATAGTCCAAGGAGTAAGGCAGAGTTGCTACACTTTCTCGAGCGTCCATCGTCGCCCCCCAAAATCAAAAACTAAACTATTGTACTTAGATTGTTTCCTAGGATTTCTTTCTAGGCTTTCTCTTATACAAGCGAGTTTGCAATCAAGTTCAATTCATCTGTAATTCTTGTTTTTTATTTTTTAATGGCAAACACTCCCTTGGGCTTAAATAGAAAAATTGTGACTTGCCTTCCTTGGGCTTAAATAGAAAATTTGTGACTTGTCTCCCTTGGGCTTAAGTGAGCTAAGCCTCACATACTTGATTCGCATGGCCCTACGAACAAGCTCAATATACTGATCAGCTTTTGGTTATTATGTTGCGGACTTTGTAAGTGATATTCAGGTTGTTCTCTCCCGCCCAAATGCTTTCTAACCCACAACTGTAAATAATTCAATTTCTAGTTTAAACTTTCATAGAGTAGATAGTAACTCATGGTAATTGTTTCTTGATTAAATTTGATTGAAACTATCGAGAGTCCGTTGCCAATTAAAGTGGCAACGAAAGTTTAGGGTTTGGAGTATCGTCAATATTTTTGAAACTCTCTAAATTTAGCTAACTCCCAAAATTATTAAAAATTTCGGCAGATTCTCCTTTGTATTCGTTGACTCTGAAAATTTTACAATAGATAAAATATAACAATAATTGGGTATGCTGAACCGTTCGGTGGAGCAACCCTCGACACTGGTACCACGCAATTTATATATATCCCCAGGTACGCCGACCCTTTCGGTGGAGCAACTCTCAACACCGGAACATACACAAGCATTATATAAAATGTAATTTAAATATTTTCTTACCTTAATAAGCAATAGGCAAACAAGCAATTTATTTTGGTTACCTCATTTTTTCATTTCTAAAAGCTTATCCAAAAACAAGATTGAACACAATAATACCAAGGTCTTATTTTCAAACGTTATCACATACTAAATAATTTTGTATGCTTTGTGATATTAGCTAAATTAAATCTAAAAGTTCAACTTCAACTCATATTTGCTATATACCATAATTTATCTTCTTGAAGATACAAAAGAAAGTTTAAAATTGAAAATTAATAGGTGTAGGGTTACCCTAACATATATGTACCCATAAATACCCATTTTAACTAAATAATTGTGCTAAAACATGTCAATTTGGTATATTTTAAATGCGGACAGAATTGAAGTACTATGTTAAATGGACAACTTATCAATCCTATACATTCAAAATTAACCCGAGAATATACATATCATACTAAGGAAAGTAAGTTCCATGTATAGATTTAATTATAATAAAAAGAAATTGTGTATTGGTTGTGTCTACAAGTGGTGCCAAGATTTATGACTGTCCATAATATAAATTTGTGGGTTGTGCCGACATATTTTCTTATATGTATATATATCACATATAGAAAAATTAAAGTCGAAGTGTCCATCCATTCCGGGTCCTACACATTGTGTCCACTTTATACATGCATACAATAATTTGTGTCCATAAGTGGATTTTTCTCAAATTTTATGTCTATATTAATATTAAACCTTCATAAGGCTGGTTAGTTATGATTTTTTTCCTCTAAATTCAGAAAATGAAACTAAACCTTATTAATTCAAGACAAGTAGAATGTCAAAAATATGGAAATTTTTAAGAGAAAAGGGGGAGGACTAGCCTTGCTTTGGAAAACCTAGAATTCTCTTCCTCAAATCCAAGAAAATTCATGATTTCCTTGTGATCTTTTCCTTTCCAAAATTTTTTAGAGATTAAACTCTAACCTAGGTTTAGAAATTGAAATATTTAAAGAAAGAGGGAAAGGAATTTATACCTAGAAGAAATCAAAGAGAAGGAGGAGAGATTGGTGATGCCGGAGGTGGTAGTCGACGGCTGCGGGTGGCAGCAGCAACAGCAGCAGTAGCAGTAGTAGCAGTAGCAGCAGTAGTGAGAAGAGGGGGGAGGTGGAGTGTAGAAGAATGGAGAGTGGAAGAAGAAATAGAGGAAGAAGAATAATGAATGAAGAAAAAAGGGAGAGAGCGTGTGAGGTGGCAATTTGAAGAGGCTTCTCTTCATGCACCAAGCCATGTGGCATGGATGAATGCCACTTAAACCTAAGGTTGACACCTAGCCCAATGAGTTGTCAAGTCTAATATGCAAGTGCAAAAAATTTATCTAGGGTTAAAATAGAAAATTTATATAAAAGAAATTTAATTAAAATTATTATTATTATTATTATTATTATTATTATTATTATTAGGAAATTAATTATGGCATAAATGTTTAAAATAAAAATATCTTATGGAGTATGGCTATTACACTCTACCCACCTTACAAAAAAATTTGACCTTGAAATTTAAATTTAAAGATAAGCTTTTCAAAAACGATCATAGAGGAAAACAAAATATTCTACCCACCTTACAGAGGTGAAATAGTAATTTATTAAACTATTAAATGAAATATATTTAAACTTATATATATATATATATATATATATATATATATATATATATATATATATATATATATATATATATATATATATATTGTTTCAAAAGTTTCACGAAAATAGAAACAATTCGAAAGTACTAGAAAACATCAAGGTTCTTGAAATTCCATATAATCAAATAAAATAGTCAGATACCATGTTGTTTCAAACCATAACCATGTATGATCTTTGAATTCAAAATCATATTCCTTATTCTCATTGTCTGGCGTGATATAGTAATCTTGTGCCTCGCCATTGCGCATATGGCTGCAACAAAGATACCATTCCACTTTCAGGATTTGCTACCTCTTCCTTGATATCCATAGAATGAGTAAAAAATATGATTGTGAAGTAGTCTTACAAGTTAGGGTGTCTTCAGTAATTCAAAATAGATTCAAATATCAATACTTAAATTCACTTTTCTAAAGATCATCATCCTCATTTTATCATAGTATCAAAAACTAATATATAAAATAATATAATATGGGATAAAGTCTTTTGACAAAATTATTACAATAAATCTCATATATTTACACTATTAAAACACAAAATATCATATAAGATTATTCAGGCCAACCATTTTCAAATCCAAAATAAAACAAACTTGATTTATGAATAGCAAGCATGAAAACCAGTTATGAAGAACGTTATCGAATTCTCCGAAATCTTACTAAATTCTTGAATCATGTTTCGAAAATGTAGTGCCTCGTCCGTCCGGATGGCTGCAACAACTTCTCTTTTCACGATTCAATTGAAGAATTTTTGGATTCTTGACACAAATAAATAAATAAATATTCCTTCACATAAAATTCAATTACAGATCCAATCAAATAATGCTTCACGAAAAAATCCAATAAAAATCAATGAGTAATGCACTCATGAGTATTTAGGTGGAGGACAATTACTGGGATCGGGGATACTGCTGAAAAATAAAATTAGATGGAGAAACAAGAATATAATTCAACATTCTAAATCAATGAAATATAGATGAAACAAGGAGATTGAGAAATTTCAGAAAAGTTGGAAATTTTGAAAATAGAGAATGAAATCTGATAAAGAAATGGGACGAGTCAAGATTTAGGAAAGGATAAGATCAAGATACTGGAAAATCATATTACACTCAAAAAGAATATATATATATATATATATATATATATATATATATATATATATATATATATATATATATATATATATATATATATATATACCTTAAACAAGATATTGCTAGCACTCATTTACTCAATAGTTCTCCCAAATCATATATACATATATACTAATCCTACAAACATACTACACTCATTCTAAATAAAATCTTAAATCATGTTGGGCCTATTGGCTAGGTAGTTCTTATTCCCTTACTATCCCAATCTATATAGTATCTAGATAAATCTAACCCCAGATTTACTAAGGGTACAAGGTTGAAGACCCTTAAGAACTTTCTGCAATCCTTCATATGTACCTTAAACAAGATATTGCTAGTACTCATTTACTCAATAGTTCTCCCAAATCATATATACATATATACTAATCCTACAAACATACTACACTCATTCTAAATAAAATCTTAGATCATGTTGGGCCTATTGGCTAGGTAGTTCTTATTCCCTTACTATCCCAATCTATATAGTATGTAGATAAATCTAACCCCAGATTTACTAAGGGTACAAGGTTGAAGACCCTTAAGAACTTTCTGCAATCCTTCACTAGGCTACTCTAATGAGAATATTTGTCTAATTTTCTACAAATTACTCGACCTATATTTTTGAGCTATATATATATATATATATATATATATATATATATATATATATATATATATATATATATATATATATGTATGTATATATACCCATAATTTTTTGAATATCATCTACGTCCTTAATGTTAGTCATAGGTTAGGATTCTTAACTATTTGGAATCACTATAGGAAATCCATTAGGTAAAGATCTATAGGATAAGTGGAACGGAACATAGTCTAGAAATAAAACTTGTGGCATATTTCTTACCCTAAGGTTCTTTAGGGTCCTTCTATTAAGACTGACCTACATCCTATCCTAGATTTTTTATTCTTTGCTTACCTGTATGGGCCACCACTAAAAGACGTATCACGTCCCGATCCCAGAATACGGTGAGTCGGGCATGTAACATCATCTCCAGGCTACGCAATATACGAATACTTTTGTAACCGTATTTGTGATTGCCGTCTGTAATATTCTAGAATGGAAAATACAGGAAATAACTAAACACATTTCATTCCACAAACTATGTTATTATACACAAACTATTTTCTAGAAGTACATCTTATACAAGTCATTACAACAAAATATTAATTTACATATGTCGACATGCTATAAACTGATATTGGCCGTCTCTTGAAGATCTCTTGACAGTTTACTCCTCGACTTCGTCCTTATCATAAAGAGGTAATATTCCTACAGGTGCTTCGTCTTCCCCTAGTGAACAATACTAGGTCGTCAGAATGACAGCAAGTCCTCGGTCAAGAACGGTTAAAGTAAAAAAAATTGATAAGGAATGAAATGAAATGATTTACATCAAAATTGAGAAAGTAAGTCTTTACATTCATGCTTACAACTTCAATTTAATTTCTTATACTATTATTTTTCATCCAACAAGGTAACTCAGACAACCTTATTTGACTATCACGAACAAGATCAAAATTTTCCTAAATGGTAATGCAATTTGGAGAACAACTCTTTGAAAATTAACTTAACTAGTTTTTCCTCAACAATCCCGTATACCTGGGATCATGCTGAGACTTGGTGGCACGGTGCTTAGAATCCAGCCCTTTCTCCCTTGGGCTTAAATAGAAAATTTACCTATTTGATGTTTCAGTCGAAATAGGTGTAAGAATATGGTGGCACGGGGTTTAATCCGGCCCTGCCTTGGGCTTAAATAAAAAAATTTGTGAATTGTATCCCTTGGGTTTAACTGAGCTAAGCCTCACATACTCGATTCGCATGGCCCTACGAACGAGCTCAATATACTGATCAACTTTTGGTTATTATGTTGCGGACTTTGTAAGTGATATTCAGATTGTTCTCCCCCACCCAAATGCTTTCTAACCCACAACTGTAAATAATTCAATTTCTAGTTTAAACTTTCACAAAGTAGATAATATCTTGTAGTAATTGTTTCTTGATTAAATTTGATTGAAACTATCGAGAGTCCATTGCCAATTAAAGTGGCAACGAAAGTTTAGGGTTAGGAGTATCGTCAATATTTCCGAAACTCTCTAAATTTAGTTAACTCCCAAAATTATTGAAAATTTCGGCAGAGTCTCCTTTGTATTCGTTGACCCTGAAAATTTTACAATAGATAAAATATAACAATAATTGGGTACGCCGACCCCTTCGATGGAGCAACGCTCGACACCGGTACCACGCAATTTATATATATTCTCGGGTACGTCGACCCCTTCGGTGGTACAACTCTCAACACCGAAACATACACAAACATTATATAAAATGCAATTTAAATATTTTCTAACCTTAATAAGCAATAGGCAAATAAGCAATTTATTTTGGTTACCTCACTTTTTCCATTCTAAAAGCTTATCCAAAAAAAGATTGTTAATAACATAATAATACCAAGGTCTTATTTTCAAACATAATCACATACTAAATAATTTTGTATGGTTTATGATATTGGCTAAATTAAATCTAAAGGTTCAACTTTAACTCATACTTGCTATATGCTATAATTTAGCTTCTTGGAGATACAAAAAGAAGTTTAAAATTGAAAATTAATAGGTGTAGGGTTACCCTAACATATATGTACCCATAAATACACATTTTAACTAAATAATTGTGCTAAAACATGTCAACTTGGTATATTTTAAATGCGAACAGAATTGAAGTACAATGTTAAATGGACAACTTATCAATCCTATACATTCAAAATTAACCCGAGAATATACATATCATACTAAGGAAAGTAAGTTCCATGTATAGATTTAATAATAATAAAAAGAAATTGTGTATAGGTTGTGTCTGCAAGTGGTGCCAAGATTTATGAGTGTCCATAATATAAATTTGTGGGTTGTGTCCACATATTTTCTTATATGTATATATCACATTAAAAAAAATTAGAGTCGAAGTGTCCATCCATTCCGTGTCCTACACATTGTGTCCAATTTATACATGCATACATTAATTTGTGTCCATAAGTGAATTTTTTCCAAATTTTATGCCTATATTAATATTACACCTTCATATGGCTGGTTAGTCATGATTTTTTTTCCTAAATTCAGAATATGAAACTAAACCTTATTAATTCAAGACAAGTAGAATGTCAAAAACATGGAAATTTTCAAGAGAAAATGTCACGCCCCGGTCCCGTAGGACCGATCGTTCTCGCTAAGGCGTGATGTCGTGTGAGCCTAAATTGTGCTCACGCAAGACGGGTTCCATAACGGCCGATTACAGGCGAGGTCGTCGTACAGAAGTCCCAAAGCAGAAACATTGCTTAATACCAGCAGAAACTGTAACAAAACATAAGTCATTCAAAATGCTCTTTATTAATATTGAAACAAAGATTACATAGGTGGGCACGAGGCCAAGATTACAATCAATCAAGCTCACTCTTCTCACAATACAAGTTGCTCTGCTCTCTTTCATCTCTCAATACAATTTGATAAGCCAGCGGATGCTACAGATAGACGATGTCCATACATTATGTCTCGTATAAGTCCAGACTCTATGCAGTCGTATGCCTCGAAATGCCAAGGAACTATGTACCTCAATGCATCCAAGCGAGCTCCGCGCCAACGAGCTTTTTCCTGAGCCTGCACAAAATTACTATGTGGGTGTCACTACTCAACTGTACTGGTGGAATGAGCGTCTCGCCCACCCATACAAAACTAACATGTTCATTTACTTGGTGCAACTTAAACCCTTTATGATTGTCTTTCTATTCTTGTTTTAGGATCAATTTTAGGACATAAACTATTGGCCTATTTTGTATCTCTAGACCATCATCGTGCCTTGCACCAACAACCTACTTAGACCTTGTCTCTAGACCCTTCTCGTGTTAACAACATCAACTTAACAAGTCGTGCTTGCCTTTTGGCCCATACTCGGAGACGCAACTACACGATAGTACCCAATTTCCATGTGACCGTGTTCCAAGTCCATTGTTCTAACATCGTGGTCGTATCATAAGCTCTATTTGTGTGTCCATATTGAGGCCGTATATCACAACTTAGTATAACTTAACCATATTGCCGTCTCGTGACCTTTGCTGCTTTAATCATCAACTGACTCATTCAAGATTTGTGAACTAAGTGTCACTTAACCAACTTTGCCTGACGACGCTTCCTGACTTAAACTCGAAATGAATCAAATCCAACTTATGTAACTCTATGCCAAAAAATTAATACTCGATGCCACATCTCGTGTCGAAGCACGGTGTCTACGTTGCAGCCAAATCTTAGGCCCAACATTGTGTTCCAAATCGTGAACGCATTCAACTCGACTCATTGATACCGTGCACACAATACTCGACTCAATCCAAAGACATGCACACGGATCGTCGCTATATGCCAACTCATTTATATGAATGTCACTAGCACCACAAGCTATCCTGGACTTATAGCTTTGCTAGTCGAGGCCCTTTCAAGGTAAGTAGCGAGCCCCGTTGAAAGTTCCAGCCTAACCCATGCTATTATCCAGCATAGCTATACCGTATTTTCTCCTAGACAGAAACGGTCCCGTGGTCCGGAGATGCCGCTCGAGGAAACTTTTATCTTGTCGACAAGTTGCCCAATGACCATGCAAGACTCGACTCGAACTAACGTCTTACACAGTCATTCTTCTTCTAGGGTTACCACCTTTTCAGGACCAAATTCAAGACTTCTAGTATTTGAGACCGCCTCGACGACCCATGGTCGTGAGTATTCTTCCATGTTGCCTTATTATTTTTCTCAACTCAGGAACGACTATTTGATAGCCTTTTTCCAAACTTAATTTGAATCAACCGTGGCTCGTGCCTTAAAATACTAAGTCCGTGACATCGTGTCTTAAACGAAGTTGTGTTCTATGCGACACTACCATCCAATACATGCTTTATGTGACAGACCTTGAGATCGTAGGACTATGTGGTTATGACAGTCGTAAAAAACATGGGACGGTGTTTGCTATGACTTCGATAGCCTAACATAACTTGGCCTAACTTAATCGTGCAACAACTTGACGAGCAAAGGCTGCGTCAAGCCTTGCATCATAGAAACGTGTCGTGCATGTGTTCGAATTTGAACAACCAAGTTCTTTGGGTTCCTGGACTTATGCTACAAGCCGTGCGGTGCAACTTAACCCGTGGGGTGAGCAAAGGCTATGCCAAGCCTTAGACGTTGGAACCGTGCGTACTTTATCAAGCATTTATGCGGACGATGTCTATGACTTCGGCTAATTCATAGCATTGTGGCAAAGACCAACTTTCCTTCTCCCAAGTCACGGGATGAAGGACCGAGTGTTCTTTTGAAAGCCATCGTGCAAAACTTCTAAGCCAACCATGGGACCTTTTTCCATATTCTAACACTACTAAAATAAGGCAAATTAGCGACGTCATTATACGTCGCTATTAATGGAAACTACGTCGCTAATCTTAATTAGCGACGACTTTAGCGACGAAAAATGAACGTCGCTTTTAAGCTAGTCGCAGATGGCACATTCGTCGCCCTACGTCGCTATTTGCGACGTCAACATCGTGTCGCTGGTTCGTCGCAAAGTTAGCGACGTAGAGCGACAAAAATGTTACGTCGCAAACTTAGCGACGTCGGGCGACAACTTAGCGACGTTTTGTTTTATTTACGTGATGACATGGCAAGCCTGCCACGTCAGCAATGTGGCGACGTACAGTTACGTAACGCCGCTAATCAGCGACGTATAGCGACGTCCACTTCCCGTCGCTATCCGTCGCTATACGTCGTAGAATAATAAAAAAATATTTAAAAAAATAAAATGTATATTTTTGTTATGCTGTGTGTCTGTGTTTACAGTGTGTGTGAAGTATAGTGTTCGAACCATCGACAGTTTTGCTTACTGTTCTATATTTTATCTTGGATAAAAAGAGCAACAATTCAGGGTGCACTTCTCAGAGCTTCCTCATCACGTCCTTTACCTTCTCGGAATCCTGTACGACATCCCGAGAGAGTGAAAGATGTGAAAATGAAGCTCTCAGAAGTACACCCTAAACAGTTGCTCTTTCTGTCCAAGATAAAATATACAACAGTAATCGAAACTATCGATGGTTTCGAACACTGCATTTCACATACACTGTAAACACAGACACATATCATCACAAAAATACACATTATATTTTTTAAAATTTGGGCAGCACCTCCTTTGTATATCAGATCATCGCTTATAACTCAGCGTTGGTATATTTGTCATTCCCGTCGCAGATATCACAAAGTAAATATCACAAAGTAAATATCACAATGAAAATACCAACAAAGTAAATATCACAAAGTAAATATCCAACAAACTACACTTCACAGACACACATCATCACAAACATCCAATAGAGTCAAATAAAAATGAGAGATGATAAAAAGTCTCCCACCAAGTGTATAAACAAAAGTGTACCAATAAACAATTTGCCCATAGGGCCAATACATACAACTCATAAAAAAATTCAATAAAATTACTGAGGACCCCTGCCGCACATCTGGGATAGCATGTACTCATACTACTCATATGTGAGCTGTACCGTAGGGGCAGTAGGAGGCAGTACAACGTCTGGAGTCGGCGCCGTCGATGGACCGAGAGGACGTATCTGCCCCAGCTCTCACAGTCGGTCACCATGCGCAGTAAGGGTACTCACCATCCTCTGAGTACTTTCCTCGAGAGAAGTATGTAGCTGGGTGAGTGAGGCAGCCACGGTCCTCTGCGATCCCTCCAGCTCGACTTGTCTACGCTTTGTGCGCTGCGTAGACTCGGTGAGCGTGTGCAAGCTGGCAGCTGTAGCCTGCTGCAGACTCATTAACTCCTGTATACTGCGCTCGACTGCATCAAATCGTCTGGTGATCATCGGATCGTCGGATCGTCGCTCTGCCCCAGCTACCTCAGAAATCTGCTGCTGCAACTCGCGATGCAGCTCGTGGAGCTGTCTGCACACATCCTGCGCTCGTGATAACGCCTGCGAAGCTGGAGACTGTACACTGACATAGGGGGGCCGGGATGACTTTGAAGCCAAATAGGCACAGTAGGATCCCGTACCGTAGTACGTACCCTTCTGAAGACCGCCAACGGCGGTCATCCAGAGCTCGATCGGCGATGGAGCTGTAGGCGACTGGGAGGAAGTACCAGCCCCTCCCTCTGCTGGCGCACTAGCAGCAGCAGCCGCCTCCTCTTGTAGCCGAACAAACTCGGCCTAAAACAATGTTTGCTAACGTATAAGTGATTGCTAGAGTCTATATTGATATCTATTTTCCTGTTTTCTAAATTATAGTAAATTAATATAAAGAATAGAACGTACATATGCCTGCGTCGCCCTCTCATCAATGAACTCCCCAGCCCTCCGATGGGTGACCAGGAAGACGGTCACCATGTTGGAGTCCTCACCCTTTTTTACCTGTTAAAATATATTATCTATTATTAGTATTAAACATTCTATCCAACTATATATAAATAATGTCCATCATAGGAAATGTACCAGACGACGAAAATGCTCCGTCATCGGAATGGAGCCACCACACCACTTACCGGCGCTCGATCGTGCCACCTTGGCCTTGTCAGACCGCTCCTGGTACCTGGGCTCGCCGAATCTAGCCTTCATCGCAGTCCACTGCTCTGGCGTGATCCAACCATGGATCGGCTTTCCGGAGCGATCACGAGACTTCTGGTCGTGGATCACATCACGGATGAGCTTGCATGCGACGGCAGAAAATTGGCCCTTGATCTTTACCGCCCGGTGTGGTGGATAGAAATAGGTCCTCTACAAAAAGTAAAATAGAAAAGATGTATAATATACACAAATGATTATTAAAATTTAAAAATAAACAAATTTTTTACCTTGAAGTGGGCGAACCAAAAGGCCTTCCTAACTGCGGGAGCATCTGAGTAGTTAATCCAAGGCCCACCATAGTTCTACCTCAGAAGTACCCCCAGCTGTCTTTGTACTGCAGGAGGCCGATATCGATACAATAATAATTTTCATGAATATATATATACATATAATCATTTGAGAAATATATATTAACCAATTAACTTACTTCGTAGGCTCGTCCGTCCAAATCTCCATACGCGTCTCGCCCGGGAGAGCGTATGGAGGGTCGCTCTCACCTCCTGTCTGGACAGGATCAGTCTGATTGCCGTCCTCCATATGCTCGGCGTCGGCTCCCCTATGGAGCCGTCAGGAGGAGGAATGCTGGACGCGGGATCAGACATGCTGGACGCGGGATCAAGAATGCTGGATACGGGATCAGAAACTTTGGACGACGAGGGAGGAGTCGCCAACCTGCTGGAACTGCCCTGTCCCGGTAATAGACCGGGAACAGAACGGTACAATGGCGTACTCGGAGATGAGGATGAGGGTACGGAATCTCCATCCCCAGCCCGAGGCAGACGGGACTGCTAATATAAAATCCTCTGCGTCGTCCAGATGGTCTAGTCATACCTGATAATAACATATGACAATAAAACCAAAGTACATATTTATATGATAGACATCACAGATTTTTGAAAAATATCATAGTCACAGATAAAAGTGTCACTAAAGTGTCAAATATGATGATAAAACAAACGTACAGATTTAATCCTCTTCTGAAAATTCATCTAGTTCGTTTAGCTCATCATCTTCTTCTTCTTTTTCTTCTTCTTCTTCTTCTTCTTCTTCTTCTTCTTCTTCTTCCTCCTCTACATCTTCACTTTCATCTGCATCTTCTTCTTCAGATAATTCTACTTCTTCTACACAATTAGATGTGTAATGAGGAACTTCCGTCGTGTCCACTTCTATAATATTTGTTACAAGAGGTAGTTCATCCTCTTGATAAGCTATATCGTCAACCTCAAAGGTATTTCTAGCTTTGGTCTTGCATACTACCTACCAGTCCGACCTTGTTGTTCCCCGTTTAGGATAACTTGTAAAGTACACGAGTTGAGCCTGACTTGATAGGACAAATGGTTCATAGGCTTGATATCGACGCCGATAATTTATATCCACAAGATCGTGCTTGTCTACTTTCCAACCTTGACCTTCAATCGGATCGAACCAATCACATCTGAATAACACAATCTTAGCAGGCTCTATTCCATAACTATATGTCAGCTCCACGATCTTCCGTAGCATGCCATAGAAATCATTATCCGTATCAACATCTTTGTAGTTCGAAGATCTGATACACAAACAGTTGTTTTTGGTAGAGTCGAGATCCACAAAGTTGTCTCTGATCGGGCAAGTTGTTGACTTGAACCTAAACCCATTAACACAGTAGCTTGGCCATATTTTTGCAGCCTAAATTGGTCCCTTGGCTAGCGTTCTAATAGACTCATTCTCAAGTCTTGCGTATGGACGATCGACCTAAATACCACAAAAAAAGAAATTAAGCTCATTCTCAATCAAGTGCATATACAGAAAGGTAATTACAGAGTTCTCAAGTCTTACATATGCACTCAACCATGATGGAAAATAACGCCTCATTTCTTGTTCTAGTTCTTCTTCTGTTATGTGTGGCCTACCTGACCTCACATCATCATTAAATATGCTGAAAACAACATCGTTCAATTAATGTAATAGTATAATAATCAACACTATTAAAATAATATTGACGTATTAATTACTTACCCCTCCAGTTTCTCTACTTCTTCCTCGTCGCAGTTGAGTAATACATACACCTGAGCAGCCCTTAGCTCATCATCGTTCAGATATCTCTTCTTCATTTTACCCCATGGCTTTCCTGGAGCATTGAATACCTTCAGTATTGTGTCATTACATTCATGATCTCCGTCGTCGTTTTTGGAAGCTCTCGTTCTATTAGTTGCAACATGAGGCTTGAAATACATCGAACAAAAGTTTATAATCTCCTCGAGAATATAGGCTTCACAAATAGAACCCTCGACCCGTGCCTTATTTTTCACCTTTCTTTTTAGGTGATTCAAATATCACTCGAACAGGTACATCTATCGACATTCGACGGGTCCACCAACACGTGCCTCATAGGATAGATGAATCGGCAAATGCTCTATAGAGTCGAAGAATCTAGGAGGAAACACCCTCTCTAGCTTGCACAGTGTTACCACAATGTCCTTCTCTTGCTTTTCTAGACGATCAACGAGCAACTTCTTAGAACAAAGATCCCTGAAGAATATGCTAAGCTCCGTCAATGGATCCCAAACTGCCTGCGGTAAGAATTCCTGAAATATAATCGAAATTAACCTCTCCATGAATACGTGATAGTCGTGGCTCTTCATACCCGTCAATTTGTTTTGTTTCGGATCGACACATCTTTTCAGATTTGACACATATCCGTCTGGAAATTTTAGGCTATGGATCCACCGACAAAGTCTCATTTTATCCTCCTTGTCCAGCGAAAAAATTGACTTCGGCAGGAACTGTTTTCCATTCTGTTCTATCAAATGCAACGCAGGGCGTTTGCATATTTCTTCTAAGTCCAACCTGGCCTTGGGATTATCTTTCTTTTTTTCTTTACGTCCATCACAGTATTTATTATATTATCAAATACATTCTTCTCAATATGCATGACATCAAGATTATGTCTGATCAGATTGGTACTCCAGTATGGCAGATCCCAGAATATGCTCCTCTTTGTCCAGTTATGATCTCTACCAAATCCATCGCACTTGTACCCAGTTGTAGGATTTTCGATAGCACTTGGAAAATCTCTAATCTCCTCCCATATCGTAGCTCCCCACCACCTTGGCGGTGGATCACCCTTCTCTACAACGCCGGCACGGAATGCATTCCTGTTCCTTCTGAACGGATGATCTTTTGGCAGAAATTGCCGATGACAATCAAAGAAGCACGGTTTTCCTCCGTGTTTCAAACGGAAAGCCTTACTACGGTCCATGCAATACGGACATGAGAGACGGCCATGAGTGCTCCATCCAGATAACATTCTATAGGCCGGAAAGTCGTTGATGGTCCACATAAGGGTTGCCTTCATCTGAAAATTCTGCTTCCTGGAAACATCGTACGTGTTAGCGCCTACTTCCCATTACGGATTCAACTCATCTATCAAAGGCTGTAAGTACACATCAAAGTTCCTCTTAGAATTGTTCGGACCAGGAATTATAACGGTTAGAAACATGTACTGAGTCTTCATGCACATCCAAGGCGGTAGGTTATACGGAGTGACAATCACAGGCCAGCACGAATACTGGGATCCCGAAAGACGAAAATGAGTAAAACCGTCAGAAGATAGCCCCAACCTGACATTACGCGGATCTGAAGCAAAATCAGGACGACGATTGTACATCCATGAACGATTTCGCAAGTAGTAATTCATATCCATTTGGAAATAATTCTGCAAAGATGGACACACATTATCTAATAGGCACAAATTTGTATATTATGTCTTATTATGGGACACACATTAGTAGCGGACAGTTACTAATAACCATGCTATATCGTATATAAGTTCTTGTGTATCCAACGTGTACACATACGCAATCGATTCTTACTGATGCCAATCTCATTCAGACACACTAGATTCGTTTCGATATCACCAGGGTCAACTTGAAAATTGTCTTAATTAACATCAATTTTCTTGTGCATCCTAACATCTAGGGGTGAGCATTCGGTTTATTCGGTTTAAACCGAACCGAATAACCCAAGATTGAATTGGACCGAAACCGAATAAGCAAAACCAAAACCGAACCGAATTGACCCAAAACGAATCAAACTGAACCGAATTAAATCGGTTCGGTTTTCGGTTTATTCGGTTTATTCATATTTTTTTGATTTTCTTGAGCTTTTTTGTTAATATATATAGTAACTAAATATACATAGACATATTTAGTATATACCTATATATATTTAGTATATACCTATATATTAATACTTATATATATAGTACACACACACTCACATATACACACATATATATATATATATATAAATTAATTAATTAAATTTTCTTATTCGATTTTCGGTTTTGGACCGAAACCGAAACCCAAACCGAATAAGAAAATTTAGTATTTTCAAAACCAAAATCGAACCGAATTTTTTTAAAACCGAACCGAACCTCTTATTCGGTTCGGTTCGGTTCGGTTTTCGGTCCAAAACCGAATAATGCTCACCCTACTAACATCTATCTCTAACACATATATATAGGAACTAGCCGCTGCCGCTGCCTATTGTACTAACATACTGTTAGTATCCCTCTTTGAATTGGAATATGTGATACATGTATTTGTCTTCAAGAATTAAACATATGCAATTACCTATCACATACATATTTCTTCATTTGTATATAGTGAGACACAAATCTCTCCATGAGTTGTGGCCAAGGTAAGCTACTGTCCTGCTGCCTTCATGGCTTCTGAACTCTACTACACTAATCTAACACTCACACCAACACTCACATGAACCTAGACTAAAATTCTATTATCTGATACCATATTATCCTGATATGCATATCCCTTACTAACATCCTAACATACAAGGATACCAAACTTACTGATACTCAAGTGAGTATCTCAAAAACTCCCTATTCACCTATGGTTACAACCCATACCCTAAACTCTGATACAACTAACCAAGTGACCCCAAGCCTCTGATACATACTAGACACCCTATAGATTAGACCCTCTGATACATGATACTAAGGCTAACCCCTATGCCTATGGCCTAGTGTCACGAGTCAATAGCCACTTGGGCAATCACCAAAAAGGAGGGTGTTCCCTGCTACTGTCACTGCTCTGTGGCAGATCCAAGGGCAATGCAGTAGCCAAAGCAAACTCTACTTTTCCTTGCCTCATGCCTATTGTCTGCAGTGCCTAGCCAAGGCCACTGCTCTGTGGCTACTAGCAAATACAAGGCAAATGCCTAAGCCAAAATCTGTCAAGACAAACCATGCCAACCCAAGCACTGCAGGCCACACATGCATATGGTTTCCTATAAACCAACCCATCAAAACACCTGCACTCGACCATGGGGCACTCTCCTTTGCATCCAATGCACAGGTCTAATGGCCCCTAAACCTGGCACACCCCATCCTACCATTAAGTTGCTGCCTATTAACACAGGTAACTCTCCTATACATTCATACTTCTCACACTCTCTTCCTCTGTGATACATATATTTGTTACATCTGTTACATCCGCTGCCGCTGCCGCTGCCTATTGTACTAACAGTATGTTAGTATCCCTCTACTAATCCTATTGGGCATAAACCCATCCTAGCCACTCTCAGAATTTCTACATGGGTGATATCAAACCCATCCTAACTTCCTAATAAAGACTCAAAAGAGCCTCAAAATCGAACCTATGGATTCAAAACACACTATAGCTGTGTGCGTGTGTGTCCGTGTGTGTCTCTGTGTGTGTGTCCGTATGTCTGTGTGTGTGTGTGTCCGTGTGTCCGCGTGTGTGTGTGTGTCTCTATGTGTGTGGGGGGGAGGGAGGGAGAGAAGGAGGAGGAGGAGGAGGAGTGTTAGGGTTTATCGGAGAGAAGGAGGAGCAGCTCGAATTGGGGGAGGAGGAGCTCGAGGAGGAGGAGCTCGGGAGGGGAGGAGTCATCGGAGGAGGAGGGAGTCGCCGGAGGGGAGAGGGAGGAGGGAGACGTCGAGAGCTCCGTACAAAATATAAAATTTTCGAGTGAGGGGGAAAAAGAAAACAGTCCCGTGCCCTAAGTAAAAACATTAGCGACGTCAACAGTCGACGTCGCTAAACGTCGCAAACTTTTAATATATGGCGACATATTTTAATAATATGTCGCTGAACGTCGCAGAATAGCGACGTCATTTATCTACTGTCGCTGAACATCGCTATTCATCGACGGTTTGCGATGTCAATATAAGGGCGTCGCTATATTACATATTTAGCGACGGTATTTTGTTCCGTCGCTAAACAACGTCGCTAATATTGCATATTTTAGTAGTATAACTCAGTTTTGACCCAAGTTAGAATTATTTCCTTAGCTATGTGGATTCGTCTCTTTTATTATCAAGACTACTTGTGTATTTGAAAATTTTCTTTTTATTAGTACGAAGGACAAGCTGAGGCAAGTTCACCGAAGTCACCCACCTGAACGAAGAGTCGTCTCAACCATGCGGGTCTTCGAGCAAGCCATTGCATGGCTAAGTCCAATGCCATTGGTGTTTTGATTCCTCCGATTGACTAAACGGTGTAGTGCCCCGCTTCCGATAGGCGACGGACTCTGTAATATGCTTGTGCCAAGTCAGATCGGTCGGAAACTTAGATGGCTATCTGACTCGATCGCTGAGCTTGGTAAACAATAATACCTTGCGACATCGATCAAATCAATTTGGATGAATGTTACGAGAATCGATCCAATTAATGGAATGAATTCTGTTGGAATAAGTCCTAGATGTAGTAGGCTACGTCTCGGCGAATATTCTCTATATAAGAGTCCCTTCGACAGGACCGGACTGTTGTATGGTTTTCTTGGAGCTTTTGCCGCTTGGTTTTGATGAATGTGTTTTCGCGTCATTTTCTGAATGCATTCTACGAATTTCGAAACAAAGGATTAAAGAAGTAATTTTGACTAAGTGTTGGTGCCATTGCAGGTGCTCGTGTAACTGAAGCTTGAACGTTGTGAAGCGCTCTGACTATTGGCACGATTGAATACTTGATTGGTGGTTCGGCCCCTTCTTTTCTACTCTATTTCGCAAACGAAATTTTTTTGCCTCAAACTTATTCAAATCGACGATGCCAAGTTAAATGCATGCCAATCCACTAAGATCAAGAACTCGAGAAACGTATTAATTTAGAGTAAATTACTCTGAAAATATAAGTTTCACATCAAAAAGAGAAAGTTTAAGGTTCTATAAAAGAGAGACTATTTCATGATCTGTAAAATAAAATGATGAAACGTTGGTTGCGGCATACAGTGCCTCGGGAAAATTTGATGCCTACGAGATGCTAAATCAGAACGTACGGTTTTGAGGAAACGAACTCTCGTACGAGTCAAAATGATAATGCTACTTAATACTGTCTGTGCTAT
Organism: Iris pallida; assembly: GCA_029216955.1. Taxonomy (NCBI): domain Eukaryota; kingdom Viridiplantae; phylum Streptophyta; class Magnoliopsida; order Asparagales; family Iridaceae; genus Iris; species Iris pallida. The sequence goes on from JANAVB010038617.1 coordinate 6,484,440, forward strand.
GAAATAGGTTTCATATATTAAACTAGTCATTCATTGGCATGGTCATGGATAACTTTTGCACAAGTTTGGCTTTCCTCGAAACGGTATTCTGGGGCCCTGGAACCGAATCGACCTAGGGAAATATGAGTCATGCTTCGGCGCAAGGCATTACGAAACTTTAAACGGGCTTGCAACCTGGATTGAAGGTATGTCGTAATGTCATTGATAATCGTCCCTTGTGGTGACGAACACCAACGATCACATATAAGATAGTAGCATGCTCACCTATTGTCTTTTGTAGGTATTAAATATTATCTTTGTTTTATGCAGGGACGAGCACGGCCATGGTAAGAATTAGGATAAAATACTATGTGTTTGCGGTATGATATTTACTGTTTCAAATGGAAGGATATCATATGAACTGAATTCATTTAGTTTTAAATAGAAAGAAAACAAAAATGCATGCCTACCTTAACAATCAGAGTCAGTTTAGACGAGTGGTTTCGTCCCGCTCACTAGTGCATTTCCAAGTGTACTAATCGCCAATCCCACAGGTGACGAGGACTCTGGGGGTGCACGTCGCTAAGCCAAAGCTGAAGTTCGGAGAGGTATTTTGAAGCTCTTCCTATTCTGAAGTATTTTGAAGCCAATTCACCGAAGGCTTTCAATGTATTAAAGGGCGAATGTATGGAATGGCAAGTATTAGTTCAGGCAGCTTGTCGAGTATATTTCTTATGTTTCAATAAATATAGCCACAACGGAATCCAATGTAATTACGACTTGCACTTCGTTGCAAGCTATGAATAAAAAATATATTTTTATCTTCCTAAATTGTGTGTTCAATTCTGATATGATTTGTGAAGTTTCAACTTGGTGTTTCAATAAAATGATCAAATGTAACATTCTTGCCTTGTACGAGTGCAACTCCAGACTCGAACGACATTACGCCTTAGCGAGGATGATCGATTCGACAAACTAGGAATGGGGATGAACGATTTGTCGAATCGGGGCGTGACAAGCAGGATGGGACACTACATTATACACCACTCATAAAAAATTTCGTCCTCTAAACTAACTGAGTACACTTATCGACTTATAACTTAATTCATCATCCAACGATTTCTGTACACATGCTTCCTGTACATTTCTTCAATCCGAGCCACACTCGTGCTTTGGTTATCTTTCACATCTAACAACTATATCTCAACTTGGATAACTTATACTCATCGCGCATACGGACAACTCAGTTCTAGGCAACCCATCCGATCAACCAACATTCAAGTTCATCTCAAATCTAATGGTCGCACTACCATCAATATTTTTCTTCGTAACACACAATTCCAAAATCCTCGATAACTTCTCGTTCTTTTATTCTCATTTGAATTCAATGTATCACTTAGTTGGATCGTACACATATTTAAGTTGTCCCCGAAATATATGTATTTCAGCCAAGCCTTGTGACATTGAATCCAATCCCACATATTTGATTCATCTTATCAATCCTGAAACCAATCGTACCGATGTTACCTCTCAAAACAGGGACGTCTCGCCTAACTGCTAGGCCATCTCTCTGGGCTAAAGTCTATCATCAGTATTGGAATCACAGTTTTCAAACAATAATATCAACACTGACCCCAATCCTAAGGTCAAACCAAAATTGATAGTATGAGATTTTCTACCCAAGCTCGCATCACTCCAATTTCTAAACTTCGAGTATAGATTTCTTCCCTTCGCACTTACAACACTTAGTCCCAGGGGTCCGAGTCGTTCAGCAAAGCCATCCTACTATAAGTTCTGCTCAACCAAGTCTTCACTATCGTACGTCCAAACTAGCAATTTGCATAATTTATCTCTTCAAACCCGTTTGATATAATCTACCTATCCATTCTTCCCAAGTTAAGCACGCTATGACATGATTTATCGCTAAACCATAATTCTCATTCTATATTTCCTAAGTCGTTTATCACAATTCACGTATTCGATCATGAGATCGTCTAGCTTAACAATTATCATGCCCCAATCTCTCGCAAGTCTGATTATCCACGATGGACATAAAATCACCATGCAATGCTCCCGTAGGATAATCATCCTCATCGAGGCGTAACTCTTATTTTAAGTCTAGACTAATTCATTCTTGATACGCAGATTTGATTTACTCAATCCTCAATCATGAATTCACCTTGACATCAAGCCACAAGTCGAAGTCATCCAAATTGCCATGTCCTGATCTTCTAAGTTTGATCATTCTCGCTAGACATGAATCACCATGTCATCCCTCACATGGAACGATCGCCCCAGATCCAACACGATGCATGTGCGAGACTGGATTTGCGCTCGCGTAAGACAAGATCGTTAACGTTGTGGTTATCTTCGAAGCAATCAAGACGCTATCATTTTATCCAAATATTTATTTCAATCAAAATCCTCAAGCATAGCATCCATCGAAACAATAATATTTTACACGATCGTCATTCCCTGACTCAGAGTACCCCCGAGTTATTGCATAACAATACCAACGATGATACGCGTAACCTGACGATCTTCATTTGTAACGAATTTTGAGTCATGCGAGTATTGCTATTGTTCGAACTGGATAATCTTCTCAATATTCAATATCAAATTTGATCATTATCCCTGAACTATTCCCATGATCAATTCATTCAAACCCATAATTACATATGTTCATCCATCTATATCTTAAGTCATCAAGCACATCTTTCCTTAATTCACATTATCTTATGCTAATACAAGCCATCAAGCAACATCTATCCCAATTTCTTATAGTCATTCTCAATATTCAAATCATTCTCATGCACGCTATCATCCGATCGTGCTAACTTTTCGTATATAATTTACATTAATTTTCTCTATCAAGTCATCCGTTCGCTACACCTTAACTTTTCTTCGATTCAATTTCACCTACTCAATCATTTTTTATTTCATACTTACACAATCACAATACCGTGCGCATCATTCCTAGTTTGTTCGAATCAACTTATTAAACTTCAATACTACACTTTTACTCAATGATACTCAATCTAAGGCTTTGCATACTCGTCGCTTGCTGATAGACTCATTGGCACCCCGTATCCTCAATCGATCAACATCTCCAAAACTATCCCATACACCACTCAGGGATGAAGTCATTTGACAAATTCTCAAAACTATCATTTGATTCAAAATCGATTACTTCGAATCTCCGTTCGAATCATTCCTCAAATTCCAAGCACGCTCAACTATATCGCATCGACGATAACATCATACTCTATCGCAACTACCCAACACTTTTATGAATCGAGTCTAACTCATTCTTGCCCGACGCAATTTTGGTGTATATGCCCAGTCGGACTTAGCCAACCGAGCTTTACTGAACCATCTTTTAGTTTTTTAAAAATTATTCTCATATATTTTTACAAATTACATAAACTTATTGTGTGAACATCCTGTAGGACATTTGAGAGAGAGCGCACCAATGATATCGAATTACGGAGACAACATCAGAGTTTGCGGAACATAATTGAGAGTTAAAGAATTCAATCGAAAGTCAAAGGATGTAAAGCTGTGCTATGATACCATTATGTCATGCCCCGGTCCCATAGGACCGATCGTCCTCGCTAAGGCGTGATTCCGTGTGAGCCTAAATTGTGCTCATGCAAGGCTGATACCATAATATCGATTACAGGCCAAGCGACGGGGTGTCGCAAAGAAGTCCCAAAGCAGAAACATTGATTAATACCAGCAAAAACTGAAATAAAACACAAGTCATTCAAATACTCCTTAGTAATATTGAAACAAAGATTACCTAGGTAGGCACGAGGCCAAGATTACAATCACTCAAGCTCACTCTTCTCACAATACAAGTCTCACTCTGCTCTCTCTCATCTCTCAATACAATTTCATAAGCCAACGGATGCTATAGATAAGCGATGTCCATACATTATGTCTCATATAAGTCCAGACTCTATGCTGTTGCGTACCTCAAAATGCCAAGGAACTCCGTGCCTCGACGCATCCAAGCGAGCTCGGCACAATGAGCTTCTACCTGAGCCTGCACAAAAATAATGTGTCGGTGTCAGTACTCAACTGTACTGGTGGAGTGAGCTCCTCGCCCACCCATACAAAACCAACACATTCATTTACTTGGTGCAACTTAAACCCTTTATGATTGTCTTTCTATTCTTGCCTTAGGATCGATTTTAGGACATAAACTCTTGGCCTATTTTGTATCTCTAGACCATCATCGTGCTTTGCACCAACAACTTACTTAGATCTTGCCTCTAGACACTTCTCGTGTCAATAACATCAATTTAACAAGTCGTGCTTGCCTTTCGGCCCATACTCAGAGACGCAACTACACGATTGTACCCAATTTCCATGTGACCGTGTTCCAAGTCCATTGTGCTAACATCGTGGTCGTATCATAAGCTCTATTTGTGTGTCCATGTTGAGTCTGTGTCTCGTAACTCAGTGTGACTTAACCATATTACCGCCTTATGGCCTTTGCTGCTTTAATCATCAACTGACTCATTCAAGATTTGTGAACTAAGTGTCACTTAACCAACTTTGCCTTACGGGCTTCCTGACTTAAACTCGAAATGACTCAAATCCAACTTATGCAACTCTATGCCAACAACTTAATACTCGACGCCACATCTCGTACCAATGCACGATGTCTGCGTTGCAGCCAAATCTTAGGCCCAACATTGTGTTCCAAATCGTACATAAATTCATCTCGGCTCATTGATACTGTGCACACAATACTCGACTCAATCCAAAGGCATGCACGTGGATCGCCGTTATATGTCGACTCATCTATATGAAAGGTCACTAGCACCACAAGCTATCCTGGACTTATAGCTTTACTAGTCGAGGCTCTTTCAACACAAGTAGCGAGCCACGTTGAAAGTACCCGTCTAACCCGTGCTATCATCTAGCACAGCTATACCGTGTTTTCTCCTAGGCCAAAATGGTCCCGTAGCCTGGGGATACCGCTCGAGAAAACTTTTACCATGTCGACAAGTTGTCCAATGACCATGCAAGACTCGACTCGAACTAACGTCTTACACAGTCATTCTTCTTCTAGTGTTACCACCTTTTCAGGACCAAATTTAAGACTTCTAGTATTTGAGACTACCTCGAAGACCCATGGTCGCGAGTATTCTTTCATATTGCCTTATTATTTTTCTCAACTCAGGAACGACTATTTGATAGCCCTTTTTCCAAACATAATTTGAATCAACTGTGGCTCGTGCCTTAAAATACTAAGTCTGTGACATCGCGCCTTAAACAAACTTGTGTTCTGTGCGATACTACTGCCCAAGATATGCTTTATATGACGGACCTTGAGATCATAGGACTATGTGGTTATGACAGCCACAGAAAATATGGGACAATGCTTGCTATGACTTTGATAGCCTAACATAACTTGTCCTAACTTAATCGTGCAACAACTTGACGAGCAAAGGCTACATCAAGCCTTGCATCATAGAAATGTGTCGTGTACGCGTTCGAATTTGAATAACTAAGTTCTTTGGGTGCCAAGACTTATGCTACAATTCGTGCGATGTAACTTAATCTGTGGGGTGAGCAAAGGCTATGCCAAGCCTTAGATGCTGGAACCGTGCATGCTTTATCAAGCATTTATGCGGGCGACGCCTATGACTTCAGCTAATTCATAGCTTTACAGCGAAGAACAACTTTCCTTCTCCCAAGCCACGGGATGAAGGATCGAGTGTCCTTTTGAAATCCATCGTGTATCACAAAGCCGACCGTGGGACCTTTTTCCATGTTCTAACTCAGTTTTGACCCAAGTTGGGATTATTCTCTTAGCTATATGGATTCGTGTAACACCCAGTTTTTTAGATGAGGGTATTTTTTAAATTTTGTAATTATAATAATTATTATTGATATTTAATTCACATTATGATTTTTGTTAATTTTTAATAATTTTTAAACTATTTAAAAACTGCTTTGAGTCATGACTTGTGATTTTGATGTGCTGTCAGTGAAACCCAAGTGACTGCATGACCTAGAGCCTAACCATGTCATTAGGATGATTTAATTATCATTTTTAGCCTAGAAGTAATTTGGTCATTTTGGCTTATTTGAATTTTTAATTAATTTAATGAATTGGTGAATTCTAGTTTGACTTGACTTGTTGAGACCTAGTGGACTAACCTAGAACCTAACCCTAGCTATGGTAATCCTAGTCTAACTTAGGTTAACCTACTTTTAGTCATTAGAAACTAATTTTGGAATAGGAGGATTAGTTTGAGTGGAATCATTTCATGATTTATGGTTTAATGAAATGACTTATGATTTTATGACTTAATGACTTATGACTTGGCCCATGGCCCATAACTAGAAGCCCTAACCCTAACCAAACCCTAAGTGACCAGCCACATAGGGATCCCCACCCTATATAAACACTTATTCATTAGGGTTTGCCTCTTTTTTTATTCCAACACTTGGAGAAAAGAAAGGTATTTTTCCCCCTTCCAAAAATTTTCATTTTATTCATTTGATCTCCTTTTTCATCCTAGTCTTTTGCATTGGGTTCTAATTGAAGTTTATGGACTGTTGGTGGAGAGCTATTTCAGTTTGGGATCAATTTGGAGCATTTGGCCATCAAGAAGAACACCCCCCATTTGAAGCCTTTTCTTGTAAATTGCACCTATAGGTAAAACCCTTTAAATTGCATTATTTTTTTGATTTCTTTTCATATTAGGCTAGGTTTAGGTGTTCCCTAGCTGTACCTCGAATTTGGGTGCATTTCATGTCCGTTTGGTGTCCGTATCGGACACGTGTCATAGTGTACGTATAGGTGTTCGATAGAATGCCCCTTAGGAATTTATTTTCGATTTTTGAAAATGTAATTACATGAATTGGTAGATCATAGTATGTACATTAAATTTTATGAAGGGTGTTAGGTGTTTTTGTGTCGTTTTGTGTCAGTTTTTGCTGTTGGACACGCGTGCACGACACGAGTGCACTGTCCTGCTCACTGACACCTCGTGTGCACTGTACACGACACGTGGACACGTGCTACTTGACACAGAGCTAGGGGCAATGTCTGAAAAGATACCCCCAAAGTCTCGTGTCGAGTCGTGTCGTGTCGAGTGAGAAAACTCACTCGCACTGGCCACACGGGCCGCGCGCGCGTACTGTGCACGCGAGCATTCCTTCACTGACACGCACGTTTAGCGGACACGACACATGTTGTGGACACGTTGCAGGTCCATGGACACGTAGCCCTATAAGGGGCAAATACGTGGGTATGACCACGACTTGTGTCATGTCCTGTGTCGTATCCTGGAGTGACACGCACGCGTGCACGACGCTGCGTGTTGTACAGTGCACGTGTGCGTGTCTGTGAGTGCTGGAGACGTTCGTGTCCACTTGGTTGGACATGAATACCTTGCTTGACACGTGCACGAGTGTGGGTTGGATTACCAACCATTAAATTGTATTATTAACATGTTTTTATAGTTCGATTTCGTTTTCCCTATTTCAACTGATACACATTTTAGTTTTAAATTCCTGAAATTAGATTTCTGTTTCTAAATTGATTTCCCTGTTTAATTGCTATGTTATTTCACTTACATATGTGATAGATTACTGCAATATTGATTTAGGATTTGCATTGGAGAATTGAGAATGGGATTGAGGTGTAGCTTGCTAATTGAACTGTCATGCACTGTTTTTAATTTCGAAATATAAATGAGTTCATACCTATTTCTTCCTGATTAAGTCGACTTATTATTCATATATATTGTGTATTAGGTTCCTGAAATCTTTGTTATTGAATTGTGTTAAGTTTTGGTTTTCGAAATAGCTTTTGAATGTGGAACTGCTAATTGACATGTTCCTTACTATTACATATACTTTAGATTATGATTAACTGTATTGATATTCTCCTGAAAACCAATCTGAAGTTACTCACTGATTTGTGTGACACTATGCACTGTTATACACAACTATCACTCGATACATTTCACCCACTGCCACAATCATCTGCTGTTTTCTGAGAATCCATACACACCCATTCCTAAGATACCCTCTACCAATTCTGAACACATTTGTTCAGCCACCTATATACACACACATCCAACCTGGGATTGTAATTAAAAAAAACTAAACTGAGATCAATTGCACACTTGGTATCACTGATACATATCAAGGTATCAGAACACACATGATGTCCTACATAGATGTAAAGCCTAGCACACACATAAAGCTGTCATATGACCCTCTATGCACTGTTTTAAATTTCTGAACCTTAACTCCACTTTAAACTGAGTTCTTGATGGTTAGTTATCATATTTAGTCACATATACATGTGTGGTTGCATTACTGCAATGTGGGGTTAAGTTGTTTTCAAGAGAGATGGGGATTCGATTTGGGTTTGGATGGTATGGGCTGCCATTGCCTTGTTTCACTATCTTACACACTTTAACCCCCTTTGTGTCACCCTCTAATGTTCATATCACACACACATGGGCATGCCACCAAACTCTCAACACACACACCATGCTCTACATACACATGTGCCCTTCTCCATCTCTATGTATGTGATATATAATAATGTGGCTAAGAGTGTGTTAATTATTTTATTTTAGATAAATAATTAATGTGTGAAATATATGAGAGTAGGCTATATGTGTGAAATGTATGATATAGCTATATGGCCTATAGCCTATATACAGGGCACATAGCCTATGGGATGTATCCCTATGTGATACAGCCTATAGATATGGCTTGAGTGTCCAGTGAATCTGTATTGTTGGCTTGTATAGCCTAGAAATTGGGTGTGCTTGCTAGAATGGGCTGGTTAGGCCTAGTGAGACTTGTTTGACTTAAGAGTGGCCTAGTTGACCTAGTTGACTGGTGTAGTTGACTGGGGTTGACCCAGAGTTGACCAAGTTTGATTTGGACCAAGTTTGACCTAGACAGTTGACCAGGTTTGACTTAGAGTTGACTTTGACCTAGATTAGCCTAGAAATTATGTAGATTGCATCATAAACATCACCTGTCTTATTTTAAACATATTATAACCCATATTACTCTGTCTAGGACACTGTGACTCTGGTGCAGACATCTGATATTATACTACTCTTTTCAGAGTAGCAGGCGAGTACATTCTCTGATAGTTCTTCCATTTACTTGTCGTTTACTATATTTCAGTTGTAGCTAGTTCTATCTGATTCTCTGTTTCAAACACGATTTGATATTGCTGGATTCATTTTATGCGACACTCACTTAATTAAGTCTGGCCTCTATTTCTGGAACCACCTACTGGAACCACCTACTGGAACCACCCTGGAATCATTTACTGGAACCATTCGTGTACCGGTTGGACTTATACCTATTTTGTGTCGGATTATGGATTCACTCGTACTTGCTGGGCAGGGAAATATTGTAATAGACATGTGAACATACCCAAATACTGGAACCACTCCCTTGGAATTATACTGGAACGATAGCCTTCCCACACTTGGCCGAGTGTACGGTGTGCCATATTACCTACAGCCGTTCACATGTCGATCCCGATATTTTAAAACGCACTGTTAGAGTATAGGCTGGACTCACCCTGGAACCTTTGATCACCAACTAGACTCACCTTATACCGGACTCATCTTGTACTGGAACTACCTGGTATCAGATTCATGTTGTCTGGATTTACTTGGGTTTTGCACTTGTTTACATTTACTATCTGGACTTATTATGTTATCTTAGTTCAGCTAGATTTATTTACAGTCTTCATTGCCATCATTCTTCTCCTATTTTAGTTACTTTACTTTCCTTGCATCTTACTGCTTCTCTATGCCACAACCTAAATATAAACTGCCATATTCATCAATAAAACTGTTATAACTGCTTTATAGTTCTCTGTCATTTAGTTGGAATTTCTTGATGAGTTGTAATCGTTCCTGTCCTGACTGGACCTGTTAAAATTTTACAGATGATTGTCCTGAGGACACATGCCCTACATATTATGGACCCGGAGACGGGATGACTACCTTTGGCCCCGACACTCAGGAGTGATCGGGATTTAGTTTAGTAGACTAGCATCTGTTTTTCATGTTGAACTTGTTGTACATGATTTGAGACTTGTGTAGTTTTGAGATTTGTTGAGAGTTTGTTATTATTTTAGTAGTTGTCTTTCTATTCTTAGTTAATTCTTCTGTGATTATCTTATCGTGCTTATACTGTGATTGAGTTACAATATTTATACTTGTCTTCCGTTCGGAGTTGATCATGATGAGTACATTATAATTGCGTGAGTTGCTGGTTAGATTGTAGCCTCCCTTCCCGGAATTTTTAAAATTTTTATTTATTTTAATTAAAATGGTGATTTTTAGATTTTTATGAATAATTATTTTAATTAATTATTTCGGTAGATGATTTTAGCCATGGTTGAGATTTGGAGTACAAGGTGACTAGGAATTATGGCACGGGTAGTGCATGGCATACTTTGACTAGTGTATTAGCCCTGGTAGAGAAGGCTGAGCCATAGTGATGTCCTAACTAGGAAAAGCAGGCCAAGTTGCGACGTAAGCCTTATCGAAGAGTAATTATTTATTAATTATAATATTTAGTTTTAGGGTACTCGGTTGTACCAAACTAGTGCAAATTGGACCCAAACCAAGCCAAGCCTATGTAGACATACTTTTAGGTATGTACAAATATTTCCTAGCTTTTTGGGTAGACTTAACGATATTTCCTAGATATTTGGTTATTTATACAAAATGGGTTTTATTATTATTATTATTATTATTATTATTATTATTATTATTATTATTATTATTATTATTTATTGAGATTGTTATCTAATATTATTATTTTATTGGTTATATTATTTTATTATCTAATATATATAATGTATATGTGTATATTAATATATGATGTACATGTATCTTTGTATGTATATATAAATATATTATATTGTATCATAAGTATTGGTATGTATATATAAACATATATTAATGTGTATGTGTATATATATATATATATATAATATATTAAATATGTATTGATATATATATGTGACTATATATACAAATAATATATATGTATACGAGTGTATGTGTATGTATATATACGTTTATTAAATATGTTATATTTGTACATGTATATATATATAAATAAATAAATATTATATGTGTAAGAGTATATATATATATATATATACTTGAAATTGTATTGACGCAAATATATATGTAAATATATTTATTTTATTTATTTTATTTTTTTTTGTATATATATATATATATATATATATATATATATATATATATATATATATATATATATATATATATATATATATATATATATATATATATATATATCAATATATATAAGTACGTATATATGAGTACGTATACGTATATATATATATATATATATATATATATATATATATATATATATATATATATATATATATATATATATATATATATATATATATATATATATATATATATATAATAGTTGCTATGTATTTATTTAGCCATATATAAAACCACCTGATCACAGCCCAGGCCTCGACCCACAGGGCCCAACCCCAAACCGAGCATATCCCAGCCCGACCCCTGTTATTCCCCAACCAAACCAAGTCTTTTAAGTTAGCAACTGTAGGTTTATATATATATATCGCGTATATATATATGCTGAGGAACCGAGAGTTTCAGAGAGAATCGAGAGAACTCGAAACCCTAAGCAACCAAACCACGCGCCACCCCCAGCCCTACCTGGCGACACCCCGACCTCGAGGACGGCCTTAGGCGCGCCGTCCGCCGCCACCGCGGCGACCGTCAGCCGGCCACAGGCCGAGAACAGCGCGCGCGCGTGATTGGACCGGAAGGCAACAACAGCGACGAGGCCACTTCATGTGGTGTTTTCTCCGTGCACGGTCGACGGTTCTTCGAACCATTTGTTCAGGTATGGACTCAATATATCCCTCTTGATTCCCCTTTAGTTAGATTAAATTATTCAGCGATAGGTTGCCCGAGAAATCGATTAGAAGATCAACGAAAACCTATGAAAACAGAACACTATTTTCAGTCCAAGAACCCCTGTTCGACGATCGATTATGATCGATCCAGCGACTTATTAGAAAATCTATTTAAAGAGACTTTTAGACAACATATAGGTCTTCATCACCCTTTTTGTGGATTTGGAAATCATCGACTACGTATCGAGAAATCCGATCCCGAAGTTCACCGAAAATCTGTTTTGAAAATCACAAAATCCTTCGATACGACGTGCGTCCCGCCATTTCGGGCGACGTGGTCGCGAACAGAAAGCATCGAAAGGTGCGTATCGGCTTCGTGGTCGTGTGGGCTTTGACAGAATTCAAATTGGTCGCGTGTGCGCGACGAATTTGATGCGTATCCGTCGAAATTCACCGTATCGTGCACTTTGTAAATTCTCCAATTACTTTGTGCACGCTCATCGGATCGAGACGAAACTTGTGCCAACAGGACCGTATCATTTTTCTGGTCCTGTATGCCAAGTTTGGTCCAATTCCGAGACAGTTGAATCGTACGTCGTTTTGCGGGCCCCACGGTCCCACTCAACGGACGATTTTGTGCACGGCCTGCCGAAATCCAACTTTGGACATACGGTTGGGTTCGTATCGAAAAACTGGATCCGTAGACATGTAGTTTGACGACTTTAGAGACCGTTGACTTTGGTACGCTTTTCGGTACAAAGCGGGTCCAACGGCGGACACCGTTTTGGCCCAAAATTACCGTTTTGCCCCTGTGTCCAGAATTGGACTTAAGGACAGGCAATCCTAGCTAATTTGACTATTTTGAGAATATTGATAATGTTTATTTCAGCTTCCGGGACTGTTGTACGGGTTTTGACTATTGTGGCACATTGAGTAGTTCAGACTGTCGGTTTCACCAGCAGAGGACCACAGGCGAGTACAGTTTATTGTCTGCATTTCGATATTGATCTTTACTATATTTCATTGATTAGTCATTGGTTATGTGATTTTTATACTCTATTATAAATTATTGAGTCGGGAATGAGAAGTACCAAGGATGTGTGATCTGACCATAGCTCGTGTTTATTTTCTGCAAGTAGTGTAGCCCGTGTTTATTTTCTGCAAGTAGTGTAGCCCGTGTTTATTTTCTGCAAGTAGTGTAGCCTGTGTTTATTTTCTGCAAGTAGTGTAGCCCGTGTTTATTTTCTGCAAGTAGTGTAGCCTGTGTTTATTTTCTGCAAGTAGACATTGTAGCCCGTGTTTATTTTTCATGCAAGTAGACCTCGTAGACCGTGCGGTGTAGTACCCCAGACCGATCACATATCAAAGGTACTTCTAACAGTTGGGGAAAGTATTTTTTGTCTATTTATTATTGGTTTTTCGTATTTACTGTTTATTTTCAAAACTCATGATCGATGTCTAACCTTGTTTTATAGTCATTTTCTTTATTTGAAATTGCATTCAGTGAATTGTGCTCGTTCTATTCCTGACTGGAAACCAACATTTTCAGGTAGCCGTGGATTCACTTAGCTTGGGGAGTGACGGGAATACTTGCAGACAAAAGCCTAGAGACTAGATAGATAGTTGAGTTGTAGTCATTCATTTATTTGTACAAGTTTATATTTTTCTACAAATGTAAAACTTGTGATCATTGTAAGTTAAATTGATTATGTGAATGAGCATTATTTGTGATTTTGATCTTCATGACCGTGACAGCGTTCTACCGCTGACACTGCGGCATAGGCTGGCTTGGACACGTCTCGTATCCGTTAAAAAAAATGGGTGCGGGTCGTGACAAGTTTTTGTGGTGGCCCATGCAGGTCAGTCTTCGCAAATCACGCGAACTCATGATAGTACTTTAGTTAGTTGTACTATTACGTGCCTGCGACTAGGAAATGCTCATTCAGGAATTAAGAATTAATTTAATTTAAGAGAATGACTAGGACTAGGAGTCCCTTATATAAATTTACCGATGGGTAGTCTAGGCCATGCAATTTAGATGAGAAATTATTAATTTTGATAGTTTGTTAGATCCCCATAGGTACACTATTTCTCTTGATATGACGATATGATCCAGTGTGGATAGATTATTCACTTGGTGGGACAGGGCTTCATAGAATTAATGATCTAACCCTGATGAATTGTGCAAATCCTTCTCTTTGCCTCTTAAGATATCATCCTCATATCTTGTCGAATTGCCTGTGTAGTTTCTATTTGCCCTAGGAATTATTATTTTGTATAAATTCTGATTATTGTTATACCCATACGAACCTCAAGTTAGTTTCGATCCAAAAGTTTTCCTCTGTGGTTTGAATACACATGGAATAGTTAGAATGTTTGTATTTCTTTGTCTTCAGTTAATTCCTCCCCGCTCAATCTTTTATTTTAAGGGCTGATAGGACAAATGCTTACACTTTATTTCATAGGCAACTTGCTTGAATCTCTAGGAGCTCATGGATTTTTACAGATGTAGTTAAAGGAATGTTAGTTAACTCATAATGGCAGGACAGCAGCGCACTGTCGCCATTTATTTAAATTATGAAGACTCTGGATTCCCTGCAGCCAGCAGCGCACTGGCAAGACACGACCCTAGAGTTGAAATTTTTTCAGGAAATTATAGGTTATAGAATATTCCTAAAAACTATGGCTAGTGGTCCTCCTTGATCATAGTCACCCAAGTGTCAAAATAAGGTAGAGTATCTGATAGCATATCACATCTGAATCACAGAACCAAGGGTTTACCACAGCCCGAGTATACGGATGAAGCATAATTCTCGGTAAAATGACTTCAGACGTGATTACATGTCTAGGATACTAAGGAGGATAGGACAATGCCATGTATGTCCCATAAGATCCAAAGCCAATAGTAGTGAAAGTTTGTAAGTTTGGTAGCATGTCTTCCGACCTAGCACTCCGTATGATCCTCGTGATCTATTGATAAGGAAATTGATTGACACTAATAGATTTACCTAGAATAAAGAATTCAGGAGTCCATAAACCATTAGTCGACCAAGGTCATAAGGATAAGATGATAGTGGTATGTCTATAGAAGCAAGAACACCAGGTGAAGTTTGATTCCCTCTAAACTCGAACTACTTGTGTCGTCTTTCAAAAATCTCGCATAATTGTATTCGACTACCTTAACAAACGCTGCTGTTACAGCTTAGTTTTGCAAGCTCACTTTGTTCTCGAGCTTGATTCAAGGCATATGTTTAGTGGGGACGCCTGCTAACTTATTGTCTAATCAGAATCAGTGTATTATGGTCTGATCAACCATGATGCATTTGGTTCGCTCTTCGTTTAATTACACTACGTGGATGGAGATATATAGGTATCTAGGATCTCATCCGCGACTGCTTTAACAATTTCTCTTGAATTATACGTTCGTCTTTGGATTACGTGATTGTATTCAGTAACATCTTTCTTGAACTCTTTATTGTTTTGTCTCTCACTGATTTGGAAAGACAGAAGCTCGTAATTGGTAGAGGGATACCGAGTATCCCTATGGCTATGGTAGTTGTATACACGAGGGTAGCTATCGTCAGCCAGCCATGTGATTGAGTTACTCGTTCTCCTCTCGACCCCAAACTGTTATCGGGACTTTCTAGCTACCTGAATTTGAGAATGATTAGGGTTTTACCCTTAGTCGAAATGCCAACCCAAGAGACCATCTATCCTCAAGGAACCAATTGTTGTGAGCCTCTAACTATTTGCTGGAAGCTTGCATTAACTAGCAATCCTTAAACCTTAACCCAACCTTTCCTCGACCAAAGCCTACAGTTTAGATATGAGATGAATAGACAAGGATAAGGACAATCATTTACCGTGACTATGGTAGATGCTCATCCTGAGATTGGTTTCCAACAAATATTATCCTAGTTATGTAAATTTTGATATTAAGACCTAACTAGTGTTGGAACACCACAGTCACTAGCTTAGCTAATACCATAGATTAAATACCCTGTCAAATTGTGATATACCAGTTGTCAACAACAATGCATGATCACTACCGCCCATACCACTAGATCCCTTATGTCCATAGTCTGACAGGTTGACACAACTAGAGTTTCACGACTCAGTTGTTAGAAATCTTTTAGATGATGTGCCTTAGAGTTGGTTACCCCGTCGACAACTCTTGTATACTGTGGACAAGCATGTCATTCTATTTTCTCGACCATGTGTCATTGTGCACACTCATTTTCCAATTATTGAGGAATGATCTTCGACTTGACTTATATCTACCATATTCCGTTACGCCATACCTTATTCTTTATTACCAAGAATCGAGGTACGATATCCTGACATTGAAATCCTTCTAACCTCATTATTCCTAAGACCATGCCCTAACTTCTAAGGTGGGTAGACTGTAAGCCTTCTAAAGTTTTAGGATATACGAAGATCACCGATTGATTAGAATAAATTTTTATTAGGATGATAGTTAGTGCCCTATGGACTCCCACTTTCCATTTAGATCATTTTGTGTCCCCGGTCGTGTCATTAATATTCGGAGCACAAGACCAGCTTTTACCTTCCAACAAATTTCATATGCAAGTTCTAGACAAGCCCACCTTCATCTAGGTATATCATGTCCCACTCAAACACGTTTCCTTGTACTCTATTTTTATAGTACGGCTTTCAGGTCAAAGGGACTAGCTATAACCCTTACCATAATACTCGTATACTTTCCGACTACAATTAGAGACTCTAACTCGACTCGAACCTTTTGACCCAATATATGGTGGTGATCTACTCGACGCCCACTACGCACATGTCATTAGTGTGCTACTCAATTGTGTCTTTTTCGTGCTACTTAAACACAAAAGCCACGAAAGACGCATTTTTGAGCTTTAGGGACCTAGCTAACCAACTTGGCTGGCAACTAGCTCGACCACTTGGGTGAAATCTATTCTAGGTTATCCTAACCTAGTAGAAGTAGTATAACCATTGGGATCTTGACCAGTCAATAGAGACTGAAATCCGAGGTTCATCCAACCGACGACTGATGTCCAATTGGGAACCCATTAAGACCCAGTAATACCCATTCATGCATACCACCATAGTTGGACTATAAAACCGAACCTTCCGAAATAGGTCCCTATACCCTTATGTTGTTTCCCCTTCTTAGAATGTGAAGTCATTCGTAACTGTTATTCCATCTACCTTGAATTTGCGATACGATCTTGTATCTCGTTTATATCCCTTATTTGTGTGTTTAAATAACCACGGAAAAGATCACAATCTCAATTTCTCAAATCCTGTTCTATTATGGAACCTGTTTAGAATTTCGATAACTGAACTTTTGTATTGCACGGATTGTAAGTCCTCTAGGAAACGAAGGGTTCTTCGATTTAGCAAGTGACTAGACTAGAGTAGCCACTTTAGCAAATAAGTCAATGGTTCGTAAACCTTCTTTCTATCCGTATCATTGGATACTCTCTACCGTCCTGGAATTTCATACTTGCTCCCGATTATTCTTCCTTATCATTCTGTCCTTCCTATTTCGGAGCGACGAATGGTCACACTTATTAGAATTTACCAATATTTTGCTACTTTTGTAAATTTGTTGCTGGTTAAATTTTGGGTTGTTTGATAGATAGGAGAGGATTATAGATGTCACATACAATAAATATTATATTGGTAGTTATTTTTAGCAAGTAGTTGGATGATTATACAATTTTAGTGACATGAGATTGGAGAGAGTAGTGTGACCAAAGGTGGGTAGTAGTCCTCGAGGTTTCATAGCTACAAGATGCTAGGAGGAGGATGTAACTATTTTTGAGGAATTAAAAATTCGAGGAGATTAAGGAAATGGTAGATTTTCTTTGAATTTAAGGAATAGTTATGAAATTAGAATTTCGAGGACGAAATTATTTTTAAGGTGGGTAGATTTGTAGCCTCCCTTCCCGAAATTTTGAAAAATTTTATTTATTTTAATTAAAATGGTGGTTTTTAGATTTTTATGAATAATTATTTTAATTAATTATTTCGGTAGATGATTTTAGCCATGGTTGAGATTTGGAGTACAAGGTGACTAGGAATTATGGCACGGGTAGTGCATGGCATGCTTTGACTAGTGTATTAGCCCTGGTAGAGAAGGCCGAGCCATAGTGATGTCCTAACTAGAAAAACCAGGCCAAGTTGCGACGTAACCCTTATCGAAGAGTAATTATTTATTAATTATAATATTTAGTTTTAGGGTACCCGGTTGTACCAAACTAGTGCAAATTGGACCCAAACCAAGCCAAGCCTATGTAGACATACTTTTAGGTATGTACAAATATTTCCTAGCTTTTTGGGTAGACTTAACGATATTTCCTAGATATTTTGTTATTTATACAAAATGGGTTTTATTATTATTATTATTATTATTATTATTATTATTATTATTATTATTATTATTATTATTATTATTATTATTTATTGAGATTGTTATCTAATATTATTATTTTATTGGTTATATTATTTTATTATCTAATATATATAATGTATATGTGTATATGAATATATATGATGTACATGTATCTTTGTATGTATATATAAATATATTATATTGTATCATAAGTATTGGTATGTATATATAAACATATATTAATGTGTATGTGTGTATATATATATATATATATATATATATATATATATATATATATATATATATATATATATATATATATATATAATATATTAAATATGTATTGATATATATGTGACTATATATACAAATAATATATATGTATACGAGTGTATGTGTATGTATATATATACGTTTATTAAATATGTTATATGTGTACATGTATATATATATAAATAAATAAATATTATATGTGTAAGAGTATATATATATATATATACTTGAAATTGTATTGACACAAATATATATGTAAATATATATATATATCAATATATATAAGTACGTATATATGAGTACGTATACGTATATATATATATATATATATATATATATATATATATATATATATATATATATATATATATATTCATATATGTGTATATATATAAATACATATATATATAATAGTTGTTATGTATTTATTTAGCCATATATAAAACCACCTGATCACAGCCCAGGCCTCGGCCCACAGGGCCCAACCCCAAACCGAGCATACCCCAGTCCAACCCCTGTTATTCCCCAACCAAACCGAGTCTTTTAAGTTAGCAACTGTAGGTTTATATCTATATATATCGCGTATATATATATGCTGAGGAACCGAGAGTTTCAGAGAGAATCGAGAGAACTCGAAACCCTAAGCAACCAAACCACGCGCCACCCCCAGCCCAACCTGGCGACACCCCGACCTCGAGGACGGCCTTAGGCGCGCCGCGCGCCACCTGCCGCCACCGCGGCGACCGTCGGCCGCCCACAGGCCGAGAACAGCACACGCGCGCGTGATTGGACCGTAAGGCAACAGCAGCGACGAGGCCACTTCATGTGGTGTTTTCTCCGCGCACGGTCGACGGTTCTTCGAACCGTTTGTTCAGGTATGGACTCAATATATCCCTCTTGATTCCCCTTTAGTTAGATTAAATTATTCAGCGATAGGTTGCCCGAGAAATCGATTAGAAGATCGACGAAAACCTATGAAAACAGAACACTATTTTCAGTCCAAGAACCCCTGTTCGACGATCGATTATGATCAATCCAGCGACTTATTAGAAAATCTATTTAAAGAGACTTTTAGACAACATATAGGTCTTCATCACCCTTTTTGTGGATTTGGAAATCATCGACTACGTGTCGAAAAATCCGATCCCGAAGTTCACCGAAAATCTGTTTTGAAAATCACAAAATCCTTCGATACGACGTGCGTCCCGCCATTTCGGGCGACGTGGTCGCGAACCGAAAGCATCGAAAGGTGCGTATCGGCTTCGTGGTCGTGTGGGCTTTGACGGAATTCAAATTGGTCGCGTGTGCGCGACGAATTTGATGCGTATCCGTCAAAATTTACCGTATCGTGCACTTTGTAAATTCTCCAATTACTTTGTGCATGCTCATCGGATCGAGACAAAACTTGCGCCAACAGGACCGTATCATTTTTCTGGTCCTGTATGCCAAGTTTGGTCCAATTCCGAGACAGTTGAATCGTACGTCGTTTTGCGGGCCCCACAGTCCCACTCAACGGACGATTTTGTGCACGGTCCGCCGAAATCCAACTTTGGACATACGGTTGGGTTCGTATCGAAAAACTGGACGTAGAAATGTAGTTTGACGACTTTAGAGACCGTTGACTCTGGCACGCTTTTCGGTGCAAATCGGGTCCAACGGCGGACATCGTTTTGGTCCAAAATTATCGTTTTGCCCCTGTGTCCAGAATTGGACTTAAGGATAGGCAATGCTAGCTAATTTGACTATTCTGAGAACATTGGTAATATTTATTTCAGCTTCCGGGAACTGTTGTACGGGTTTTGACTATTGTGTCACATTGAGTAGTTCAGACTGTCGGTTTCACCGGCAGAGGACCACAGGCGAGTATAGTTTATTGTCTGCATTTCGATATTGATCTTTACTATATTTCATTGATTAGTCATTGGTTATGTGATTTTTATACTCTATTATAAATTATTGAGTCGGGAATGTGAAGTACCAAGGATGTGTGATCTGACCATAGCCCGTATTTATTTTCTGCAAGTAGTGTAGCCCGTGTTTATTTTCTGCAAGTAGTGTAGCCCGTGTTTATTTTATACAAGTAGTGTAGCCCGTGTTTATTTTCTGCAAGTAGTGTAGCCCGTGTTTCTTTTCTGCAAGTAGTGTAGTCCGTGTTTATTTTCTGCAAGTAGTGTAGCCCGTGTTTATTTTCTGCAAGTAGACATTGTAGCCCGTGTTTATTTTTTATGCAAGTAGACCTCGTAGACCGTGCGGTGTATTACCCCAGACCGATCACATATCAAAGGTACTTCTAACAGTTGGGAAAAGTATTTTGTGTCTATTTATTATTGGTTTTCCGTATTTACTGTTTATTTTCAAAACTCATGATCGATGTCTGACCTTGTTTTATAGTCATTTTCTTTATTTGAAATTGCATTCAGTGAATTGTGCTCGTTCCATTCCTGACTGGAAACCAACATTTTTAGGTAGCCATGGATTCACTTAGCTTGGGGAGTGACGGAAATACTTGCAGACAAAAGCCTAGAGACGAGATAGATAGTTGAGTTGTAGTCATTCATTTATTTGTACAAGTTTATATTTTTCTACAAATGTAAAACTTATGATCATTGTAAGTTAAATTGATTATGTGAATAAGCATTATTTATGATTTTGATCTTCATGGCCGTGACAGCGTTCTACCGCCGACACTGCGGCGTAGGCTGGCTTTGACACGTCTCGTATCCGTTAAAGAAAAAACGGGTGCGGGTCTTGAGATTTGTTGAACTTGTTGTAGATGATTTGAGACTTGTGTAGTTTTGAGATTTGTTGAGAGTTTGTTATTATTTTAGTAGTTGTCTTTCTATTCTTATTTAATTCTTCTGTGATTATCTTATCGTGCTTAGACTGTGATTGAGTTACAATATTTATACTTGTCCTCCGTTCGGAGTTGATCATGATGAGTACATTATAATTGCGTGAGTTGCTGGTTAGATAGTAACCTAGGACAGCGTTCTACCGCCGACGCTGCGGCGTAGGCTATGCGTCGTTACGTACTCGTACCCTCACAGTGGGAGCGGGTCGTGACAATTCGTCTCTTTTATTATCAAGCCTACTTGTGCATTTGAAAACTTTTATTTTATTACTGCGAAGGCGAAGCTGAGGCAAGTTTACCGAAGCTACCCACCTAAACGAAGAGTCGCCTCGACCGTGCGGGTCTTCGAGCAAGCCGTTGCATGGCTAAGTCCAAACGTCGTTGGTGTTTTGATTCCTCCGATTGACTGAGCAGGACAGGGTACTACATTAATTATACACCACTCAGAAAAAGTTTCGTCCTCGAAACTAACTGAGTACACTTATAACTTAATTCATCATCCAACGATTCCCGCACACATTCTTCCTATACATTTCTTTAATCCGAGCCACACTCATGTTTTAATTATCTTTCACATGGAACAACTATATCTCAACTTGGGTAATTTATACTCGTCGTGCATACGGATAACTCGATTTTAGGCAACCCACCCGATCAACCAACATTCAAGTTCATCTCAAATCCATTGATCGCACTACCATCAATATTTTTTTTCGTAACACACAATTCCAAAATCCCCGATAACTTCTCGTTCCTTTATTCTCATTTGAATTCAATGTATCACTTAGTTGGATCGTGCACATATTTAAGGTGTTCCCAAAATATATGCATTTCAGCCAAGCCTTGTGACAGTGAATCCAATCCCACCTATCTGATGTCACGACCCGCACCCGCTGTAAGGGCACGTGTGCGTAACAACGCCCAGCCCTTACCGTAAAAATGGCGTGGAACGCTGTAGGTTTTCCACTCTAACAACAGTTTATATATATATCAAAAACCTGTCGAAAATATGGTCAACTCCGAACGGAGGACAAGCAATGAATATATATGAGTGCTCAATCACAGTTCTAAGATGATAAAGTAAAGACTGAAAGATAAAGACAACAAGACGATAAAATATAACCTGTCAAGTCCAACACCCAGAATATACAAGTCTAAGTCCAAGTCTCTAATACAATCCAAAATAATAACAGTCTCAAAAGTAGCTGGAGACAAGGTCCAGTACAAAAGACCTACTCTAACTAAGCAATAGGTAAAGTCTCGTCAGGCGGAGCTAAGCCCTGCTGGACCAAGGTCTCCAAGTCTAAGCCCACTACGTCATCCGGACCGTAGTAGGTACTGTAATCCCCCTCATCAGCATCTGTAATATTTTGTCAACATATCCAGTCAGGATGGAACGAGTACAATCAACTAACAACAGTTTACAAGATATGACAAAAGCTATAAGACTGTAAATAGAGAGTATATACAAGAAAATCATGGAATGTACATGTGAGTATCATGGCAAGGTAAGCTGTAAATCTAGAGCTAAAACAAGGCAAGTAAATTGATCATGGCATGTACAAGAATCAAGAATCATATATCTAGGTGTGTGAGTACTAGTTTCAACATGTGGCCGGCTTGGGTCTGCACAAGGTCTACTGATCAGCCAATCCTACATGGAGTGTAGGATTGGTATCATTCAAGGTCTACAAGAATAAACAAGGTGAATAATGACCACACATCTACACTATTACTCCCCGTCCCCGACTGGTAGAGTGGATCCAAGCAAGACACGTTACGACACGGGATTCTACGAGAATGGAGCAAGTCTCCTCGAGAATCGGTGTCCATATACTGCACAAGAACTACAAGGGGCTTGTACAAGATATACCAAGATAACGAGGAATAATATCTCATGTCGGGATCCATGAATACCAATCCGTGTGACCAATGTGTCGAGAACAAGCATATCTACACTAATTACATGAATTATAACAATCATCGTAAATTGGAAAAGTGTCAGAGAATGTACTTGCCTATAATATGATAAGATATGTCAACGGGATCCAAAGCAGCGTCTCGAGGACCTATAGAGAACAAGACGTATCAATACTATGTTTAGGAAGTAAAGTCAAATCAAATTAAACCTTATTTAAGTCATTCTAGCTCAAGATACGGCAAACTAAGTCAATCTAGGTCAAACAAGGTCAAACTAGATTGTACATGGTCGATGTAAGTCATTTTAGGCCTAGCTAGGTCAAACTGGGTCAATACAAGTCAAACAGAATTAATCTAGGTCGATTTAAGTCAACGGTTGACTTACAATTGACTTTTGGTCAACTGGTCAACTCTGGTCAACTCTAGGTCAACCCTAGGTCAATCCTAGGTCAATGGTGACTAACAGTTGACTTTTGGTCAACTGTCCAAGTTTAATGGAATTTGGGACTAAATTGGGTAAAGTGTTGACCCATAGTTGACTTTTGGTCTAAAAAGTCAACCGTGGTCAACCAAGGTCAAGATTAGGTCTAGGCGACTATTTCTAATCATTACCAACCCTTACAACCCATATCCAAGTCTATCTTGGACTCCTAAACCCGTATCTTGGCCGTAGGCCAATATCTTAATTTACCCTTTTCTAAGGTAAATTTCTACTCTAGGTCAATACCAAGTTAGCCTACCTACGCTTGGTATTTTGACCCGTGCTCCCTAGGGTAGTAGGATACTAGCCTATACATTCGTTACCTACCAAGATTCCTAGGTAGAGTGGACGTCTAGTCCATCTTACGGCCTAATGCCAAAATCTTGAATATCTCGCGATACGCAATGGTACGGTGCGATACCGTCATTCTAAAATCCCGATTTCAACTCGGGAGCCTACCCGCAAAGTCTAATTCACGTATTCTAAGTCTCCTCCAAGTTTCATCTCATTCCGACACTCGGGGCTCAATTTTACCCCTTCACCACATTCCGACTCACTTAACTCCTCTAAATTCCATTTCCTACTCTCCCTTCCTATTCCTCTTCTTCTAATTCCTTCTCTTCAAATTCTCCTTCTCTAATTCCTATTCTCCTTTCCTATTCTCTTCTAATCTTCTTCTCATTCTTCTTCTTAACTTTTCCTCTCATTCTTTCCTATTCTAAATCTCATTTTCCTTCTAATCAAATTCTCTTCCTATTCTTCTTCTAATCTTCTTCCTGAACTTCTTAGTCTTATTCCCTTCCTCTAACTATCTAATTATCTATCTATATATATATATATATATATACTTATCTATATATATATATATGTATATATATATATATATATATATATATATATATATATATATATATATATATATATATATATATATATACATATATATATCTACATAGGGGGGTTTATAGGGGTTAATTGGAGGGTTTATAGGAGCTAAAGGGGGGGACTGCTGCTGCAGCTGCTGCTAGCTGCTGGCACTGCTACATACTGCTGCTGCAGCTGCTGTATACTGCTGCTGCAGTTGCTCTTCTTCTTCTTCTAATCCCCTTCTACTCTTTCCTCCTATCTCTCTCTATATATATATATCTATATATATATATATATATATATATATATATATATATATATATATATATATATATATATATATATATAGTTATCTAGATATCTATCTATATATATATATATATATATATATATCTAATATATATCTATCTATCCCAATATATATATATATATATAACACACACACATCTATATGTAAATACACACACACACATACACATATTTATTTATATATATAACCACATACACACACACATGTCTATATATATATATGCATCTATATACATATATACACATGCACATACACACTCAAACACACACACACACTCTCCCTACCACTCTCACACACAACCACCATCTCATGATCCAATACCACCACTACCACTCTCTACATACACACAACATAT
The DNA here is from genome assembly GCA_029216955.1 of Iris pallida. Taxonomy (NCBI): domain Eukaryota; kingdom Viridiplantae; phylum Streptophyta; class Magnoliopsida; order Asparagales; family Iridaceae; genus Iris; species Iris pallida. The sequence continues at coordinate 6,509,823 of JANAVB010038617.1, forward strand.
AAATATATTTATATATATATATATACCACTCTAATGGAAAACCCCCAAATAAATCTCTAACCTAGATTTTTAGGAAAACCTATGAAATCTATGGGCAAAATGTGGAGAATCACCTCCTCTACAATTATTATGAAAGCAAAAGTGCTAAAGAGAAATAAATAGAGAATTTATGGCATACCTAGATTTGGTTTCTTGAAGAAGAAGAAGCTTGGAAGAAAGAAAGAAATTTGAGAGAGAGAGAGAGAGAGTTTACTTTGTGAAGAAGCAAAGGGAAGGGGGGCTCTTCTTGTGGCCGGCCATGGGGTTTATTGGGTTTGGGTGGAGACCCAATAAGCCCCCAAACCCAATAGACTTGGTTTGGTTCGAATTGAATTCGGTTTGGTTTGGTTTGTTTCGGTTTAACTCTAATTAACTAATTAAGCCTCTAAAATGACTCATTAAGCCATGGAAGTAGGTTTTATGGTTTCCAGCCTAATTAGAATGGTATGTGGGCCAAGCGCAGCTAGTATGTGGGTCCCACTAGTGTCCAGGCTACCCGGGTCTCCAACTTAAGTCCAAATTGGATAAAATCCAAACCAAATCAAACAAATCCCTAAAAATCATATAAAATCAAATAAAATTCCTAAAAATTATAAAATTTGGAAAATGACGAAAATACCCCTAATTCGAAAATTGGGGGTGACAAATCTACCCTCCTTAAAAAAATTCGTCCTCGAAATTGAATGAGAACTAACACAGCAATCATGAATAGAACAAGGAAAGAAAAAGATAGAATTTTACCTCAAGGCTCGAAGAGATATGGAAATTGCTCCCGCATGTCGTCCTCCCTCTCCCAGGAAGACTCACCTGGAGAGTGGTGTCTCCATGCAACGCGAACCAAGGGAATGACCTGGTTCCGGAGCACCTTCTCTCTTCGGTCCAAGATCTCAACCGGCTTCTCTGGATAGCTGAGGGTCGGTCCCACTTCGATCTCGGAGTGGTCCAAGACGTGACTGGGATCTGCCACGTACCGTCTCAGCTGCGACACGTGGAACACGCTGTGCACTTCCTCAAGTGCGGGCGGTAACTCCAGTCGGTAAGCCATTGCACCGACCCTGCCCAAGATACGGAATGGTCCGATGTATCGTGGACTAAGCTTCCCGCCGCCACCAAAACGAATTGTGCCACGCGTCGGAGAAATCTGCAGAAACACAAGATCATCAACCTAGAACAAAAATACAAGACTTAAAGCTTGATCTAAAACAATCATAATCAGACTCAAATACTAGAAAAATCTAAACTATACCTCAAACTCCAACGGCCTCCGGTGGCTATCGGCCCAATGCCGCTGCCTATCCTGCGCCACCCGAAGTCTATCTCTGATAACCCTGACCTTCTCTGCAGCATCCACCACCATCTCAGGGCCAAGCAAAACCCTCTCGCCGACATCATCCCAAGACAAGGGAGTACGGCACCTCCGTCCGTATAGAGCCTCGAAAGGTGACATCTCTATACTGGCTTGGTAGCTGTTGTTGTAAGCAAACTCTACCAAGTGAAGGTGGTCCTCCCAAGATCCCCCGAAGTCCAAGACACAGGTACGAAGCATATCCTCGAGGGTCTGAATCATCCTCTCCGACTGCCCGTCTGTCTGCGGGTGGTATACGGTACTGAACTTGAGCGATGTGCCCAAGCTAAGCTGCAAACTCCTCCAGAAGTGGGAAGTGAATCGGCTATCCCGATCCGAGACTATACTTACTGGAACCCCGTGCAATCGGACTATCTGTCGTACGTACATCTCGGCCAACCTCTCCGTAGACAAACCCACCTTGAAAGGCAAAAAGTGGGCCGATTTGGTCAATCGATCAACAATGACCCAAATCGCATCCTTCCCTCCTGGAGAGCGCGAAAGCCCAGATACAAAGTTCATAGTGATATGCTCCCACTTCCACTCTGGAATGGGTAGTGGCTGGAGAAATCCACTGGGTCTCTGCCTCCCGGCCTTCACCTGCTGGCACACCAAGCATCTCGAAACGAACTGAGCCACCTCACGTTTCATGCCATACCACCAAACATGCTGTCTCAAGTCTCTATACATCTTGTTGGCTCCTGTATGCATAGAGTACTGAGAACGGTGCGCCTCCTGAAGAACCTTCTTCCGAAGTCCTTCACTCGGCACGCACAATCTGATACCATGCCTCAACGACCCATCCTCCGCTATAGAGAACTCATCCAACAGTCCTGCCCGGACCTGCTTCCTGATGACTCTCAGAGCCTCATCCTCAAACTGAGCTTCCCTAACTCTATCTATCAACTCCGACTGCACCTGAAGACCCCACATCTGTGCCTCGAACCCAGGAACTATCACCTCAATGCCCAAACTGTCCAGATCTGCCAGAAGGTGACGATCCATCGTCAAACACATGGCCACGAGATACCTGCTCAAAGCATCCGCGACCACGTTGGCCTTCCCCGGATGGTACTGTAAGGATATATCAAAATTCTTCATCAGCTCTAACCATCGCCTCTGCCTCATATTCAGCTCCTTCTGGGTAAACACGTACTTCAAGCTCTTGTGATCTGTATAGATCTCAACTCGCTCTCCGTACATATAGTGTTTCCATAGCTTCAAAGCAAAGATGACCGCTGCCAGCTCCAGATCGTGGGTAGGATAGTTCCTCTCATGAGGACGTAACTGCCTAGATGCATAGGCAATCACCTTCCCGTGCTGTTGAAGTACACAACCCAAACCCCGTCCTGAAGCGTCAATGTAGATCGTATAACCACCAGATCCAGATGGCAGCGTCAAGATAGGAGCTGTAGTCAACCTCGCCTTCAGCTCCTCGAAGGCGGCCTGGCACTCCTCGGACCAAACAAACTCCTCGTCCTTCCTGGTAAGGCGGGTCATCGGCTGGGCAATCCTGGAAAAGTCCTGCACGAACCTCCGGTAATAACCTGCCAGACCCAGAAAACTCCGAACCTCTGCTACTGAGCTCAGCATAGACCAGGACTCCACTGCAGAAATCTTCTTCGGATCCACTGAAATCCCCTCGCCAGAGACAACATGGCCTAGGAACTCCATGCGATCCAAGAAGAACTCGCACTTGGACAGCTTCCCATACAGCTGCTCCCTCCTGAGAGTGTCCAACACAATCCTCAAGTGCTCCTCGTGCTTCTCTGGTGTCTTCGAATAGATGAGAATGTCATCAATGAAGACCACCATGAACTTGTCAAGGTACTGATAAAATACCTTGTTCATCAAGTTCATGAATACCGCCGGGACGTTGGTCAACCCAAACGGCATGACGGTATACTCATACTGGCCATAGCGAGTCCGAAAGGCAGTCTTCGGAATGTCATCCCGCTTCACCTTCAGCTGATGGTACCCGGTACGCAAGTCGATCTTCGAGAACACCCTCGCCCCGCTCAACTGGTCGAACAAGTCATCAATCCTTGGCAAAGGATACTTGTTCTTGATGGTAAGGTTGTTGAGCGTCCTGTAATCAATGCACAGACGTATCGTACCATCCTTCTTGGGGACGAAAAGAACTGGCGTACCCCAAGGTGAAGAACTAGATCGAATAAAGCCCTTGTCCTCCAGCTCGTCGATCTGTTTCTTCAGCTCTGCTAACTCACTGTTGTTGATTCTATAGACGTACTGGGAGATAGGCTCAGCATCCGGCACTAGGTCTATAGAAAACTCAACATCACGATCTGGCGACATCCCGGGCAGCTCCTCGGGAAAGACATCCAAGAACTCAGCAATAAATAGATGTGGCAACACCGGCTCCGCCAACAACGCTCCGCAGAATCCATCTTCCTGCTCCGCTGCACCCCTGGTGAACTCATACTCCGGCTCTCCCGGCGGCCTAAACAGAATCCTGCCCCCTCTGCAGTCCATGCTAGCGTGGTGTATGCTCAACCAGTCCATACCGAGTACCACATCGTAACTCGGAAGTGGCATTACGAGCAAACACGCACTCAGCTCCCGGCCTCTGAAAGAAACTCTCCGCCCCTTGCAAACATCATTAACCAGGATGATGCCATTTCCGGTCATAATCTTGCAAGTCCTATCAAGATACTCAGCAATGATATTGTGCCTAAGAGCAAAAGAAACAGACACAAAACTGTGCGTAGCACCAGAATCAAACAAGGCTAAAGCTGGAAAAGAATCGAGCAGAATAGAACCTGCGACAACATCCGTAATAGGCTCCATCTCCTCGGCTGCAGGAGCAAAGGCTCTACCCTGACTATCCCGCTGCTGGTGGTACTGAACAAACCGCTGCTGCTGGGTCGAAAGTGGACCCCTCAGCTGCACTGCAGGTACTCTCGTCGGTGCCCCCTGAGCTGCTACTACTCCACGGGCCACCCTGCGAGGGTTCGCAGGACAATCTCTCAACTGATGTCCAGCCTCCCCGCAGTAGAGGCACATGCCCAGCCTCTTCCGCCAGACCTTCCAGATGTGACCAGGCTTCTTACAGTAGCCGCAAGGAGCCCCATGCTGTGCATGCCTCTGCTGAGTGTGCTGCACCTGCTGAACCGGTGCTCTGGCCTGCACCTGCGGCTGGTGATACTGGAAAGAACGATGCTGAAGCTGAGGGCGCTTAGCAGCCCCCGTGCTGCTAGTAGCCTCCGAGAAAAGATTACGCTCCCTCTTGGGCTTCAAGCCCCACTCCCGCTCAACCTTGCGGGCCTCCGCGTAGATCTGGGTATAAGTCTCATAGAAGAAGGGAATGAGGATCTTGATATCCCAAGTCAGCCCCTCCCTGAAACGGCTCGCCCTGATCTCCGGATCTCGAACCATGTACTCCGCGTATCGGCTCAGACGGCCGAACTCCGCAGCGTACTCCTCCACAGATAAACTGCCCTGCTGCAGATCCTGGAACTGCCGCACCAGGTCGATCTTGTCCGTGGGGAAAAAGAACTTTTCCTTGAAGAGGAGCTTGAACTCTGCCTAAGTATGGCCCTCTCCAGCTAGGGATGGCTCATTTCTGAACCAGGTGCGTGCAATGTCTAGCAACTGCAAACCTACCGCCTCGACCTTCAGGTCGTCTGCCAGGCGGGAGGCCCTCATCTGCCGCTCGATATCCTTGAGCCAATCATCTACATAGACCACACCCTCGGTCCCGCTAAAGTCACGGGGCCTGAGCTTCTTGAAGTCCTGGATATCTCCGTACCTAGTACGCATCCCCGAATGCGGAGCCCTCTGCTCCACGGCTGCAAGGGCCAACTGATGGGCATCCTCCATGCCCTGACGCATCGCGTCTGTCTGCCTCTGCTGAGCCTCGACCTGGGCTCTCTGAGTCAACAGCATCTGCTGGAGGAAAGTAAGCATCTGCCCTATATCTGTAGGCAGAGGAGGTGGAGGTGGAAGTATGTCTGCAACTAGCGGAGGAATCCGCTGCACAGGAGGAGGAAGAGCGCCCGCATCAACCACTGGTACTGCGGCCGGAAAAGTCATAGCAACC
>JANAVB010038617.1:6520266-6647967 GCA_029216955.1 Iris pallida
TACAAGTATAAACAAAAAAATAACAAAATTACTTATAACTGAAAAAATCACTTACAAGTAGAAAAATATATATTTTGTAAGTTCACTTATAAGTTATATATATATATAACGAGTATATATATATATATATATATATATATATATATATATATATATATATATATATATATATATATATATATATATGAAGGCAACTTCTAAAGGCAATCCAAGTTTGCCACTCTCACTTGTTACTTGAGGACAGTCCAATTTCTTTCTGGACTGTCAACGAAGTTGACAGTCCTAACACCAAGTAGGACTGCCAAAATTTTTGACAATCCTACTTTATGTTAGGACTGCCAACAATGTTGACAGTTATACTTTATGTTAGGACTGCCAAGAGAACTGTCGGCTTTATTGGCACTCCTATATCCAAACATATAGTTTAGATAGGACTGTCAATAAAGTTGGCAGTCCTATTTCATGTTGGCACTCCTATATGCACGTCGTTCGTGCCTCCGCCGGCGTCCGTGGCCCTGCGGGCATTTACGCCCCCACGGCGTCCGCTCCTCCGTGGCGCTGTGGGCATTTTCCCGCAGGCGTCCACGCCCCCGCTGGCTTCCGCGCCCTCGTGCCCCCGCCGGCATCCGCTGTTGGAGAATTTTGGACTGTCCTCAGTAAACTTGGGGGTTGGACAGCCCCAAAAGATAATTTTGAAATTGTCCTGAATAAAAGTTCTACCAAAATAAACTGTCCCGAAACAAGAACTGTTCCCAAATAAAAATTGGAGTGCCCTTAGAATTTGCCATATATGAACCAGCCAGGAATCAAAAATATCGATTTGTGCGGTCCCCCCTTCAACACCACTATTATCATTTTTAGCCTAAATAAACATATCCATCTGAAAGAAGGAACACTTCCTCATCTCATCTCTCCCTCCCTCCCTCTCAGTCATGGCCCTTTCCATCATCCGCTTCTCCCCCCACATCCCCAAATTCCCTTCCTCTCCTCATCGTCTCACTAATAATAACAACAATGTCATCACCACCATCATACGCTCTTCCTCTTCCTCTTCTTCCAATAGCAGCAGCAGCAGCAGCAGCTCCTTCGACCTCCGCAGCTACTGGACCACCCTCCTCACTCAAGTCAACTCCTCCCTCTCCTCCGCCGTCCCCGTCGTCTTCCCCGACTCCATCCACCTCTCCATGCGCCACTCCCTCCTCTCCCCCGCCGCCAAGCGCGCCCCTCCCGTCCTCTGCATCGCCGCCGCCTGCGACCTCCTCGGCTCCCCCCTCCCCGCCGCCCTCCCCACCGCCTGCGCCCTCGAGATGGTCCACTCCGCCTCCCTCGTCCACGACGACCTCCCCTGCATGGACGCCTCCCCGCTCCGCCGCGGCCGCCCCTCCACCCACTCCCTCTTCGGCCCCGCCCTCGCCGTCCTCGCCGGCGACGCCCTCTTCCCCTTAGCCTTCCACCACATCATCTCCCAGACCCCCGCCTCCCTCGTCCCCCCTTCCGCTCTCCTCGCCGTCATCTCCGAGATCTCCCGCGCCGTCGGCTCCACCGGCATGGCCGCCGGCCAGTGCCTAGATCTCACCACCACCTCCTCCTCCTGTTCCGATGATATACTCGAGATAGTCGACAAGAAGTTCGGGGAGATGGCGGAGTGCTCCGCGGCCTGCGGAGGGATCATCGGCGGGGGGACGGAAGAGGAGGTGGGGAGGCTGAGGAAGTACGGGAGGGCGGTCGGGGTTTTGTACCAGCTGGTGGACGACGTGCTGATGGAGGAGGCGAACGGGACGACGATGAGGAGCAACGGGAGCGTGGTGAGGGCCGTGGGGATGGAGAGGGCGCTGGAGATGGTGGAGGAGCTGAGGGAGACCGCGAAGAGGGAGCTGGACGAAGGCTTTGGGGACAGGTACGGGGACGGGCTGATGCCGCTCTACAGCTTCGTGGATTATGCTGTGGAGAGGGGCTTTGATGCTGCGGCCACCGCCGCTGCCGTTGCCGCTGCAACCAGCGATGGCTCCACTCTTTAACAGTGAGTGAGCATTGAAGTGTTTGAAGGAATGTGTCACTCATTGGAGTGTTGCATTTCCAGATTCAGCAGGTTATCCTGTTTGAATTGTAACCCACCCTTGTTTATTTAATGTATGAAATAATTGTTCTTTCCTAAATTAGACTTCAGTGTATGAAATAATTATGGTTTTCTAGATCAACATCTTGCCGAGATAGGATGCTTAGGACCAGATGACACACGGACACAACATCTATTTTGACATGTCCTGTTGTATTTTACAGTGCCCAGTTAGCGTCCAAAACGTGTCTGATAGGTGTCCGACACAAATCTCACGTTACTGGAGTGTCCGTACTTCCTAGTCTGTCAGTAAGAATTTGCCGACATCTAGATAGTCGTTGGTCTAGTGAAAGTGAAAGGACATGATACAATCATTCCAAAATATACTAAAGACAGGGCACTCCAAAGTGCCTTGATTGACCAACATATCCTGACGGATATAGAAAGTCCCTTTTTAAGCAATTTCAGCTCTCTCCCAATACTTGCAACACGTACTTGATCACTTGCTTAAGTACCACATAAACGTTTTACAAAATCTCACACCGCTATATTTGTCATGGATAAGAGGGTTTCAGCTGATCTTGGCTGGACAAGGTTTACCAAACTCCAGCTCGTTTCTCGTTTTTGGGTTCACGTAGTGATGAGATTGGGTTCACGTAGTGATGAGACGTTGGCTGAGACCTCGAACCTGAAACCAAGGTTCGCAGTATTGGTATCGAACCCTGGGTCGACGGCATCGACTATTTTGGATCGGAATATCGATTTTTTTGGTATTGGATGACAAATAATTATTAATAAATTATTACAATTTTAGAAACAAATATTTTATATATTTATGAATAAATTAAATATTTCATGTGTCGTTTCGTAGTAAATTTTGAATTAAATGAAATAGTAGTCATCATTGCTGACTGGTTACCTGCAATAGATAAGTTTTCTTCTTTTACATGTTTTTACAATCTTACTATGTTTTTTCACACTTACTAATTCATCTTTTTCGTTCATTTTTTTTTTCTTTCGAATTGACTGGAAAATTCGATCTCTAATGTTGGTATCGATTAGTAACAGTATTGACAAGTATCGAATCGGAATATGTCAAACCGTATCGGTATCGATTGTCTCGGACCGATATAAACTATAGCTAAAACTTTCTTTAATAAAAAGAAATAATGCCATAGCCCATAAAAAAATTTGCACATGTTGGTGATGTTTCCGGCATGACGTTACATAAAATACCTTGTGTTTAATACTTTGGCAGAGTATTAGAGCAATGTTATGGCTAGTAAATGGATATTGGAAAGGAAAACAAATATGTTGCCCGAATTCAGGTCCGGATATGTATAAGGACATGATATGGATATGGAATACATACATTAGGTACAAGGTAGTCATCTATATCCCATCATCTATGTTGTACGAATACGAACACAAATAAGATTATACATGATTTAGATATGGACACCATTTTTCCATATCCATGACGTAGGAAACAATTGTTGATTTATCTTGACTGGATGTTACATAAAATTCCTTGTATTTAATACTTTGGCATATTAATAGAGCTAGGTATGGGTCAGGGCCGGTCCTGACCCAGGGCGGCTAGGGCGACAGCCCAGGGCCCCCGGATCATGAGGGGCCCAAAAAAAATAGTTTAAAGGTAAATATGTTAATAATTTTGTATCTCAAAATAGAACTAGTATATACCATGGGCTCTTTTAAACACAAAGTTATTGTGGTGTAGTGCTTAGTACTTTAGACTCTTTTACTAAAGTCCTAAGTTCAATCCTTGGTTTAGCTATTTTTGTAAAAGTTTTTTTTAATATTTTTTACATTATGTATGGGGGCCTTATTTTAAAAATTCGTCCTAGGCCCCCATGAGCTCAGGACTGGCCCTGGTATGGGTAGAAGATTGATATAGGAGGGGACAATAGTGTATTTATCTTGATATATGCACACCGAATTGGAACCCAATGATGATTGCACGAATACGAACACAAATAAGAGTACGAGCACGATTTAGGTACGGACACCATTTTTTTCATGTCCATTTAATATAGAAAACAAATGTTGATTTATCTTGACCGGATGTTACATAAAACTCCTTGTATTTAATACTTCGGCATATTATTAGAGCTAGGTATGGCTAGGAGATGAATATAGGAGAGGAAAACAAAAGTATATTTTACAACTCAATGATCGTTGCATGAATACTAACACAAATAAGAGTATGAACACAATTTAGATATGGACACCAGTTTTTGTTCATGTCCATGTAACATAGGAAACAACCATTGATTTATCTTGACAGGATGTTACATAAAATTCCATATCTTTAACACTTTGGCATAGTATGAGAGCTAGGTATGGCTAGAAGGTATATTTATTTTGATATATGCACACCGAATATGAACTCATGGTTGCACAAAAGATAAGAGTACGGATACTATTTAGATATGGACACCATTTTTCTATGTCCATGTAACATAGAGAACAAGTGTTGATATATCTGTTAGTATAAAATTTCAACTCTGCTTTGAGATTCTGAAATTGAAATATAAAATAACGATCTAACCTAGACCGATGCTTGAACTTGGTTCAATATCCTTAAGACAATATTTGTACCGCACTGCTGCTTACGGTTTTGATGACGATTAGTCTCCCAGGATACAACGATTCTTCTCCCGCTTCCGAATAATCGGACACGAGTCGGACACGTCCAGCCTTCGTCGCTAGACACGATGAAGTAAGCTGTACCAATCTCTAGGGAAAAACTATAAGTCCAGATAATAATGAATATAAACCACATCATCTAATATCGAATTCTAGAATCAAAGTACAAGTCTAGAGATATTACATTTTCAGCAAATGAAAAGTAAACTGATGTCTCTAATACAAAGTCTAGTGAAGCTAAAAGCAAGGGTACTAGGCCTCCTCAGCCTCTAATTCCAGAGCAACATCAGCTGGCTCATAGGTGCCTCCAGGCTCTTGCCCGTAATAAGTGTCACATATAGCCTCTAACTTACCTGCAACATATCCTAGCCAGGAGCGGAGCTAAGTATATCCAAGAAAATGAACATGAACATCATGGTATGAAAATGAGTACAGGACAATATAAAGTACGAGAAATGAGAACATGACATGAATCCTGAACATGAATACTGAAAAGTAAATACAGAGAACATGAAATGAAACATGAACATGAAATACACCATGAACCTGAAGTGTGCAATATATCGAAATACATCCAGAGTGTGTGATCGGCTTGGGTAGATTCAGGAAACATAAAATGATACGGCTTCGATCCCGCGTGCACGATGCGGGGCCTAAGCTATTCACATGAATAGTAACTCGGGTTTGATCACACATCTGTAGTATTTCTCCACCCAGACACAAGTAAACTCAAGGAAACATGATATAAGACAATCTCGTGAAATATCGTGTCAACCAGAAGATACAAGAATGAATATACAAGACATGAAGAAATGGACAAGTCCGAGGAGTATACTTGCCTTGCTCAGGGTGATCAAGTATGGGATGTAAAGCTGGAAATCTTCCTGTTTAATGTTTACAAGGAGGTTAAATTCTAAACATTTAATTAATTAGCTAAACTTACTCTCATAATATAAACTAACAAAGTTATCACTAGCCTATTCTTGATAAGTAATAATTCAAGGGTTTCAACAATTGATACAAGTGTTAACCTAATCTAAATTACAATTCCTCCTATCAAGTTCCTAACCACCTTGCCTACCATAAACTAGCTATGGAAGTTTTAAGGATAAACAAAACTTCTCAACAGTTATCCTTCACCCTAGCTTATGGTTCCACCTAATCTCTATTCTATAGGGCAACCCATAGATTCTCCTAATGCTATAGTTAAACCATAACATAAAATAATTTCAGCAGTTCACAAAACATCCAATTTTGATTTGAATTGAATCACAATATTAGAGAAGAATAAAGGATATTTATGATAATTCCATGCTTCAACTCAAGTTTTGGGAACTACATTTAGTGTTGTAGTTAACAGTGCAAGATATCATCTTATGGGACTGCTACCAAACAGAGGTCCATACTATACTATCCCAGAAAACTACAGGTTAATACAATCAGCCTAGATTTCAGACTGATACAATCAGTCTTCAACATGACTGATACTAATCAGTCCAATATCTAGAACAGTTATTACCTGAAATAATCTTAGGTCAGTACTCTAAAGGATCAGTCCTGAAAAAGACTGATATAATTCAGTCCAAGCCAAAAACTGATACAGACCCATCTAGCTAAGATGCTGATGTAGAGAGCATATAAATCAGTCTCTAGTCAGGCTGATACCAAATCAGCCTAGATTCAGATTGTATCAGTCTCGATTTAAACTGTATCAAATCAGTCCAAAGCTATGTGTTACTCGTCAATCGATGAAAGAGGCTCGCCGAGACACGGAGGTTCGCCATGGCCGATCCAGAACAGAGATTACGGAGAAATGAAGAAGATGAAGTTGGAAAAATGAGAGAAATGTTCTGCTCATCAATAGTATGGAGAGAGTTGGCTTAAATATGCCGTTAGAGTAGCGTGAGAAGGAGGCAACCATATTGGCGGGAAAATCAATTTCTCCTCCCCTGCCATGGTTAGTTAGGAAGGAGTTGAGGTCAGTTGTTGCAGCAGAATGTTGAATCTCAAATTTAAGTTAAAAAGAAAAGGCTGGCATTAGGTTAGCTAATGGATGTTGGCCCAACTCAAATGAACCTGTTAACGGGTTGTTGGCCCATTGCATTCAATGGGCTTGCAAAATAAATGAACTCATGGTTTATCAAATCAGCCCAAAGCTTTAAATAAATGAATAAAATAAAAGGAAACAATTCTAAGGCTAACATAAACCTGAGTCCATTAATGCTTTTAAAACTAAAAAAATTCGTGAAATTGGAAAAAAAAATTCATAAAACATTATATTTGAGGAAGGTGGGGTGCCAAATCTTCCTCCTTAAAAACTTTTGTCCTCGAAATTCAAAGGGTACAGCAGACATGATTAAGAAAATAATTTCAAATTTGAAAATGAGCAACTAAGTTTTAGACATAAAAATCAAACCGAATCTAGTCATGATTAAAAGAGTAATTTACTCGGCACAATCAACTAAGCAAGACCCAATCAAGGTGGAGACATGATTGAAAATAGAACAATATTGGTCACGATCAATACCACTTGGCCATGATCAAAACAGAATTCAAATCATCGGCATGAGAGATAAGTACACAAGTATAGTCATTATAAAATATAGGCACGATCATGATTATCTAAATATGATCAGAGGTAGGACTTTGAAGGACTTAGCATGACAAAATAAACGGGTAAATTGGCATGATCGATAATGACCAAACTTGGTCAAGCACGAAACGAGACAAAGTTTAATTAAAACCAAGTACGATAATTTCATACAGGAAGTTGAAATATCATGATCTAACAATGATCAAGAATCAAATAAGCATGAGATGGGATGAAGTTTTAATTATAACTTAGAGGCGTAAAACCATGAAGGCACGATCTTCAAAGCACGATCAAACTTGAAAGTTTAACACAATTGGCTAGAACAAGATAGACAAGTTATGATTTGATAAGCATTATTAAGATCGAAATTTAGCCAAAACACCATCGAAAGATAAGTTCTAGTGAAACAGAATCAAAATCTAGCAAGGTATTTATTGAGAAAAGATCAAATGATCCGACGACAAAATGAAAGAAGGAAAATTACAAAGGTCGATTTGAAAAATCATATGGAAACTACCCATGGGGTATTAGTATCAAATCAAGAAAACATGCAAGGATTTGTGATTCTCGAAAACCAATAATCATATGAAAAGGAAATATAGTCTCCATGGTATCCAAGAACATATAGGTATTTGAAATTACTTTGCTTAGAATCCCTACCCCACTAGTATATATCTGACTGCAGTGGACTTTCGGCTCCGTGACTCAAATAACAATATGTCACCAAATATTCTGTCAACCTTATTCATTTTTCAACAATCATTTACAAAACAACCCAAAAGATCAAGATATGAAGAATATGACAAAGTCTCAATAATACTCGAAAATCTATGAATATCTGAAATCACTTCAACTTAGAGTTCCTGCCTCGCCAGTGCGCTGCTGGCTGCAGTGAACCCTTAGTATCCGTAGTCCAGATAATGACTGCAGCGCACAACTGCCACGTCCCAGTAGATCATCGAATAGTCTCTCGACCTTATCCATGGCAATTTAGAATTTCAAGAATTTAAAATGAGTTCTAATAGTCCAAGTCATGATAAAAGATGATGTTATCTGTCTGTTAGAATACAAGAATTTATTAGGTACTAAGAAGCAGCAACAGAACCACTCAAGGAGTAGTGATTACTAAAAGGGCAACAAGAAGATTTTTAAACCTCAACAGTGAACAAAGTTTCAAATGGTAACCGAAATGTCAAATAAAATCTGGAATGGTAACAAGATTCCATATATGGGACGTTATCCCGAAGGGATAACAGAGTCTCGAAGGGTGAACAGAAGCAAAGTATCAGATAGGAGACAAAGTTTCAAAATAAGAAATAAAATCTCGTACCGGAAACAAGTTTCAATAAAATCTCGAATAACAATAAAATCTCAGACAAAATCTCAAATAGAAAACGAAATCTCCAATAGGGTACACAGCCAAAAATAAAAAATCAAGTATCAACAAAGTCGTGAATAAGAAAGAAAATCTCGAATAGATAATCTCAACGAGGAAACAAGGTTTCGAATAACGACTAGAAAACAGGTTCCAATAGGGAACAAGGTATTGGATCGTAAAAATGAAATAAGAGAATCTCAATAGTAAACAAAGTCGTAAATAGAGAACGAATCCCGAATAAAGTCAAAAATAGGAAATAGAATCTCAAACAAGCATCAATAGAAGCGAAGGTTCAAACAAGGTTTCAGAATGATAGTTCAAGTAGAAATAAATCTCGAATAGTACAAATTCGATTAGCGAACAGAATATCAATAAACGAGTAAGAACAAGTATCCATGAAACAAGCAAAATCTTGGATAGGAGACAAGGTCGAAACAAGTAGTGGACAAACAACTCTCAAATAGAAAATTAAAGTCATGAAAGGAAAATAGGCAAACAGTATCGAGTAGTGGATTTCAAACAATTATCGAATTGTGGATATGAAATATTTTTCTGAATAGGAAATAATATCTCGAAATAAGTTTCGAATATCAACCAAGGTTTCAAAATAGAAAATAAGTTTCAAGAAATGATCTAGGTGCTAAGAGAAATTTAAGGAAAGACTGGGTTGCGAATCAAGATACATGGTTTTCTCCAACCATGCAAAAGAAGCCTTCTGCCTTCAGTCTATTTTCAGTATTCCTCCGGGACTGGAATCTCTTTAATCTTTTTCAAATGTCCTAACGTAGACTGGTCCATGTGGTAGTGCTCCATGTGATTGTTGAATCTGGAGAGGCCAGTCCCCTTGTTGTAGTCCTGGTGATCCTTGTGCTCGTCTTTGGGCAGTGTAATTAATGGCCTCCGGACAGTCCTTGACTTGGTGGGCAGACGATCCGCAGAATAACATAACCTCCTTCTCTTGCGGTACTCGTCGTAGCGGTGTCCTGACAACGACAAAAATTGCAAGTGATCGTCGACTGAATCTGAATCTGGATCTTCCGCTGAGGTGACTGAAGTGCAGGGACTCTGACATGAATATACGGCTGCTGGCATACTGGCTGTTGAGATCGGCTCATGATGATGCGACTGGTGATGTGACCGAAGAAGCGCTGACTGAGTGTTACGACACTTTGTGGATCCTTAGTAGCTGCTATCTCCGTCATAAGTCTTCATGTCCTTCATGAGCTTCCGCTTCCGGTCTCGTTCTATTGTCTGTGCTATATTCTGGATCTTCTGGCTAGTGGCTCCAATCATCAGAGGAGTCGGGTCCCCAGAGACTTGGTTGATCTTCAGTGGCTGCTCCAGATTCTCGATCTGCTTCTCGGTGCAAGGAACGTGCTCGGCGTCAGGGAAGTCCAAGTGTCTGAGAGTCTGAAAATCAGAAGTCCTTTTTGGCTCGGAAAGTGTATCCACAAATCTGGCTTGGAAAAAGGATGGCCTGCTCCCTCTAGGTGTCCAGGGACTCTTGAAACGTCTCCGTCAACTGTGTACTACCCATGGGGATAGTAGGACGATAGAAGGTAGTGGAAGCACGGAAGCGTCAAGTGCAGGTGAATCGATGATTCATATATTTGCGTGTCTGAATTATCTGAAAAACAGAAAACTGTTAAATGTCCTAAACCTAAAAACAACAAGTATTTATAGAATATCAATATACCCGATGTACCCGATTTTCTATCCTGTGATTAAGTTTTCCTAGTTTAATCAAGTCCCCCAATAGTACTCTAATACCAAGAAACTATTAGGACAGACCTGCATTTGCCACCACTAAAAACAAGTCACGATCCGCTCCCAAATAATCGGACACGAGTCGGACACGCCCAGCCTTCGTCGTTAGACACGATGAAGTAAGCTGTACCAATCTCTAGGGAAAAACTATAAGTCAAGATAACAATGAATATAAACCACAGCATCTAATATCGAATTCTAGAATCAAAGTACAAGTCTAGAGTTATTACATTTTCAGCAAATGAAAAGTAAACTGATGTCTCTAATACAAAGTCTAGTGAAGCTAAAAGCAAGGGTACTAGGCCTCCTCAGCCTCTAAGTCCAGAGCAACATCAGCTGGCTCATAGGTGCCTCCAGGCTCTTGCCCGTAATAAGTGTCACATATAGCCTCTAACTTACCTACAATATATCCTAGCCAGGAACGGAGCTAAGTATATCCAAAAAAATAAACATGAACATCATGGTATGAAAATGAGTACAAGACAATATAAAGTACGAGAAATGAGAACATGACATGAATCCTGAACATGAATACTGAAAAGTAAATACAGGGAACATGAAATGAAACCTGAACATGAAATACACCATAACCTGAAGTGTGCAATATATAGAAATACATCCAGAGTGTGTGATCGGCTTGGGTAGATTCAGTGAACATAAAATGGTACGGCTTCGATCCCGCGTGCACGATGCGGGGCCTAAGCTATTCACATGAATAGTAACTCGGGTTTGATCACACATCTGTAGTATTTCCCCTCCCAGACACAAGTAAACTCAAGGAAACATGATATAAGACAATCTCGTGAAATATCGTGTCAACCAGAAGATACAAGAATGAATATACAAGACATAAAAAAATGGACAAGTCCGAGGAGTATACTTGTCTTGCTCAGGATGATCAAGTATGGGATGTAAAGCTGGAAATCTTCCTGTTTAATGTTTACAAGGAGGTTAAATTCTAAACATTTAATTAATTAGCTAAACTTACTCTCATAATATAAACTAACAAAGTTATCACTAGCCTATTCTGGATAAGTAATTATTCAAGGGTTTCAACAATTGATACAAATGTTAACCTAATCTAAATTACAATTCCTCCTATCAAGTTCCTAACCACCTTGCCTACCATAAACTAGCTATGGAAGTTTTAAGGATAAACAAAACTTCTCAACAGTTATCCTTCACCCTAGCTTATGGTTCCACCTAATCTCTATTCTACAGGGCAACCCATAGATTCTCCTAATGCTATAATTAAACCATGACATAAAATAATTTCAGCAGTTCACAAAACATCCAATTTTGATTTGAATTGAATCACAATATTAGAGAAGAATAAAGGATATTTATGATAATTCCATGCTTCAACTCAAGTTTTGGGAACTACATTTAGTGTTGTAGTTAACAGTGCAAGATATCATGTTATGGGACTGCTACCATACAGAGGTCCATACTATATTGTCCCAGAAAACTACAGGTTAATACAATCAGCCTATATTTCAGACTAATACAATTAGTCTTCAACATGACTGATACTAATCAGTCCAATATCTAGAACAGTTATTACCTGAAATAATCTTAGGTCAGTACTCTAAAGGATCAGTCCTAAAAAAGAATGATATAATTCAGTCCAAGCCAAAAACTGATACAGACCCATCTAGCTAAGATGCTGATGTAGAGAGCATATAAATCAGTCTCTAGTCAGGCTGATACCAAATCAGCCTAGATTCAGATTGTATCAGTCTCGATTTAAACTGTATCAAATCAGTCCAAAGCTATGTGTTACTCGTCAATCGATGAAGGAGGCTCGTCGAGACACGGAGGTTCGCCAAGGCCGATCCAGAACAGAGATTATGGAGAAATGAAGAAGATGAAGTTGGAAAAATGAGAGGAATGTTCTGCTCATTAATAGTATGGAGAGAGTTGGCTTAAATATGTCGTTAGAGTAGCGTGAGAAGGAGGCAACCATATTGGCGGGAAAATCAATTTCTCCTCCCCTGCCATGGTTAGTTAGGAAGGATTTGAGGTCGACTGTTACAGCAGAAAATTGAATCTCAAATTTAAGTTGAAAAGAAAAGGCTGGCATTAGGTTAGCTAATGGCTGTTGGCCCAACTCAAATGAACCTGTTAATGGATTGTTGGCCCATTGCATTCAATGGGATTGCAAAATAAATGAACTCATGGTTTATCAAATCAGCCCAAAGCTTTAAATAAATGAATAAAATAAAAGGAAACAATTCTAAGGCTAACATAAACCTGAGTCCATTAATGCTTTTAAAACTAAAAAAATTCGTGAAATTGGAAAAAAAATTCATAAAACATTATATTTGAGGAAGTTGGGGAGACTATAGCAGCACTTCACACCGCAGGAACTCGACGAATCAATGTTGGTTGTCCCTCTCTCTCTCTTAAACTTAATGTTAGATGAATGAATGAGTTATTTGATTCACTGATTCAAACACTCATAGGACTATCCTTTTATAAGGGATGAAAAGACACAAAATGACACACATTTCCAATAGATAAATTAGTTGCACATTGGACACACATATTGGAAAATGAATAAAAATAATTTTTTATTAATTTTCCAAGTCAAATTTACATTCACTTTTTCCATAATTTTACATGAATGAATATTTGACTGTGCACAATAAAAACTAAATACAGACACAATGCAGACATAATGCAGACACACGGAGAGAGATCATTTGAAAAGTTATTGTATCAAGATAGGTAGTTTTTGGCCTTAAACCTTCCCTAGTAAATATTTTTCGAGTTTACTAGCTATTCATTAAACATGATGTTTTGAACTGTTCAGCTAATGTTGTAAAGTTGAGTCAATAAATACCACGCAATTCCTTTTCGACCAAGATTGCTTCTATTGATTTGTTCATTTTGGCCATGAACACTTGCATGGTTTCATAAGTGTTCTTAGAGAATCCAGCCTTATAATTCTCACAGAAGCGACCTCATTTCCACATTCAGGTGACTTTCTAATTAGAGTATCCTGCTATACTCCTGTCACGCCCCACAACCAGAATTCTGGAGAGCGGGAGACAGACACAGCCAGCTACGTATATAGAAGTATAACCCCCTTCGACATACGGTCACGGCTATCTAGATGCATGAGGGTTTATTTATAAACCATCAGTCTCTTATGGTCAAGAACAAGCCTAGTGTCTCAATCTCAAGCAAGCAAGTAAATGTAACAAGATGGTAGATCATCAGACATACAAAGTAAGGTGTCCCAAACATTACATATTCAAATGATCATGAAGCTAGTCATACAAAATACGAAGACTAGCAAGAGTTTAAGTCATACTTGATCAATCCTAGGATTTGTCAATCATGTTACAACCCTTAGGCAAACAGGAATATAAATTCAACACGAGCTAACACTTGTTCGGAGGCTAAACGCCTCAAAAGAATAATTTACAATAGAGTGGGAGAGCAAAATAAAACCCATTCGTTGTCAGGGTTGCGTCTAGTGTTCACCATCTGGCTGGAAGGCTGAAAGATCCTCGGGAGCTACTCCGAAATCTTGCCATACAAAACCAGCTGGATCAGACCCCAGAAAGAGCAAGTGCCACAACAGAGGCTTCAATTAAGAACTAAAACCAGCATATTAGCACATAAAGACATAATTGATAATGAAAGATATAGGTTAAGGAAATCAGGATGATAAACGATAAGATAACTAAGGAACTATTCTGGTAACCAAGTTAAAACCCATAAACCAAACAAGGACCGGGGTTGTAACCCTTCACCTGATCAGAGCTTAGTCTACACTCATTTATCGACAAGAGAAAAGCATAACAGTAATGTGCTAAAGTAATCCTGAACTGGCACTGTCTAGAAAAGACTAGACTTAACTCCATCCATCAATCACGACCAAGCAACAAGTACGGCTTGGTACTTTTAACTAACTAGGGTTATCACAAGCCTAATTACTAACAAAATACAATAAGATATTCCAACAGCCACAAGCACAGCAGACTTAATCCACGTTATCCAATTACAAGTTGAGAGAGTTGGATTAGGTGACTTGGGGGTACAACACATGACAGTGTACTGGAAATATGCCCTACTCGACGGCAGGCTAAAAGTCCAATTAAAGCGCCCAGATAACGGGACTGCCTGTAGCTGGAAAATCTCTTCATGAACTACTTGATCAATCAAGTCATTACCCTAGTCAGATTTAGTATGAATTCCTGACGTGGTAATCAGGAATCTATGTCCTAGGCATGATGCAAGACGAGACATGTAGCTTGTACAGGTACAACTAAGAGAATCAACCACGGTGTCAAGATAAGAGTTACTTAGTAAGTCTAGGTAGCTGTCGCAACAACGTTCAAGATTATCATGTTATATCAGGTTACTTATCATGTCATGGGTGCGTCACAATGGACCACTATCAAAAAAATTTATGTCAAGGTTGCTTGTCAAGAGTGCGCCACGACGGGCTACTATCGTGTTCTATCCCTACATTATCATGAATGAGAGAAACTTGCATAAAATAGCTAGTAACATATTCTTGAAGCCAAAAAAAAGTTCTACAACTTTCATGTTGGGAGTTGGAAGAAATTCTGGCCATAATTCAGCCAAATAGGACATAAAACAGCCAAAATAGGCACTATACAGCCAGGCACTATGCATATATGTGGACTGGCATTATGCGGCCAGGCACTATGTAGCTATATAGACTGGCACTATGCTGTCAGGCACTATACAGCTATACGGACTGGAACTATGCGGCCTGTCATGCCCCGACCCAGAATCACCCGAATCATTGTCCTTGCAGGGGATGTGATGCCGCACGAGGCTGGAGTTGCGCTCGTGCAAGGCAAGATGACAAGTTCTCAAATGGTTATCTTTGAATTGATATTAGCAACGAAAGGAAAACAGAGTATACGAAACAATTCTCTTTATTGATATTCGAAACTGAGATTACAAAGGCTTTCAATAGTCCAACTAAAATTTGTCAGGTTGGCTACAACACTCAAGTTCTCTCTTGACCATAAAGGATTTTACCGTTCCATACATCATGCCTTCTATATCTCGGCCGTATCAATCTTGTTGCAAGTCCGAGCGTCAATGCGGTCGTATGCCTCAATACGCTTCGACATTTCAAGCCTCAACGCATTCAAGCGAAGCTCCGCCGTGAGCAATCCATTCCCTGCACCCTGCATGAAAGCTGGTGGGGGGATCAGTACGTTCATCCTCGCATGTACTGACGAAAAGGCTTCCTTCTAAACCAACATTTTAGTATTTATGTTCAATCATGCAACTTAGCTTATGATCTTGCTATATTCTCCTTAGGGTCGATTTTATGGCATATTCGAAAGCGTAAAGCATAATATCATGGCATGCATGTTATTCGAATTGAATAGGCAAGCAAGCAAGCAATCTCGTATTTGTTTCATGGTGCGACTTCTTACCGAGTCGACGCACTCTTCCTTGTACTGACGCAAGGTGAATACGCCCCATTCCTTCCCTATCATGTTATAAGTGCTCTCTAAGCAGGATCTATGTACGGGACACATACGTGCCTACACATTCAACCCATCGTTCCTTAACTATATGATCGTCTTGGTGTATCCGTGTCGGAATGGACTAAAGGTATTTTCTTTCTTTCTTTCTTTCTTTTCTTTCTTTCTTTCTTTTCTTTCTCGAATTTGGGTAGCCCGGCGTTTCACGGGTTGGGTTGCTATCCCAAACAACCGAAACTTACCGCTGCATACCATTATTTGTGGCTTTTTACATCTATAACCGGGTGCTAATCGTCTTACGGATGTACGCCTATCAAAGATTATACCCCTTCTAGGCCGAACGGTCCCGGTGCCCCGGTGCAGGCTGTTCAGAGAGAACATTTCGTGCACGAAAGATTATCTCAATTATCTTTCATCCATTCCATTCGACCATGCAATGCCCTAGTATTCAAACAACCAAGCATAGTCTTGAGTTCGAGACTCAGGCTTTATTATCTCGTATTTCTTTCGTTAACTTTCTATGTTCTTACGTTTCATACTTCATTTTAATGTTCAATGGCATCATGCCTCAACTCAATATTCGTCAACCGAACGACCCGAAGGTCTCGAACACCTTTCGAGGCATCATGCCACATCTGACAGTTCCGTCATATTCATGCCACAACTGTATTCTTTCGCAACGAAGCCATATTTTATGATCTTGTGCACATAGGCACGTTTTGACACATTTATCATCTTTCCTTCGCGTCGTGCACTTGCTGCACGTATCGAAGCCGTATTTCCATATTTTATGCCTTAGTGTTCAATGTTCGTGGCTTGCGCGCTAGGGCGCTCGCCTATTGTCTTTCAATGTGCTAGCCCTTCTAACTCGTGCACGAAGGCACGGAATAGCTCGTACACGAAGGCATTCGCCGAATATAGTTACCCCATGATCTTACGGCTTGCGCACCGAGGCGCTCGCCATTGCGATATCCAATATTCTATAGCGACTCGTGCATTTGATGCACGTTTCATTTCAATTGTTCTAACTAGTGTTCGACACACACTACGATTTATCTTCCGATCGGACCATGCCCATGGCGTCGATAGGTTAACTTAGCATACAATGATATATTCTGACTTAGCCATGAAGGATTAAAAAGAAGAGTCAATCCTTCCACCTTGAGTCGATACGCCTTGTCATTTTGCCGAGCCGATGCGGCTCAATTTTATAACTTCGTTGTATGGCCAACTCTCCTGACTTAGCCATTCGAGCATTTCGTACTTCATTGAATTATACGTCCGATTTGGCTTACCGTGCCCAAGTCCCAGTTCGTCGCAAGATGACGATTTGGTTTCGCAGACCCCTTACTGAATAAGGCAAAATATCAACCTCTAATATTTCAGCGTAAACGTATAGCCTGCACATGAAACCAACTAAAATCAATACTTGCATCGATTTGGACTTGCGTCTTGGTCGATTCGATTTCTTAGAATCTTCGAGCCGATTCATCGCACTTATCCTTCGGGGCAATACGGCACTTCGCATCAATTCAACTCGATGCATTCTTTGGGACAATACAACTCTTCGCATCGACCTAGTTCGATGCACTGCTCGGGAAAACGTAACTCTCGTATCAATTCACATCGATACATTTTATTCGGTCAACGCGACTCGTTGAGTCAACATCTCAGCCTTTAACACCCACTTTTCTAAAATAAGGGTAATTTTAAACTTTTGTATTTTAAATCATTAAAATATTAGATTTTAGTCATGATATGATTTTTGGTGATTTTTAGTTATTTTAAAACTATTTAAAATGGTGATATGTGAATTTGGTATTTTAATAGTGTAACCTTAGTCATTCATGACCTAGAAGACTAATCATGATCATGGAGACCTAATCATGTGTTTAGAGTCTCATATTTTTACTTTTTAGCCTAAGGGTATTTTGGTCATTTTGACACTTTTGTGAAATTGTAAATTATATGAATTAAATATGTGCTAGTTAATTATTTGAGACTTGACCTAGAAGTTTAGCCTAATCTAGATGTTAATCATGACCCTAGAGACTAAGTTAGAGGGTTTCAACTAAGTAATCAAATTAGATTAATATTTAGATATTTTGTTAGTGGGATATTTTAGGGTAAATGTTAAGAAAGATTACTTTAGTTGTGAGCCCTTAGATTGGCTTGAATTTTTTGGAGAAGCCTTGGCCAATCATCCTAAACCCTAACCCTAATCTAATGGCAGCAATCAAACACCCCCCTCCCTCTATAAATACAACACATTAACCCTTTAGCATCATTTTAAATTATTTTAATTGCCTCTTTTTGTGTTCTTCCCCAATTCCTCCCCAAATACCCAAATCAACTCCAAATTGAGCCGAGTCTTTTGCATTGGACTCCCCTATAGTAGAGGACACCATTAGTGGGTAGCTAGCAAGGATTCGGAGGCTCGGGATCGTCGCAAGTTGAAGAGGAGTCCTCATTCAAAAAGCTCTAAATTATGGTTTCACCTTCAATAGGTAAAATCCATCAAACCTATTCAAATTCTGGTTTTCTTTCCATGGATGCATTCATCTAGGTATACCCTAGCTGTGGGTCAAGTTTGGTAGGAAACTGCGTCCATTTAGTGTCCGTATCGGACACGTATCAGTAATTTAAACAAGGTGTTCGATGAAATATTTGTGAGAAATAAATTATGTTAATTTCAGAATCTAATTGAATAAAAAATTAGGTTATTATGTGTATATCACTAAACAATTTGACTGAGCACGAATTCGAGTCGTGTCCGTATCTAAAACGGACACGAACTCACTGCACGAGCAGCCGCACACATGTCCTGCTGCCACACGTGTCGTGCTCACTGCACAGACCATTTGGAACCACCAAAATTGGTGTAAAGTTCGGGGCAGTGACTGACAAGTCACTCCCAAAGTTTCACGACACGTCGTGTCATGTCGGACACGAAAACACGATCGTACTGATATTACACTGTACTGTGCACGCGAAAAAATCCATATTGACACGGCCTTCGTGTTGCGTGCTGACACAACGAGGACACGTCATGTTGTGTCGACCTGGTAGCCCTATAGTTGGGCTACCCGTGTCCAAGTGCACGAGGTGTCAGATGCTTCGTGTCGTGTCCAATCGTTTGAGGACTGGTCGTACGAGGCTGTGTTCAGTGAATACACTGATACTTATACTTTTTCTATTTAGGACACTTTGTGTCCTAATTTCTGGACACAAAAGGACACGTGGACACCCTCCACATGTGCACACACATGTGGGACACTACTGTACACATGTTTCCCTAATTTATTGGGTTTTCGAAAATGATTTTGGTTTCAAAATGGTTGGGGTTCGAAATTGCATTCTCAGGTTTTTTTTGAATAAACTGTGAAACCTGTTATACTTAGTTATCGATTATTCTCAGGATTTAATCCTAAGTTCCTGTGAAATTAGTTAACCCTTGTTTGAAATATTAGTTTGATATTATTTCAGTTTAGTAGCTATTCACAGGATTGATTGAATGGATTTTGTTGTATTCAAATTTCATTAGATACATGACTGAACAGTAGTTAACTGAGAATTAATCCCTTGATTGATGTATGTAAATGGACTTGGGTTAGTTAACTGAATATGGGGTGCATGGTTGATACAGTGAACTGAAATCAGATTATATCTTAGACTAAATTCGAGAGTGGGTTTAAGTTAAAACTGGAATTGGGATTTTGTATGTGAATTAGTCTATGTGTATGTTGTGGGTTAAACTGAAATGAAAAAGGAAATAAAGGTTGAGATTGAAACTGAGATTGACTATACTGAAACTGAGTTTGGGAAATTTGTATAGGAAAATCTGAGTTTTGAATGACGTTGAGTTTGATTTTGGTAGGATTGGGATGAGAGTCATTCAGAGAGTTGTTTGACAGTTGAGAATTTGAAGAGGGTTTAGATTCACATCCTGAGAATTAACTGAAATGCATGTTAGACTGGATTATAGGCTTTGGGTTTGAATATGAAACCTGAAATGGCATTTTTAGATTGATAATGTTAACCTTGATATAATAATGAATAAAAAATTGAGAATGATATATTGTAAATATGATATTGAAGTAGAAATGTTAACTGGGAATGGGATTGGATTTTAAACTGAGCTGAGATAATGTGAAAACCAGAGGGCTTGGATTCGAATTGAATGTGAACTTATGGTTCACTGTAACTGAAATGAGTTGGGGTTGATATTTCGAACTACCTAGAGTTGATAGATATAGGTGAGTGCGAGAGATACTAGACACGAGGCAGTTATGAGAGAGGGGCTCCCTCTCCCTGTTAGCAGGAAGTGATGAGTGTTGTGCGAGATTAGGTGAGTGTCTAATTAGTGTGGTGTACCAGTCAGTTGGTGCATATGTGAGAGGGAAAATAGGACTGATACATGTATCAGAGAGAGGGTGTGTACCTATCTATTTGTCTATCTATGCATTAGTATATCTAAGTATCTATCTATCTATCTAATGTATCTTCATATCTATTTTTGTATCTATATATCTAAGTATCTATCTATCTATCTACATATATATATATATATATATATATATATATATATATATATATATATATATATATATATATGAATGAATGTATAGATGTATATATATGTAGATATGTTAGCTACAAAGATTTTTGAATGTAAAGTCCTTGATTGTATATATGATATTGATATAAGGTTTTGGCATAGGCTTGGTATAGGCTTGGCTTGGTGATTGACCTAGTTAGGCTAGAGTTGACCAAAGGTCAACATGGAGTCAATGTGACCAATTGACCTAGGTGGACTAAGTTTGACTAGTTGACTAAGTTTGACTTAGTTGACCAAACCAATAGTTGACCATTGACCCTTGCTAGCCTAAGTTTGACCAGTTGACCAAGATAGACTTGTTGTTGACCTAGTGTGACTAGATGTTGACTTGGTTTGACCCAGAGTTGACCAAGTTTGACTTTGACCTAGATTGACCTAGAAATCATGTAGATGCATTGTACACTTCATTTATAATCCCCTTGTATACATCATGACTTATGTTACTCTAAATAGGACTCAGATACCTCGTTTTGGACAGTGTATTCTCCCAGACATTCAGATCGCAGGCGAGTACATTCTCTGATCGTTTTATACTTGTCACAACTTATATTCTTGCTCTAGATTACTTTACTTGATGCTGACACTTGGTATCACGGATTGGTACTATATGGATCTCTTCTCGGGATGTCATCCCCCTTAACGGGCGCATCGGATACTTCATGTCGTGTGTTTCATGTACATCATGTATTCCTTGCTCTTGCGTTATTCATGTACACTCATGTTCTCTCATGTTTTTTCATGTAAACTCATGTACTTTCATGTGCTCTCGTGTACGTTCATGTTTCCTCATGTGCTTCGTGTGTAACCAAAACATCATGTTCGTAACGTAACTTGACTGGATCCTTGTGTATTGATTGTGGGTAGGGGTGAGTATAAATGGTCATGTGATTACCCATCATGTTCACTCTGTTACTTTTCGTGTGTTATCATATACAACACAGCCTTCTTAGCTGGTGTCCCTCATGTTCACTCATGTATGTCATGTTCAACCCAAGCCAATTACATGCCATCTCGTACTCTAAATCACTAGTCACTTACAGTTCTTACTTATCATGTATATATTTCTAGTTATCAAATATCTCTCCTGTTTTCATGTACATCTTCTTACAGCATTTTATGTATCTTACTCTATTGCTTGCTTTATATTTTATGCCATGATATGAACTACATGAGATGTACTGTGCTCGCTCCCGTCCTGACTGGACCTGTTAAAAATATTACAGATGATACCGAGGACTTCTGCCCAACCTACTATGCATTCCATCTAGACGATACCTTTGAGTTGGACCCATAGGAGGATCCAGCTCTAGCTGAGGACGTCATCCATACTGCTTAGACTAGATTAGCTAGGCTTTATCTTATTTCTTATGTCATTTGTATTGACTTCAGAGTTGTATTATTTTCTGGATGTTGTGATGTCGTGTCGTTAGACACTTAGACTTTCCTTCTGTTTGTATCTTCCTTTGAGATTTTCATATCTATGATATCGTGCTATTTCTGCCTTAGTTGTGATTGAGACTGTATTTTGTATTGTCACCTCCACTCGGAGTGTATATACTGTATAGGTACCTTATATTGTTAGATGTTGTGACCTAGGACAGCGTTCTACCGCCGACACTGCGGCGTAGGCTGGACGTACCCACTTCTCGTGCCCTTACTCTAGGGTGCGGATCGTGACACATTTTTAGTGGTGGCCCATGCAGGTCGAGTTTATGTAGTGGTATTCGAACTAGAGTATCACTACAGCCTGCAGTAGGAGTAGAATATTTTGAGGTACTCAATCACATTAGGAAAAGCTTTTAACCTGATTCTTGTTTTCAAAATTCTTGCTACTTTAATACTTCCTTTTGAAATAAACTGTCCTCCCTTGATTTATCGCTTCTATCTCAGTATTAATTCCTTATTCGATTTGTCTCCAGGATGGTGATCGAGACACGATCGCATCGCTCTGGCCCAGCAGATGCAGGTGAGAGGTCTGCCACCTCTCGCCCGATTGTAGACGCTGGGACCGCAGCTCCTCCCATCACTTCGTATGTCGGAGTTTCTACAGCTTTGGGGGTGCACCTCCGCCTATTTCGAGATCTTCTCCCATCATTCCTGATTTCCTTCGGCAGCAGCAGCAGCCACCTTCCGGATCAGTTGATGCAGCACAGTTGTTCGATTTCCTCCAGAGGATGGTAGAGTCCCAGCGACAGTAGACCACTCATTTCCAGCAGGGCATAGAGAAGGCCCATCAGCTTGCCCTGACGACTATGGAGAGAGTTATAGCGCAGCCCCAGGCAGGCCAGATTCAGTAGTATCAGCCGAAGATACCAGGGATCCAGGAGTTCCAGAAGATGCGTCCGTGGGACTTCCGCAG
The DNA here is from genome assembly GCA_029216955.1 of Iris pallida. Lineage (NCBI taxonomy): Eukaryota > Viridiplantae > Streptophyta > Magnoliopsida > Asparagales > Iridaceae > Iris > Iris pallida. Next base: position 6,543,194 of record JANAVB010038617.1, read on the forward strand.
CACAGAGGGGATTTTGTATGCGGATGATTGGATAGAGCATATTGAGGAGATATTTCGGCTGGCAGAGATACCAACCCGACTTCAGATCGAGGCGGCATGTAGCCAGATACAGGACCTGGCCCGTACTTGGTATTAGACGGATCCTAGAGTGGGGACTGAAGGACAGACTTGGGCAGCCTTCAAGAAGCTGTTCAAGGAGAAATTTTTTCTGACACAGCTCTTGACGCCCTAGAGACGTAGTTTGAGAGCTTAATTCAGGGCAGTCGTACTGTTGAGGAGTACGTAGGGGAGTTCTGCCGTCTGGGCAGATTTGTTGAGGGACTCAGTGAGACAGCGAAGGCTCGGAGGTTCCAGAAGGGATTAGTCAAGGAAGTCAAGTCCTTGACCAAGAGTGACCGGAGTGCCACTTTTGAGAAGATTCTGGTGGGTGCCCTAGCAGCAGAGGATGATCTTGAGCTGAAGCTCAAGAGGGGAGAGACACTCATGGAGCCAGCAGCAGCGAAGGCCTAGCCAAGAGGCCTCACATACAGATTCAGCAGCAGTATCAGCAGACGAGGGTCCACTTTCAGCAGCAGCAGTTTCAGGGCCGTACTCTTTTTCAGCAGGTACAGCAGCAACAGAGACAACAGCAGGCCCCTAGACTGTAGAATGTTATCCTTTGCCCTTTCTGTAAGAAATCAGGGCACGATTGGGGCGAATGCCGGATGAGGCTAGGCAAGTGCCTACTCTGCGGATCATCAGATCATCAGTTGAGAGAGTGTCCCAAGTCTGTGGGACGGACAGCTCAGGGAGCAGGAGCCAGGGCTCCAGTAGGACAGCAGCAGGCTAGAGGAGACCAGCAGGGGCGAGCTTATGCCATGATATTTGAGGATGCTCAGGCAGTAGGAGAGGTGCTTGCAGGTTTTTGTTCTTCTCGATTCCATTCCTACCTTGCCTCGTTATATCCATCTTGAAATTCAATTCCATCTGTTCCTATCTCTCATATTTTGTTGATGAATTTGAATCTGGATGTTTTATTGTTGATTTAATCTTTTACCAAATCATATGGGCTAGGTCGCCTCAATTATGGAATCTAGAGTCTCCTATAGTCATATTGGTTGGTACGGCGAGGGCATAGTCTGTGTCGCAGACTCCATGGGTGTCGTAGCCATGCTTGCCAATATGGCAAGGAATTCTGATTATCATAATTTTGGATAGACGCATATGATTATCAAATTATATTAAAATAATTTCAAAAACCTACTATTTCTATCTTTTGTTTCAGTCTTTCAAAAAATATATAAATAGATAAATTGATAAAAATGTTTTAATTACTATTCTAAGACTTTGACTATTGGGGTGTTGACCTAGAAGGAGTACGACCATCTTAATTTCGAGGACAAAATTCTTTTAAGGGGGGTAGACTTGTAACACCCACTTTTCTAAAATAAGTGTAATTTTGAAATTTTGTATTTTAAATCATTAAAATATTAGATTTTAGTCATGATATGATTTTTGGTGATTTTTAGTTATTTTAAAACTATTTAAAATGGTGATATGTGAATTTGGTGTTTTGATAGTGTAACCTTAGTCATGCATGACCTAGAAGACTAATCATGATCATGGAGACCTAATCATGTGTTTAGAATCTCATATTTTTACTTTTTAGCCTAAGGGTATTTTGGTCATTTTGACACTTTTGTGAAATTGTAAATTATATGAATTAAATATGTGCTAGTTAATTATTTGAGACTTGAACTAAAAGTTTAGCCTAATCTAGATGTTAGTCATGACCCTAGAGACTAAGTTAGAGGGTTTCAACTAAATAATCAAATTAGATTAATATCTAAATATTTTGTTAGTGGGATATTTTAGGCTAAATGTTAAGAAAGATTACTTTAGTTGTGAGCCCTTAGATTGGCTTGAATTTGTTGGAGAAGCCTTGACCACTTATCCTAAACCCTAACCCTAATCTAATGGCAGCCATCAAACACCCTCCCCCTTTATAAATACAACACATTAATCCTTTAGCATTATTTTAAATCATTTTAATTGCCTCTTTTTGTGTTCTTCCCCAATTTCTCCCCACATACCCAAATCAACTCCAAATTGAGCCTAGTCTTTTGCATTGGACTCCTCTACAGTAGAGGACACCATTAGTGGGTAGCTAGCAAGGATTCGGAGGCTCGGGATCGTCGCAAGTTGAAGAGGAGTCCTCATTCAAAAAGCTCTAAATTAAGGTTTTACCTTCAATATGTAAATCTCATCAAACCTATTCAAATTCTATTTTTCTTTCCATGGATGCATTCATCTAGGTATACCCTAGCTGTGGGTCAAGTTTGGTAGGAAACCGCGTCCATTTAGTGTCCGTATCGGACACGTATCAGTGATTTAAACAAGGTGTTCGATGAAATATTTGTGAGAAATAAATTGTGTTAATTTCAGAATCTAATTGAATAGAAAATTAGGTTATTATGTGTATATCACTAAGCAATTTGACTAAGCACGAATTCGAGTCGTGTCTGTGTCCAAAACAGACATGAACTCACTGTACGAGCAGCCGCACACATGTCCTGCTGCCACACGTGTCGTGCTCACTGCACAGACCATTTGGAACCACCAAAATTGGTGTGAAGGTCAGGGCAGTGACTGACAAGTCACTTCCAAAGTTTCATGACACGTCGTGTCGTGTCGGACACGAAAACATGATCGTACTGATATTATACTGTACTGTGCACACGAGAAAATCCGAACTGACACGGCCTTCGTGTTGCGTGCTGACACAACGAGGACACGTCGTGTTGTGTCGACCTGGTAGCCCTATAGTTGGGCTACCCGTTTCCAAGTGCACGAGGTATCAAATGCTTCGTGTCGTGTCCAATCGTTTGAGGACTGGCCACACGAGGCTGTGTTCGGTGAATACACTGATACTTATACTTTTTCTATTTAGGACACTTCGTGTCCTAATTTCTGGACACAAAAGGACACGTGGACACCCTCCATATGTGCACACACATGTGGAACACTACTGTACACGTGTTTCCCTAATTTATTGGGTTTTCGAAAATGATTTTGGTTTCAAAATGGTTGGGGTTCGAAATTGCATTCTCAGGTTTTTTTTTGAATAAACTGTGAAACCTGTTATACTTAGTTATCGATTATTCTCAGGATTTAATCCTGAGTTCCTGTGAAATTAGTTAACCCTTGTTTGAAATGTTAGTTTGATATTATTTCAGTTTAGCAGCTATTCATAGGATTGATTGAATGGATTTTCTTGTATTCAAATTTCATTAGATACATGACTGAACAGTAGTTAACTGAGAATTAATCCCTTGATTGATGCATGTAAATGGACTTGGGTTAGTTAACTGAATGTGGGGTGCATGGTTGATACAGTGAACTAAAATTAGATTATATCTTAGACTAAATTCGAGAGTGGGTTTGAGTTAAAACTGGAATTGGGATTTTGTATGTGAATTAGTCTATGTGTATATTGTGGGTTAAACTGAAATGAAAAGGGAAATGAAGGTTGAGACTGAAACTGAGATTGACTTTACTGAAACTGAGTTTGAGAAATTTGTATAGGAAAATCTGAGTTTTGAATGATGTTGAGTTTGATTTTGGTAGGATTGGGATGAGAGTCATTCAGAGAGTTGTTTGACAGTTGAGAATTTGAAGAGGGTTTAGATTCACATCCTGAGAATTAACTGAAATGCATGTTAGATTGGATTATAGGCTTTGGGTTTGAATAGGAAACCTAAAATGGGATTTTAGATTGATAATGTTAACGTTGATATGATAATGAATAAAAAATCGAGAATGATATATTTTAAATATGATATTGAAGTAGAAATGTTAACTGGGAATGGGATTGGATTTTAAACTGAGCTGAGATAATGTGAAAACCAGAGGGCTTGGATTCGAATTGAATGTGAACTTATGGTTCACTGTAACTGAAATGAGTTGGGGTTGATATTTCGAACTACCTAGAGTTGATAGATATAGGTGAGTGTGAGAGAGACTGGACAGGAGGCAGTTATGAAAGAGGGGCTCCCTCTCCCTGTTAACAGGGAGTGATGAGTGTTGTGCGAGATTAGGTGAGTGTCTAATTAGTGTGTGCTCATTGTAGGACTAATATGGTGTACCAGTCAGTTGGTACATATGTGAGAGGGAAAAATGGGACTGATACATGTATCAGAGAGAGGGTGTGTACCTATCTATTTGTCTATCTATGCATTAATATATCTAAGTATCTATCTATCTATCTATCTAATCTATCTTCATATCTATTTTTGTATCTATATATCTAAGTATCTATCTATCTACATATATATGTAAGAATGAATGTATAGATGTATATATATGTAGATATGTTAGCTTCAAAGATTTTTGAATGTAAAGTCCTTGATTGTATATATGATATTGATATAAGGTTTTGGCATAGGCTTGGTATAGGCTTGGCTTGGTGATTGACCTAGTTAGGCTAGAGTTGACCAAAGGTCAACATGGAGTCAATGTGACCAATTGACCTAGGTGGACTAAGTTTGACTAGTTGACTAAGTTTGACTTAGTTGACCAAACCAATAGTTGACCATTGACCCTTGCTAGCCTAAGTTTGACCAGTTGACCAAGATAGCCTTATTGTTGACCTAGTGTGACTAGATGTTGACTTGGTTTGACCCAGAGTTGACCAAGTTTGACTTTGACCTAGATTGACCTAGAAATCATGTAGATGCATTGTACACTTCATTTATAATCCCCTTGTATACATCATGACTTGTGTTGCTCTAAGTAGGACTCAGATACCTCGTTTCGGACAGTGTATTCTCACAGACATTCAGATCGCAGGCGAGTACATTCTCTGATCGTTTCATACTTGTCACGACTTATATTCTTGCTCTAGATTACTTTACTTGATGCTGACACTTGTTATCACGGATTGGTACTATATGGATCTCTTCTTGGGATGTTATTCCCCTTAGTGGGCGCATCGGATACTTTATGTCGTGTGTTTCATGTACATCATGTATTCCTTGCTCTTACGTTATTCATGTACACTCATGTTCTCTCATGTTCTTTCATGAACGCTCATGTACTTTCATGTGCTCTCATGTACGTTCATGTTTCCTTATGTGCTTTGTGTGTAACCAAAACATCATGTTCGTAACGTAACTTGACTGGATCCTTGTGTATTGATTGTGGGTAGGGGTGAGTATAAATGGTCATATGATTTACCCATCATGTTCACTCTGTTATATTTCGTGTGTTATCATGTACAACACAGCCTTCTTGGCATGTGTCCCTCATGTTCACTCATGTATATCATGTTCAACCCAAGCCAATTACATGCCATCTCGTACTCTAAATCACTAGTCACTTACAGTTCTTACTTATCATGTATATATTTCCAGTTATCAAATATCTTTTCTATTTTCATGTACATCTTCTTACAGCGTTTCATGTATCTTACTCTATTGCTTGTTTTATATTTCCTGCCATGATATGAACTGCCTGAGATATACTGTGCTCGCTCCCATCAAGACTGGACCTGTTGAAAATATTACAGATGATACCGATGACTTCTGTCCAACCTACTATGGAGCCCATCTAGACGATACCTGTGAGTTGGACCCACGGGAGGATCCAGCTCTAGCTGAGGAGGTCATCCATACTGCTTAGACTAGATTAGCTAGGCTTTATCTTATTTCTTATGTCATTTGTATTGACTTCAGAATTGTATTATTTTCTGGATGTTGTGATGTTGTGTCGTTAGACACTTAGACTTTCCTTCTGTTTGTATCTTCCTTTGAGATTTTCATATCTATGATATCGTGCTATTTCTGCCTTAGTTGTGATTGAGACTGTATTCTGTATTGTCACCTCCACTCGGAGTGTATATACTGTACAGGTACCTTATATTGTTAGATGTTGTGACCTATGACAGCGTTCTATCGTCGACACTACGGCGTAGGTTGGACGTACCCACTTCTCGTGCCCTTACTCTAGGGTGCGGGTCGTGACACAGCCTAATGCGTCGTGTGTAGCGGGGTATTACAGAATATACCACTCAAAGCCAGGTTTGTCCTCGAACCAAAATTAACACTTTGACTAAGTGTTTTATAGATCGTTTCACGATCTCGACCCACCAATGTTGTTCGATTTCACACTATCTTGCAAGATTTTCATTAACATTTCAAAGTCTTTCCTGCAGCTCGATTTGAATTTGTATACAACTCGATTTGGATCCGTACCTTTATTCAAGACGTCTCGAAGATATATGTATTTCGACCAAGTCCAGTGGTAGTAAATTGGAACAAAGCTAACAGGTAATTTCAATCCTATGCTTGCCATCTCGTACGCTCGATCGAACTTAGGCTCTAGTGCTTGTTCTCGCAATTCTATTGCATATTTATATTGATACACACGCGATCATCCAACAAAAGTCAAGGCACACGATGTGATTCAAAAATCGTATTTCTCACTTTGTAAGTTTTATCGGGACTATCAATTCTATGCGTCGCATCAAGCCGTCGCGCATCCGATCACAACGAGTCTCCGCAATGCCTTGCGTTCGAATTCGCCACCGAACTATTTCCGAAGTCTGGCTATGCAACTTATCTCGATATGTTTCCTTTGTTGACTTGCAATTGCATCAACAATCAGGATTACGTCCGCTAGGTTACTTGCCTAGGCACCGTCCTTAACTTCTCCCGACCCAACTTTAAATTGACATAGCACAAAAGCCACAATCTATTCGACACAAAAGTTCACATTGAGGCGATGGTGCTCAAGGCAACAATCGCTTTTACTCAAAGTCTCTACGATTGCATCTTACTTTTTGATTCCTAACGAGCAGGAATTCACTAGACAAATTTCCAACTTATCCGTCTCACAACATCGAATATAAGTTCGATTCACGCCAGCTCAATTGCAAGGTAAATCCAAATCTAACGACATAACTCATAAGTCATTCCCTTATCGTTCTCTCTCGTGCATAGCACGTTTATCACAATCGCCTATCCGAATCATCAAGTTTGTTGGTGAATTTCTAGTTCTATCATCGACCAACATAACCATTCAAGTATTCATTCGACGAATACTCAAATCTAACTATATCATTCTCAATCGAAAGTTGTTCCAACAATTCTCGATCGCCTAGACTTATCGTCAACATGCACCACATCTTCTTTCTTGATGCAATTCTATATGCGACATCGCATGGGTCATCTTATGGGTCTGCAACATTCAATTTGATTTGGCGGTCAAGTCCTCTAGGGTCAGCTGCCCGAAGCTACGCTCGATAACTGTGGATCATCACCGAAGGACAGTTTACTATGAACCATGCTATATCTTATTTTAGAGCCAAATCATGTTCCGATGATTTCTTTACGACTACCCAATTTCGGACAACACCATTTCTATTGGCACAATTGATGCGCAACTATCCTCCGAGTAAAGTTATGCACTACCGTCGATGATTCCGTAATTCAAGAAGCATTTCCTCGCATTGAGTTCGATTCTATCTTATTTGTGGTCGACACACGAGATGCTATACGCATCGAGCAATCGTCGATGACTTATAGTCTCGTCTTGATCAATCACAAAGTTCATGATCAACCAGTTCGTTCATTCTCGTATGTTATTTAGCGCGATGCACACTCCATTTTGTATTCTCACATCGTGCTCACGTTTTCTTACGTATCAATCTCAATACGTCGTATCAATTTCGATAGCGTAAGGGTCAACATTGATTCTGTCTCAACGTCGACAACTTGCATTGCGTACGTCCAAGTTCTCCACAAACATTTTCGTACGTCTCGAATCGTTTCTCGATTCGTTGCATTCCATTATGTTTTGATCGCGTAACCGAGTTACCGATTATCCAACATCGAACCCTCGAGTTATACGATCATGCCCTCTAAGTTTTTTGTGTGTTTCAGTCATACTCAAATGAGTTTCGTCGTAATGTAACCAACTATCTCTTAGGCACTATTTACCCGTATCAACCAACTCTTCACCGAAGTCGCACATCGTGCGATCCGATTATAATTCGCCTCGTCCAATATTTCTATCAAGATCGCAAGTCGGGCGATTCGATTCGCCTCACCCAACATTTCTATCGAGATCGCAAGTCGTGCAACCCATTTGTAAGTTCGAGTTTTCCTTTCTCGTCGATCCGATTATTGCTTCAAGGCATAATTGTTCTGCTAGTCTCGGTCGTCCGACCGACTTATAATTTCTGTCTGACGTATCATTCATTGATTCGAGTCTCGCCTTATCGTCCCAACCGATTTTCGAAGAACACTTGCATCAACATACCGTCATACAAATTTCCAATCGAGTCTCGGTACTCTCTCGTCCGTTGATGACAAACATCCCGCAATTCTCACAACGCATCGATGCAATTCATCGCACAAGTGGTATATCATATACCACTCGGAATCGAGTCATTCATCGCATACGTGGTATGGCATATACCACTCGGAAATCAAGTCATTTCTCTCGTATTATACTCGGTATGAGTCAATATCTCTTCCGACTTATGATTTCTGCAGTGATCGTGCTTGATCACAACCGTAACTTTGATTAAATCAAAATTCGACACAACTCGGACAATGTTTTCATTTGCCAACACAAGCTCGGTGAACCGAACGATTCGTTCTATTGATTTATGATTTCAGTTCATTCCGTTGTATCTCGTGCAACGATTTATTTCCAATCTCCTTTGCACTCCATGCAACGATTATTTTGATATGTGTTGCACCACATGCAACAATTTACTTCCGACATGCGTTGTACATCGTACAATAATTTATTTTCGACATTTATTGCACCTCGTGCAACGATTTATTTTTGACATCTGTTGCACCTCGTGCAACAATTTATTTTCGACTTTCAAAGTCAATGCTCAAATTCGTTCAACACATTTGATAATGTCTTATCACTTCCATTTCAACGCATTATTTAAGTTTCCGCATTGCTGCAACCAATATTCACAACCCATTGCACTTCGTGCATCGTTTCATTTCTCATTCAACATGTTACATTGCAACAACAACATCTCAAATCGCATTTCACAATTTATTGCACTTGCAACGACTAACATTTTACGGCTCGTACATTCAATGCAATGAAACGTTTTACGACTTTTTCCGCAACATCAAGTAAATTCGAAGTACTTGCGACAACGCTACCCAGCTTTGTATTAGACTTATTGTATGGAACATCCAGTGCGGCATCGAGTAGAGTCAAGAGTGATTTCGATTGGTGGTGGGCAACTCTTTGGAATTGAAACAAAGCAAACGTCCTGAGGAAATTGAGCCTAGAACTCTAATACCAATCTGTCACGCCCGACCCGGAATCACCCGAATCATCGTCCTCGCAGGGGGAGTGATCACGAGCCTGGAGTTGCGCTCGTGCAAGGCAAGATGACAAGTTCTCAAATGGTTATCTTTGAATTGATATTAACAACGAAAGGAAAACATAGTATACGAAACAATTCTCTTTATTGATATTCGAAACTGAGATTACAAAGGCTTTCAATAGTCCAACTAAAATTTGCCAGGTTGGCTACAACACTCAGGTTCTCTCTTGCCCACAAAGGATTTTACTGTTCCATACATCATGCCTTCTATATCTCGGCCACATCAATCGTGTTGTAAGTCCGAGCGTCAATGCGATCGCATGCTTCAATACACTTCGGTATTTTAAGCCTCAACGCGTTCAAGCGAAGCTCCGCCGCGAGCAATCCATTCCCTGCATCCTGCATGAAAGCTGGTGGGGGATCAGTACGTTCGTCATCGCATGTACTGACGAAAAGACCTTCCTTCTAAACCGACATTTTAGTATTTATGTTCAATCATGCAACTTAGCTTATGATCTTGCTATGTTCTCCTTAGGGTCGATTTCATGGCATATTCGAAAGCGTAAAGCATGATATCATGGCAAGCATGTTATTCGAATTGAGTAGGCAAGCAGGCAAGCAATCTCGTGTTTGTTTCGTGGCGCGACTTCTTACCAAGTCGACGCACTCGCCCTTGCATTGACGCAAGGTGAATACGTCCCATTCCTTCCAAGTCATGTTATAAGTGCTCTCTAAGCAAGATCTATGTACGGGATACATACGTGCCTACACATTCAACCCATCGTTCCTTAACTATATGATGGTCTTGGCGTATCTGCGCCGGAATGGACTAAAGGCGCTTCCTTTCTTTCTTTCTTTTCTCTCTTTCTTTTCTTTCTCGAATTTGGGTAGCCCGACGTTTCACGGATTGGGTTGCTATCCCAAAGAACCGAAACTTATCGGTGTATACCATCATTTACGGCTTTTCACATCTATAATCGGGTGCTAATCGTCTTACGGATGTGCGCCTATCAAAGATTATATCCCTCCTAGGCCGAACGGTCCCGGTGCCCCGGCGCAGTCCGTTCGGAGGGAACATTCCGTGCACGGAAGATTATCTCAATTATCTTTCGTCCATTCCATTCGACCATACAACGCCCTATTATTCAAACAACCAAGCATAGTCTTGAGTCCGAGACTCAGACTTTATCATCTTGTATTTCTTCCGTTAACTTTCTACGTTCTTACATTTCATACTTTGTTTCAATGTTCAATGGCATCATGCCTCAACTCAATGTTCGTCAACCGAACGACCAGAAGGTCTCGAACACCTTTCGAGGCATCATGCCACATTTGACAGTTCCGTCACATTCATGCCACAATTGTATTCTTTCGCAACGAAGCCATCTTTTATGATCTTGTGCACATATGCACGTTTCGACATATTTATCATCTTTTCTTCGCGTCATGCACTTGCTGTACGCATCAAAGCCGTATTTCCATGTTCTATGCCTTAGTGTTCAATGTTCGTAGCTTGCGCGCTAGGGCGCTCGCCTATTGTCTTTCAATGTGCTAGCCCTTTTAACTCGTGCACGAAGGCATGGAATGGCTCGGGCACGAAGGCACTCGCCGAATACAGTTATCCCACGTTCTTGTGGCTTGCGCACCGAGGCGCTCTCCTTTGCGATATCCAATGTTCCATAGCGACTCGTGTATTTGATGCACGTTTCATTTCAATTGTTCTAATTAGTGTTTGACACATACTACGATTTATCTTCTGATCGGACCACGCCCGTGGCGTCGATAGGTTTGAAGAACAAGTAGGCAACTCTAGAGGGGGGTGAATAGAGTTTATGATAATAATATCCAATTAAAAATTAAACTCTTTCACCAACAGTAAATAATCAGAGTAAATGTGGAAATTATAAAGAGCGAGAAAGCATACGCAAACACAGCCGATTTTAACCTGGTTTCCCTCGTGGAAGACTAGTCCAGGCCTGAGAACTCTAGCTCAGGATTAAATCCACTATTTGTGAAATAGTAGTTACACCCCGTGCCTTTTCTTCAGAAGAGCACGTCAACTTCTTACAGAGATCGCAGTGGCGATGCTTGAAATTTTCCAAGCGACTTTTGAATTGCACAAACTCCTAACTGAAAAGCACTGAGCACTTTGAGGCTTAGGGAGCTTGTGGCTAGAGGATGAGAAGGGTAAGGCTTGTATAAGGCTTTAGAGAGAATAGAAGAGAAGATTGGATGATTGAAAAAGTGAGAATTCAAGGCCTATTTATAGGGTTCTGGATAGGCAGAATTCGGCTAGAATTCTGGATCATGAATTCAAATTTTTGGCCGTTGGACAACTAACATACAGCAAACCCTAAAAATTATGGTCCTGGATTTTAGGGGACAGAGTTCGGCCTGAACTCTGTGTGGAGGCAGAGTTCGGCCCGAACTCTGTCTCCAGAAGACAGAATTGGTCCAGTAGGCTGTATGGGCTAGTTTGGTTTGGTGGAGCTTTTGGTTTGTGGTATAGGTATAGGTAAAGGCCCAAATTGCTCAGTGTAACTCAGTTTAAATTTATCTAGACTCAAGAAAAGTATAAAATACAGACTCGAAACATAGTACGCTACAGGTACGAGCCGTAGTCCGTCTTGTACTGAGTTTAGTCTTGATGTGTCATATTAAATTATGACAAGTATCATATTGTCAATTTTATCAATATTTGGTTGACTGTGATTTTGTGTCAACAATCTCCCCCATATTGATAATTGACAAAATGATATTTGTATATTCAATGTTCATACCTGGACACATTTAAAAAGCAGTAGCTCCCTCGCAATTAGTGCGGAACTAGCAATAGTTTCCCCGTAAACATTGCTTCAATATAATGTCCTGATAAATACAAGCTTTCCCAAAATAGAGATACATAATACAATAAAATATGATATGATAATATGAATATCAAATAATTCTCCTCCATTGTCATTTATCAAACATAAATAACCAGAGAATTTATAAATAGAAATAACTGGCAAGCACACCAAAATACTAATAAACTGCATCAAGTGTCTCAAGAGTCATAGAACATAACGAAGTCTAATACAATAAAGATCAACTACATAAATTAGAAATCCATAATGCATAAAAACCAAAACATAAGATCCTCAGCAGCAGTACCAAGTAGGAGACCACATCCATCATGGAGCTCGTGAAGGTCCAGCGTCGTCAGATGGATCAGTGAATAAATGACAAGGATCCACGAAAGCCGCATCCGGATCCAGATAGCGTATAACCCAAGGGTCATCGATACGGTATCCATCGCGAGCAGGGTCCCGCTCCATAGGGATAGGCATGGAAGGATGACGAGACATAGACTACCGAATATCATGCAGTGAGTTGCTAATGCACTCATCTGCAGTGTAGTACGGTAGTCAAGCTGGGTCCAGCGATCATCCTCTAATACGAATCGATTACGCAGCATAGTCTGAATCGACTCAAGAGTAGCACGAGGAGGGAGCACATCCTGTCCAAGAGCAAGTGCGTCAGCCTGAGCATCGGAGTGCTCGAACTCGGCAGGAGAACCGACAGCTGCGCGAAGCCGCCGTACCTTAGATAGGAAGACAGGGGCAGGGAGGAACTGACACTGATCAAGGGGGACATGAAAAGCACGAAAAATCATAGGAAGATAGAGAGCATAGACCAATGACCTTGGCTTCTTCCTAGCATTAATCATCCAGTCCATCATGGTAAGTGGAAGATTGAATGGGACATGGAAGTGTAGGTGATACATAGCAGAGATCTCAAAATATGTAACCTCAACAGTTGATCCCGCTTTAGGCAGAATTGTTTTGAAGACAATGCGATGAAGTTCATAGAAATAAGGATTAAGATATTTGGCAAGAAACTTGCGTAGACGTGTGTTAGGTGTACACAAATCATCCTTGAAGCTTTCTACGGAAGACCCATCGGGGAATTGAAACTTGCGAGCATCAACAAGTTTCTCCCATGAGTTAGGCCCCAGAATTTTAAGATATTCAGCCAATTCAAAGTCATCAAATGAGATATCAACGCCAGCAACACGTGAATATAAACGTGTATCATCAGTAGTCAGATTGCAATAAAACATTTGAATGGCATTTAAATAGATGGGTGAATTAGTGGTGACAAGTTCATCAAGACATAAATCATGAAAGAGAGAGTCATATTGAGAAAATATGTTGAAGTTAACAGGATGACCCGCATACACGGGACGTGATCGAAAATCACTAAACCATTCGTTTGAAGCATCTAGTACGTGTTGGGGTCAATGGGACGAGGTAGATTGAACAACGGGTGAATTGGTTGTTGAATAGGTTGGTTAACCGGAATAGGTTGTTCGTTGCGAGGAGGAGGATTCGAAGAGGACGTACCCTCGATTCGAAGCCTCTTGCCTCTATTAAACAACTTGGGAGCCATGAGTAATGAAGAAAAATAATAAAATTTAGATGGAGAGAAGAGTGAAATTATACCTTAAAAGGATGATGAAGGATGGGAGAGAATGATCCAAGAAACCTTCTCCTTCAATTTGGAGAAGAAAGATGCACTAGAATGAGAGAACTAGGGTTAGGGTTTGAAGAGGAAGTGTTTTGAGAAGTTTAGAAGGTGGCAATGGAGGAGAGAGAGGGAGAACCCGGTTATAATATTAGGGGTTCGAATGGTCGGAAGGAATCTGAACCATTGGATCAATTTCAGATCAGCGGTGGAGCCCGCATACAGTTCTGGAATGGTCAGACCGAATACGGCTCGAACTCTATTTTAGGCAGAGTTCGGCCCAAATTCTGGGTTCTGTGGCCAGAATAGAACTCAGGCTGAAATGAGTTTGAAACTAATGATGGATAAATAAGAATAAAGTAATAAATATGCCAGTATAAGAAATGCAAGTAGAGAATTGGCAGAGAGTGACAACTGAATCAAGAGAATAAAATTAAAGTTCGAAAATTTGAATTAAGCATGTGATAAATGAAAGTAAATCATGTAACAAACAAGGAGTTATGACCCAATTCATTACGGTGAAACTGCCATGGGGTAGCTGCAGGGACCGGATCCCAGCTAGCGGTAGTCCTGAGGACTAGTGCACCGTATTGCTTAGGCTTTAACGTCTTGTTGTCAGAAGGACCCTTTCGGTTTGTACCCATAACAGATTCATCATAAAGAACCAAGACATAATCGATATTTACGCAGATCACTTTAATGAATAATAGTTTCATCCAAAATTCCTAGTTCACGACACAAAAAGTTGAAACGCTCATCGGATAGTGGTTTAGTAAAGAAATCTGCTAGCTGATGATCAGTGTCAATGAATTCTAAGTTTATAGTTTAGCTGGTGATCACGCAAAAAGTGGTGACGAATTTAAATGTGTTTCGTGCGTGAGTGACATATAGGGTTCTTAGTGAGGTTTATAGCACTAGTGTTATCACAGAATATAGGAATGTGCATAAAAGAAAGATTGTAGTCTTCAAGGGTTTGCTTCATCCACAGAATTTGTGCACAACAACGACCAGCTGCGATATATTCAGCTTCTGTTGTGCATAGTGCGACAGAATTCTGCTTCTTGCTAAACCAAGAGACTAGAGCCTTGCCTAATAAATGACACGTACCGCTTGTACTTTTACGATTGACTTTGCATCCTGCGAAATTAGTATCCGAATAACTAATAAGGTCAAAGGATGTGGATTTGGGATACCATAAGCCTACTGTAACAGTACCCTTAAGGTATGAAAAGATACGCTTAACGGCGGACATGTGTGATTCCTTAGGACTAGCTTGATATCGAGCACACAGACAAACACTAAACATGATATCGGGACGACTAGCAGTTAAATAAAGTAAACTACCAATCATACCTCGATACTTACGTTGATCAACCGGTTTGCCGCTTTCATCAGGTTCCAGCTTGGTCGAAGTAGCCATAGGAGTGTTGATTGGTTTGACGTTGTCAAGATCAAATTTCATCAGCATGTCCTTTGTATATTTTGACTGACTGATGAAAGTTCCTTGCGAAGTTTGTTTGACTTGCAATCCAAGAAAGTAGGTGAGCTCCCCCATCATGCTCATCTTAAATTCGTTCTGCATACACTTAATGAAATCTTGGCAAAGATTTTTATTAGTAGAACCGAATATGATATCATCTACATAAATTTGCACTAAGAGAATAGTGTTTTGAAAACTTTTGATAAACAGTGTGGTGTTAATTATCCTATTTGAAAAGCCTTTATCTAGCAAGAAATTACTTAGGCGTTCACACCAAGCTCTAGGGGCTTGTTTGAGGCCATATAGAGCTTTCTTGAGTTTGAAAACGTGGTCGAAAAATTTATGATTTTTAAAACCAGGGGGTTGTTTTACAAAAACTTTCTCCTTAATAAATTCATTCAAAAAAGCACTTTTAACATCCATTTGAAACAATTTAAAATTTTGAAACTTAACAAATGCACAAAGCATCCGAATGGATTCCAGTCTTATAACAGGAGCATATGTCTTATCGTAGTCGATACCTTCCTCTTGGTTGTATCCTTGAGCTACTAGACGAGCTTTGTTGCGTGTAACTGAACCATCTTCATTTACTTTGTTGCAAAAGACCCATTTCGTACCAATAATCGAATGATTAGCTGGCCTAGGAACAAGTTTCCAGACCTGGCTTTTCTCGAATTGGTTGAGTTCTTCTTGCATGGCAGAAATCCAAAACTCATCATTAAAAGCTTCTAAAACAGTTTTAGGCTCAATTTGTGAAATGAAGGTAGTGCTAGCAATGGAGTCTCTTAACGATGATCGAGTACTTACGCCGCGTGAAACCTCACCTATTACCAAGTTTTCTTGATGTGACGGCTTGAAAGAGAATTTCTTTGACAAGTCCTCCAGAGAATTGGTTTCAGTGGCGGTATTCATCGGCGTAGAAGTTGATGACTCAACATCATCGTCTAGAGTAGCTGCTACACTGTTATCCTCATCAAAAGACACATTGGTAGACTCTTCCACAATCAATGACGTTTGTTAAACACTCTATATCCCTTGCTCTTGGCCGCATAGCCAAGGAAAATACCATCATCAGCTTTGGCATCAAATTTGCCTAAGTTGTCTTTGGTGTTAAGGATAAAACATCGACAACCAAAAACTTTAAAATATAAAATATTTGGAGTTCTACCAAACCAAAGCTCATAGGGTGTTTTCTTCGTAATAGGTCGAATGAGCACCCTATTTAAAATATGGCACGCTGTACTGACAGCTTCAGCCCAAAAATATTTCGGAAGTAAAAAAAATTTCAACATGACTCTAGCCATATCGCCAAGAGTCCTATTCTTCCGCTCCACAACACCATTTTGTTGAGGAGTTTTAAGGCAAGAAAACTCATGATCAAAACCATTTAAATCACAAAACTTTTTAAAATCAGTATTTTCGAATTCGCCTCCATGATCACTTCGGATTCGAATAATCATGTAGCCTTTTTTGTTTTGAACCTTTTTAGCAAAAAATTTGAAAACAGAAATGGCATCACTTTTGTTTGTAAGGAAGAAAACCCAAGTGAATCTAGAAAAATCATCTACTATAACAAAAGCATAGAGTTTTCCACCAAGACTGGCTACTCTACTAGGACCAAATAATTTCATGTGAATTAATTGTAAGGGTCTAGTAGTGCTTACAGTATTTATGGAATGAAATAAGGACTTGGTTGCCTTATTTAACTCGTATTCGACACAAACCGTGTCCTTTTTGAATGTGATGTCGGGCAAGCCTTTTACTAGATTCTTAGTCGATAGCCTGGATATAGTATCCATATTCGTGTCACGACCCGCACCCATTGTAGGGGTACGAGAAGTGGGTACGTTCAGCCTACGCCGCAGTGTCGGCGGTAGAACGTTGTCCTAGGTTACTATCTAATCAACAACTCACGCAATTATATAATGTACTTGTCAATATCTCAACTCCGAACGGAGGACAAGTATAGATATAATGAAATCTCAATCACAGTCTAAGCACGATAAGATAACACATAAGTTTATAACTAAAGACTAAACAACAACATTTATAAACTACTAAATAATAATATCTCAAACAAACTCAAATACAAACTCGTATCTCAAGTTATTACAATTCAAGTTCTAAAATATGAAAACTAAACCAAGTCTACTAGCTAGTCTCCCGATCACTCCTGAGTGTTGGGGCCAAAGGTAGCTAAGTCATCTCCTGCTCCAAGGCAAGTAGGGCAAATGTCCTCAGGGCAATCATCTGTAATATTTTCAACAGGTCCAGTCAGGACAGGAACGAGTACAATTCATCAAGAAATTCCAAGTAAATGACAGAGAACTATAAAGCAGTTATAGACAGTTGTATTGATGAACATGGCAGTTTGTATGAGTAATGATGTAGAGAAACAGTTAAGGTACAAGGAAAGTAAGGTAACTAAACAAGAGGAGAAGCATGGCAAAAAAGACTGTAAAATATAATCTAGCTGAACTAGAGTAACATGATAAAAGTCCAGACAGTACAATGTAAGTCGAGTGTAATCCCAATGTGAGTCTAATACAAGAAGAGTCGAATGTGATTCCAGTATAGTATGAGTCGAATGTGATTCTAATCATTGTTCTAATAAGGTGATTCGAATAAGGTGATACAAATAAGATGATACGAATAGTGATTCACAATGATTCAAATAAATTCTCTAAGTGTGTTTTAAAATACTGAGTTCGACATGTAAACGGATGTAGGTAATACGGCACACCGCACACTCGGCCAAGTGTGGGATGGCTATCGTTCGAATATCATTCACAGAGGGGTGATTCGAATAGGGGGATATGTCTACATGTCTAATCAGTATTTCCCCGCCCAGTCTAATACAAATGAATCCATAATCCAACACATAAGACGAATACAAGTCTAACCAGCACATGAAGATACGAATAGGTGGCTCGAATAGTGATTCGAATGGTGATTCGAATAATGGAGACAAGACGATTAATTATGTGTGTCGTATACATGGATTCAGTAATAACAATACGTGTTTATAACAAGAATCAAATAGAACTAACTAGAACTGAAGTACAGTAATTGACAAGTAAATGAAAGAACTATCAGAGAATGTACTCGCCTGATACTTTGAAAAGAGTAGTATAATATCAGATGTCTGCAACAGAGTCACAATGTCCTAAACAGAGCAATATGGATTATAATATATTTAAAATAAGATAAATAAAGTCTATGATGCAATCTACATGAATTCTAGGTCAAAGTCAACTCTAAGTCAACCCTGGTCAACTGTCTGGGTCAAACTAGGTCAAACAAGGGCAAACTAGGTTACACTAAGTCAAAGGTTGACCATCAGTTGACTTTTAGTCAACTGTTCAACCATAGTCAACCCCCAATCCAATCTAGGTCAATTGGTCAACTAACATCTATGGGTTGGTCAAACTATAGTCAACTAGTCAATTGGGTCTCTATCTAAGCCAATCTCTATAGGCCAACTCACAACCAAACCATAGACTAGGATACCATATATATCTATATCATATTTATAACCATACATATATATATATATATTCAACTTTATGCCAATTATCTGTAATACTTATATTTCTAACACATAAAACACATCCCTATATATAATATCACATAGGCTAATATATATGCATACATACCACATTATAGTATCTAGCATATAGAAATATATATATACATTGAGTGATATAGGGGAGGTACATGTGTATGTGTATGGGGGTATATGTGGTGACACATGTGTGATACCACAATGTGTGATTTGTGACCAAGTATGAGAGCCATGTGTGTGTAATAGGTTTTAGACATTTTAGTGAACAAAGTGTCAATGTGAAGACATGATGTGTATGTTGGTTATGAACATAGTGTGAATAACTAACATGTGTGTGTGTGTGTGTGTCAAATGGTGTAGGAATGTGTGTTATAGAGATAACAGTGAATAAGGGGATCAAGCATATATGTGTGTGTGTACTGACATAGGATACAACTTACTAGGTAGGGTGTGTGTGTTTGAATGTAGAAATCGGTGATGTGTATAACAGTGCATTGACAGTAGGTAGTTGTGTCAAGGACTAAAATCAGTGGGTGATAGGTTTTAGGCTAGTGTATATAAATATGTGTGTGTGTGTTTGTTCTCAGAAAAACATGGCATGACAGTTCTTAAACAGTAAACGAATTCAGTCCCATACCCATTCGAAATCAGTTCTCAAACATAATCATAACTCAACAAACAATTTACGAATTAGTCAAATCTTAGATTTGGATGACCGTTAGCATTGAAATCTCAGGAATTTAGTTCACTTGACAGTCCAATCATTAATTTCATTTAACATGTAAAAATTCTGGGAGTTCAGTCTATACATTTCGAAAACCAAACCCTTGTTACCTCAACCAATTCATGTAACACCCTCGACAGTAAACTAACACATGTAATTGAATCTAATCATGACAATAAACATTCAAAATTAGTGAAAAATGGAATTCAATTCCAGCTTTTAGAAATCAGTAAAAAGTTCTAAGGAAGTATCAGCCTTCACCCTTAGCAGCCCATCCTACAATCAAAATCTCATTTCTTGTGAAAATAACCTAATCTAACCTGAAAAACCAAACTAGCAGGAACTAATACATATGTAGAATCAATGTGACAATTTCAAACATCATTTAAATCAGATTAAAAATGAAATCAATTCACGATATGGGAAAACAGGACTGTGTATCAGAATTTTAGGATTTTCCCTATTTCAAATTAGAAATTAACAGTTAAATAACAATTAATAGGTTGGTAAATATTCATGCACATCCATACGTATCCTAGAAGTGGTTTTGTGTCCACACAATCAGACATGAAGTGTCCAGACACGAAAAACACAGAGGAAAGGACAAGTAAACACAGTGTGGCGCACGTGTATCCGTGTCTCGTGAGCACGACACCAAGCTCGACACACCTCGTGGTCATACCCACGTATAGCCCAACACTAGGGCTACACATTGGACACGACACAAGGTGTCCACGGGTCGCGTGTCCTGAGCACGAGACATGTATCAGTGGTCGAAACCAACGCGTGCAGAATCAGTGTAAATCCAGTGCGCGCGTGATTTCTTCGTGCACGCACATCGAGAACTAGTGAAACTTTATAGGTGTCATGTCAGTCACTAGGACAACATATCTACCAAGTTTTATGTCACGTGGTGCCGTGTCGTGTCCGCTAGGACATGCGAGCAGCAGGGCAGCCGCACGAGGCCTGTGCCGTGTCTCGTACTGCGTGTCCGTGCCCCTAAACAGTGTCCAAATGAGTCTAAAATCGACTCAGTCACATATATAATTAATCCCCATATATAGGGCTACACAACCATGTAATTTGTTTTGAAAATTATCGAAATCCATTTCTATGTGACATTTCGTCGAACACGCATTTAAATACACTGATACTTGTCCGATACGGACACAAAATGGACACGGATTTCTACCAAACTTGGGCTACACCTAGGGGGACCCTAAATGAATGCATCTATGGGAAGAAATCGGGAATTTAATAGGGTTTGTAGGGTTTTACCTATTGAGTGTTCAAACTCAATGTAAAGAGCCTCGATTCGACTTCTTCTTCGATTTTCTTCGGTTCAAACGTCCTCCAACCTCGCTAGCAAGCACCCACAAGTATCCTCTACTGTTGGGGATGATGATGCAATTGATTTGACTCAATTTGGGCTCAATTTGGATAAATTAGGAGAAGTTTAGGAAAGAACAAAGTAGGGCTTTTCTAGGGTTTGTAAAAAGAGGCAAAGGCTCTTAAGTGGGATACTTATAGGAGGGAGGGGGCTTGTATGGCTATTGAAACTATTAGGGTTAGGGTTTTAGATGAGTGGTTGAGGTTCCTCCACCCAATTCCAAGCCTTCCTATTGGTCCAAGGCTTCTTTTCACAAATATCCTAAAAGAAAATATTCTACCTTAATAATATCTAGATATTACTAACCATGGCACTTAATAGGAATGTTCTAACCTTAATTCTAACCTCAAGACTAATCTAGATTAGGTTAACTTCTAGGTTAAGACTTAACTAAAAGACTAGCACAATATTTAATTAATATAAATTACAAATTCATAAAATTGTCAAAATAACCAAAATACCCCTAAGCTAAAAAGTAGTAATATGACATCCTAATCACATGACTAGGCTCCCTTGGTCATGGTTAGTCTCTAGGCTTAGCAAAACTAGGGTTTAACTAGTTAACCATCAAAATAGTAATTCAATATTTTAAATAGTTTTAAATTGATTAAAAATTACCAAAAATCACAATATGATTTAAATATCATTATTAAATGATTATAATCACAAAATTTTAAAATTACCCTTATTTGAAAAACTGGGTGTTACAAGTCTACCCCCTTAGAAGAATTTTATCCTCGAAATTAAGATGATCATACTCCTCCTAGGTCAAAGCCCCAATCAAATAAAGTCGAAAGATAACATGCAATCATAGTCCTGCTGGTCGTGATTCCACAGTCTCGAACAAGGTAACTACGCTATCTAGCATATCACAAGAATATCCTGACAGGTACTAATAGAAATCGCACATGAAGGTGGGATAGAAGAACAAGGAGGTCAAACCTGCTAACCCATCACCTGCAGCGTCGGTCTCCTCGACCGCCATAGCAAAAGCTCCACCCCTCTGGGCATGGTGCTGCGCTACAGGTGTCCTAACTCCCTCTCTCTGACCCGACGCTCCGTCATGTATGGGTGCAGTAGGGCAATCCCTGACCTGATGAGCAGCGGATCCACAGAACAGACAAACCTTCTGCCTCCTATAACAAGTTTCCCAAGCGTGCCCTGCCCTCTTGCAGTAAGCACAAGTCTGCACCTTGCGGTCCTGTCCTCTAGGCTGGTGTTGTGCCTGCTGAAGCTGTACGTGAGGCCTCTTGGCCAGACCTCCACTGTTGCTGGCTACATGAGTATCTCGACCCCTCTTCAGTTTCAACCCTAGATCATCCTCTGCTGCCATTGCTCCTGCTAAGATCTCCGCAAAAGAAGCATCCCTGTCCCTCTTGGTCAATGACCGAACCTCTCTGATCAAACCTCTGCGAAACTTCCTTGCCTTCGTCTTCTCGCTCAAGTCCTCAATGAATCTGTCCAGCCGACAGAACTCTCCAGCATATTCCCCGACTATCTGGCTCCCCTGAGCCAGGCTCTCAAACTGTGCCTCTATGCCTCCAAGTGCTACGTCTGGAAAGAACTGCTCCTTGAATAGCGTCTTGAAGGCTGCCCAAGTCTGTCCCTCGGTTCCCACTCGGGGGTCTGTCTGGTACCAGGTACGGGCCAGGTCCTGCATCTGGCTGCCTGCCGTCTCTACCTGAAGTCGGACTGTATCTCTGCTAGCCAAAATATCTCCTCGATGTGCTCTATCCAGTCATCTGCATAGTGGATGCCCTCTGTACCAAGGAAATCCCTCAGATGCATCTTCTGAAACTCCTGAATACCCGGCGTCCTCTGATGGCACTGATGTGTCTGTCCTCCCTATGGTTGTACGGTAACCATCTCCACTGTCGTCCTGACCAGCTGGTGAGCCTCGTCTATACCCTGACGGAAGTCGACAGTCTGACGCTGCTGCTGCTGCTGGTGGGACTCCATAATCCTCTCCACAAAGGAAAACAGGTACGCAGCGTCAACCAATCCTGCAGGTGGCTGCTGAAGCTGCTGCTGAAATATCTCAGGAATAACTGGAGTCGTCCTCCGAACAGGTGGAGGCATGCCCCCAATGGCTGCAGTTGTTTCTGTCTGATCAGGAACAGAAGGTGCTACAGTCCCAGCAGGCTGCTGCACTAGACGAGAGGTGGCAGACCCCTCTCCAGCGTCTGCTGTACCAGAGCGATGTGATCGTGTCTCCACCTTCCTGAAGACAGATCGAACAAGGAAATCAATACTGAGCAAAATTCGATATAATCAAAGGAGGACAGTTTATTTCAAAGAAGGCAAATCAGTACGATATGTAGATGGCATGATTTGAAGCAGAATTTTTCTAACTGTGATTGAGTACCTCTCCGTTAAAGCCTATCTCTCAATCCTATCGCAGGCTGTAGTAATACTCTAGTTCGAATACCACTACATAAACTCGACATGTATGGGCCACCACTAAAAATGTGTCACGACCCACACCCATTGTAGGGACACGAGAAGTGGGTATGTCCAGCCTACGCCGCAGTATCGGCGGTAGAACGTTGTCCTAGGTTACTATCTAATCAACAACTCACGCAATTATATAATGTACGTGTCAATATCTCAACTCCGAACGGAGGACAAGTATAGATATAATGAAATCTCAATCACAGTCTAAGCACGATAAGATAACACAGAAGTTTATAACTAAAGACTAAACAACAACATTTATAAACTACTAAATAATAATATCTCAAACAAACTCAAATACAAACTCGTATCTCAAGTTATTACAATTCAAGTTCTAAAACATGAAAACTAAACCAAGTCTACTAGCTAGTCTCCCGATCACTCCTGAGTGTCGGGGCCAAAGGTAGCTAAGTCATCTCCTGCTCCAAGGCAAGTAGGGCAAATGTCCTCAGGAAAATCATCTGTAATATTTTTAACAGGTTCAGTCAGGACAGGAACGAGTACAATTCATCAAGAAATCCCAAGTAAATGACGGAGAACTATAAAGCAGTTATAGACAGTTGTATTGATGAACATGGCAGTTTGTACCAGTAATGATGTAGAAAAATAGTTAAGGTACAAGAAAAGTAAGGTAACTAAACAAGAGGAGAAGCATGGCAAGAAAGACTGTAAAATATAATCTAGATGAACTAGAGTAACATGATATAAGTTTATACAGTACAATGTAAGTCGAGTGTAATCCCAATGTGAGTCTAATACAAGAAGAGTCGAATGTGATTCCAGTATAGTATGAGTCGAATGTGATTCTAATCATTGTTCTAATAAGGTGATTCGAATAAGGTGATACGAATAAGATGATACAAATAGTGATTCACAATGATTCGAATAAATTCTCTAAGTGTGTTTTAAAATATCGAGTTCGACATGTAAACGGATGTAGGTAATACGGCATACTGCACACTCGGCCAAGTGTAGGATGGCTATCGTTCGAATATCATTCACAGAGGGGTGATTCGAATAGGAGGATATGTCTACATGTCTAATCAGTATTTCTTCGCCCAATCTAATACAAATGAATCCATAATCCAACACATAAGACGAATACAAGTCTAACCATCACATGAAGATGCGAATAGGTGGTTCGAATAGTGATTCGAATGGTGATTCGAATAATAGAGGCAAGACGAGTAAGTATGTGTGTCGTATACATGGATTCAGTAATAACAATACGTATTTATAACAAGAATCAAATAGAACTAACTATAACTGAAGTACAGTAATTGACAAGTAAATGAAAGAACTATCAGAGAATGTACTCGCCTGATACTCTGAAAAGTGTAGTATAATATCAGATGTCTACAACAGAGTCACAATGTCCTAAACAGAGCAATATGGGTTATAATGTATTTAAAATAAGGTAAATGAAGTCTACGATGCAATCTATATGAATTCTAGGTCAAACTAGGTCAAAGTCAACTCTAAGTCAACCCTGGTCAACTGTCTGGGTCAAACTAGGTCAAACAAGGGCAAACTAGGTTACACTAAGTCAAAGGTTGACCATCAGTTGACTTTTAGTCAACTGGTCAACCATAGTCAATTCCCAATCCAATCTAGGTCAATTGGTCAACTAACATCTATGGGTTGGTCAAACTATAGTCAACTAGTCAATTGGGTCTCTATCTAAGCCAATCTCTATAGGCCAACTCACAACCAAACCATAGACTAGGATACCATATATATCTATATCCTATTTATAACCATACATATATATATATATATATATATATATATATATATATATATATATATATATATATATATATATATATATATATATATATATATATATATATATATATATATATATATTCAACTTTATGCCAATTATCTATAATACTTATATTTCTAACACATAAAACACATCCCTATATATAATATCACATAGGCTAATATATATGCATACATACCACATTATAGTATCTAGCATATAGAAATATATATATACATTGAGTGATATAGGGGAGGTACATGTGTATGTGTATGGAGGTATATGTGGTGACACATGTGTGATACCACAATGTGTGATTTGTGACCAAGTGTGAGAGCCATGTGTGTGTAATAGGTTTTAGACATTTTAGTGAACAAAGTGTCAATGTGAAGACATGATGTGTATGTGGGTTATGAACATAGTGTGAATAACTAACATGTGTGTGTGTGTGTGTGTATGTCAAATGGTGTAGGAATGTGTGTTATTGAGCTAACAGTGAATAAGGGGATCAAGCATATATATGTGTGTGTACTGACATAGGATATAACTTACTAGGTAGGGTGTGTGTGTTTGAATGTAGAAATCTGTGATGTGTATAACAGTACATTGACAGTAGGTAGTTGTGTCAAGGACTAAAATCAGTGGGTGATAGCTTTTAGGCTAGTGTATATAAATATGTGTGTGAGTGTTTGTTCTCAAAAAAACATGGCATGACAGTTCTTAAACAGTAAACGAATTCAGTCCCATACCCATTCGAAATCAGTTCTCAAACATAATCATAACTCAACAAACAATTTACGAATTAGTCAAATCTTAGATTTGGATGACCGTTAGCATTGAAATATCAGGAATTTAGTTCACTTGACAGTCCAATCATTAATTTCAGTTAACATGTAAAAATTCTGGGAGTTCAGTCTATACATTTCGAAAACCAAACCCTTGTTACCTCAACCAATTCAGGTAACACCCTCGACAGTAAACTAACACATGTAATTGAATCTAATCATGACAATAAACATTCAAAATTAGTGAAAAATGGAATTCAATTCCAGCTTTTAGAAATCAGTAAAAAGTTCTAAGGAAGTATCAGCCTTCACCCTTAGCAGCCCATCCCACAATCAAAATCTCATTTCTTGTGAAAACAACCTAATCTAACATGAAAAACCAAACTAGCAGGAACTAATACATATGTAGAATCAATGTGACAATTTCAAACATCATTTAAATCAGATTAAAAATGAAATCAATTCAGGATATGGGAAAACAGGACTGTGTATCAGAATTTTAGGATTTTCCCTATTTCAAATTAGAAATTAATAGTTAAATGACAATTAATAGGTTGGTAAATATTCATGCACATCCATACGTATCCTACAAGTGGTTTCGTGTCCACACAATCAGACACGAAGTGTCTAGACACGAAAAACATAGAGGAAAGGATAAGTAAACACAGTGTGGCGCGCGTGTGTCCGTGTCTCGTGAGCACGACACCAAGCTCGACACGCCTCGTGGTCATACCCACGTGTAGCCCAACACTAGGGCTACACACTGGACATGACACAAGGTGTCCACGGGTCACGTGTCCTGAGTACGAGACACGTATCAGTGGTCGAAACCAACGCGTGCAGAATCAGTGTAAACCCAGTGCGCGCGTCATTTTTTCGTGCACACACATCGAAAACTAGTAAAACTTTATAGGTGTCATGTCAGTCACTAGGACAACATGTCTACCAAGTTTCGTGTCACGTGATGCCGTGTCGTGTCCGCTAGGACACGCGAGCAGCAGGACAGCCGCACGAGGCCTGTGCCGTATCTCGTGCAGCGTGTCCGAGCCCCTAAACAGTGTCCAAACGAGTCTAAAGTTGACTCAGTCACATATATAATTAATCTCCATATATAGGGCTACACAACCATGTAATTTGTTTTGAAAATTATCGAAATCCATTTCTATGTGATATTTCGTCGAACACGCATTTAAATACACCGATACGTGTCCGATACGGACACGGAATGGACACGGATTCCTACCAAACTTGGGCTACACCTAGGGGGACCCTAAATGAATGCATCTATGGAAAGAAATCGGGAATTTAATAGGGTTTATAGGATTTTACCTATTGAGTGTTCAAACTTAATGTAAAGAGCCTCGATTCGACGTCTTCCTCGATTTTCTTCGGTTTAAACGTCCTCCAACCTCGCTAGCAAGCACCCACAAGTATCCTCTACTGTTGGGGATGATGATGCAATTGATTTGACTCAATTTGGGCTCAATTTGGAATAATTGGAAGAAGTTTAGGGAAGAACAAAGTAGGGCTTTTTTAGGGTTTGTAAAAAGAGGCAAAGGCTCTTAAGTGGGATACTTATAGGAGGGAGGGGGATTGTATGGCTGTTGAAACTATTAGGGTTAGGGTTTTAGATGAGTGGTTGAGGTTCCTCCACCCAATTCCAAGCCTTTCTATTGGTCCAAGGCTTCTTTTCACAAATATCCTAAAAGAAAATATCATACCTTAATAATATCTAGATATTACTAACCTTGGCACTTAGTAGGATTGTTCTAACCTTAATTCTAACCTCAAGACTAATCTAGGTTAGGTTATCTTCTAGGTTAAGGCTTAACTAAAAGACTAGCACAATATTTAATTAATATAAATTACAAATTCACAAAATTGTCAAAATGACCAAAATACCCCTAGGCTAAAAAGTAGTAATATGACATCCTAATCACATGACTAGGCTCCCTTATTCATGGTTAGTCTCTAGGCTTAGCAAAACTAGGGTTTAACTAGTTAACCATCAAAATTGCAATTCAATATTTTAAATAGTTTTAAATTGATTAAAAATCACCAAAAATCATAATATGATTTAAATATCATTATTAAATGATTATAAACACAAAATTTCAAAATTACCCTCATTTGGAAAACTGGGTGTTACAGTTGGCATGACCAAGACGCTGGTGTCATAATAATCTCTCATCCTTGTGGGCGTAGAGGCATCTTCCTGCACTGTTAGTATCTCTAGAAAGATAGAAAATGTAAATGTTATCCTCCCTTATCCCTTCAAAAGCGATGTCTCCCGTTGACCTATCATAAATGTAGCATTTGTTTTGTCCAAAGTTAATATCATATCCATGATCAGCAAGGTGACTTATGCTGAGCAGGTTATACTTTAACTCGGTCACTAGGCAGACATCCTTTATTACAGAAGAAGGAGGATGACCAATAGTACCATTGCCTATAATATACCTTTTTAGGTTGTTGTCGAAGGATACATACCCTTCCCTCTTCATTGATAGTGGTGCAAAAAGATTTGCGTCTCCCGTCATAAGTCGCGAGCATCCACTATCGAGAATCCACTTACTTTAGTTGAGGAGGAAAGGTCCACCTACATCAAGAGTAGATGTGACCTTTGGTACCCAAGTTCTTGTGGGTCCTGAAATGTTAGTTTTTGGCACCCATGTATATAGATTTATATCTACTAATCTCCTAATTCTACATTGTGGTGAGATGTGTTCATGTAATCCATAATAGGTGCAGGTAGCATGCCTATTTGTATTGGGAGCATGTTGATGATATCTATATGTAGCATGGTGAGAGTGGTGTGAAGCAGCAGGATAAGGACTATACATGGCAGCAGAATGATGGTTATATCTATATGCAGCATGGTGATGGTTATATCTATGTGTAGCATGATGATTTTGTGTAGCAGTAGAATGATAGTTATGAGAATAATTTCTACGTGCATGTGTTGTATGGAAGTGCGTGTACATGTAGGCATGTTTGCGTGCTGCAGGTGGATGACGTGTTTGACTATTTTGAGTAGTCTTGTACTTTGTGTACGTCTTATGTGATTGGGTTTGAGGTTGAGCAACCTGTTTTCCCAATCTAATCTCTAATTTCTTAGAGGCAGCATGTAGTTCATTACACTTAGCATTCAAACCATCGATTTTAGCAATAGAGAACTTGTGTCTCTTCTTTTCTTCAGCAAGCTCAGTATTGAGTGTTGTTATCTCATGTATTTGCTTTTTAATACGTGTTTTGGCATCATGTAGGCTTAACTTAAGCTTAGATACCTCATTGGTGTCTTCCGTAGGTGGAGTGTCTCTAACATTATCAAGCAAAGAAGAGAGTTTTTGAATCTCGACTTCATAGCTTTTGATCTTCTCCTTGGCGTGCTTATATTTACTGATGACTTTCTTGTGGTCATTTAGTAAATCGTTGAATGCATCGTCAAGTTCATCAAAAGTGAAGCCATCGAGAGTATCGCTAGTTACCTTATCGGATGTTGCCATTAGGTATACAGTGGCGGTGTCTTGAGGGGAGTCCTTTTCATCCTCGGAGTTACTAGCTTCGCTTTCATGCCAAATGCTTGTGTTGGCATATTTTTTTGAGAAAGACTTCTTATAGAGCTTCTCATATTGGTTGCTTTTATTTGCGAATGGACAGTCTTTTCGGACGTGTCCAGTCTTCTTGCAGCCGTAGCATGTTGGCTCTTCTTCGTCATCTTCTTGTTGTTCCTTCTTTCTTCGATTGAAGCGAAGGAACTTCTTGAAGTTGCGGACAAGGAGAGATTGATCATCACCTTCTGAATTGTCGTCATCAGTCTCTTCAGGATCAGCCCTTCGACGATGAGCTTTAAGGGCAATCTCTTTTACCTTTGGAGCAGGCTCTTCGAAGTCTTTGAGGTCAAGCTCGTGAGTCATCATCTTTCCCATCAAAGTCTCCATAGACATTGTGGTGAGATCATTGCCTTCTATGATAGTTGTTACCTTATAGTTCCAAATTTTTGGTAGCCCCCTAAGTAACTTGCGGATCTTTTCGTAATTTGTATATTGTTTGCTGAGAGATGACAAGGGGTTGATGACGTCGAGGAATCTTGTAAACAATTGTGTGATTGTCTCATTAGGCTTCATCTTGAATGCCTCATATTCTTGAGTGAGATGACTTATTTTCGACTCCTTGACTTGGGTGCTTCTTTCATGCGTCACTTCTAAAAGTCTCCATACTTCGTGAGAGGTGGTGCATGTTGAGACCCTGTTAAACTCATTCCTGTCTATTGCACAAAATAAAGCATTAATAGCTTTCGTGTCTAGACTCGTCTGTTTCTTTTTCTCGTCAGAATATTTGTCATGGAATTTCTCAACGAGATCACCATTGACAACTATCCTGGCGGGCTTTTTGTAACCATCGGTAACAATAGTCCACAGGTCGAAGTCTAGCAACTTGAGATAAAAACTCATCCTCGTTTTCCAATAGGTGTAGTTTGTTCCATCAAATAGGGGAGGCCGATGAGTGGACTGCCCTTCACCGTGATTGAAAAATATGGGTTGTGTGGTTGCCATGGATCAGCTCTAGGATGTTAGTCCTTGTTGAGAGAACAGAGCTCTGATACCAATTGAAGAACAAGTAGGCAACTCTAGAGGGGGGTGAATAGAGTTTATGACAACAATATCCAATTAAAAATTAAACTCTTTCACCAACAGTAAATAAACAGAGTAAATGCGGAAATTATAAAGAGGGAGAAAGCATACGCAAACACAGCCGATTTTAACCTGGTTTCCCTCATGGAGGACTAGTCCAGGTCTGAGAACTCTAGCTCAGGATTAAATCTACTATTTGTGAAATAGTAGTTACACCCCGTGCCTTTTCTTCAGAAGAGCACGTCAACTTCTTACAGAGATCGCAGTGGCGATGCTTGGAATTTTCCAAGCAGTTTTTGAACTCTTGCACAAACTCCTAACTGAAAAGCACTAAGCATTTTGAGGCTTAGGGAGCTTGTGGCTAGTGGATGAGAAGGGTAAACTTGTATAAGGCTTTAGAGAGAAGAGAAGAGAAGATTAGATGATTGAAAAAGTGAGAATTCAAGGCCTATTTATAGGGTTCTGGATAGGCAGAATTCGGCCAGAATTCTGGGTCAAGAATTCAAATTTTTGGCCGTTGGAGAACTAGCATACAGCAAACCCTAAAAATTAGGATCTTGGATTTTAGAGGACAAAGTTCGGCCCAAACTCTGTCTCTAGAAGACAGAATTGGTCCAGTGGGCTGTATGGACTAGTTTGGTTTGGTGGAGCTTTTGGTTTGTGGTATAGGTATAGGTAAAGGCCCAAATTGCTCAGTGCAACTCAGTTTACATTTATCTAGACTCAAGAAAAGTGTAAAATACAGACTCGAAATATAGTACGCTGCAGGTACGAGCCGTAGTCCGTCTTGTACTGAGTTCAGTCTTGATGTGTCATATTGAATTATGACAAGTATCATATTGTCAATTTTATCAATATTTGGTTGATTGTAATTTTGTGTCAACAAGGTTAACTTAGCATACAATGATATATTCTGACTTAGACATGAAAGAGTAAAAAGAAGTGGCAATCCTCCCACCTTGAGTCGATACGCCTTGTCGTTTCGTCGAGCCGACGCGGCTCGATTTCATAACTTCGTTGCACGGCCAACTCTTCTGACTTAGCCATTCGAGCACTTCGTGCTTCATTGAATTATATGTCCGATTTGGTTTACCGTGCCCAAGTCCCAGTTTGTCGTAAGGCGACGATTTGGTTTCACGGACCCCTTACTGAATAAGACAAAATGTCAACCTCTAATATTTCAGCATAAACGTATAGCCTGCACATGAAACCAACTAAAATTAAGACTTGTATCGATTTGGACTTGCGTCTTGGTCGATTCGATTTCTTAGAATTTTCGAGCCGATTTAACGTACTTATCCTTCGGGGCAATGTGGCGCTTCGCATCGATTCAACTCGATGCATTCTTTGGGACAATGCAACTCTTTGCATCGACTTAGTTCGATGCATTGCTCGGGACAACGTAACTCTCGTATCGATTCGTATCGATACATTTCATTCGGTCAATGTGACTCGTTGAGTCAACGTCTCAGCGTAATACGCCGTGCGGAGCGGGGCATTACACGGCCAGACACTATTCATCGTCCCTGCCAGAACCAGGACAGATAAACATAGAAGATGTCCAAAACTTGCTTTGGTCATAACATCCTCAAAATAAGTCAAAATTTAACTTTTCAAATGTCAAAATTGTGTAGAATCAAATTCTCTACCACATGGAACACTTAGTTTTCGAAAACAAGTTTGATAGATCAAAATCCAAAAAAATGGTACAAACTTAGATCTACAAGAAAATATCCACCAAATTAAAAAATGCCAAATTCTAAAAGCGTCATAGAATCATGTACGAAATACAATAGAACAAATAGAATTAGGTTCCTCCATGAAGCAAGTTGCACTTGCCTAGGATTTCTTGGTAGTGGAGAGAGTTATGAGGAAGAAGAAGAAGAAGTAATGTAGAGTAAAGCAAGAGAGAGAAAGTAGTTGGGGGTTTATAAAGAGAGGGGATGGTTCAACATGTGGAACCAACCATCAAAATAAGCCAAACCAAGCCATCCAAAGCAAGTCAAGTTGGACCAAACCAACCCAAGGTCAACCCTAGTCAAGATACATCAAGGCAAGCCATAAAGAAATACGAAAATACAGTAAATAATATACTGGTCGAAATCCGTACATGTACACTGAAAATACGTATAACAAAAAACGGGAGTGACAACTCCACTTGAATTTTAAGTCATAGGAATCATTAAAAGCAAAGCTTACCCTAGTTAATTATTCTTTGCAGACGACACTATTATTTGTCAACCTAGAGAATGGTATTAGTAATTAAATACTCGTCAGTGTCATTTCAGAATTTTACATAATTAGGTTGTCCTTTTGAACATAGATCTTGGAATCTCCAGTCAACTAGGTTGGACTTTCCTTTATGAAATTTCTTTTATCATAGGCTTCAAGTTCATTCCCCTCAATGACTTATATACTGGCTCTCTTCTCAAACCCTTAATTAGTGGATCCGTAAGATTTTTTTTAAAAATTTGTTTACATAATCAATTGTGATTATATCATTAGAGAGAAGTTGTCTAACGGTATTGTGACATCTCTGAATGTGTCGTGATTTATCATTATGACTTTGTACCCTATGATTGACTATCACAATGTATGCAAATTGCTGGTACGAATTTTGGCCATATTAGAATGTCCTCCAAGAAATTTCTTCTTCCAAATCACCATTCAGAAAGACAATTCCCCACAGTTTGAGATATTTATATAAATGTTTCCTTCCTTTCCATAATTCATATGGGTTTATACTTTTTCATATGTGACACATTATGTAAAAGGTAGTTGGTTGTAAGTACAGCGTACAGCTTCTCCCACAAGTTATCTGGTAGACCCGAAATAAAGAATTCATCAGTTCTTTAATTGTCCAGCTTTTCACCTTGTCCGATATGGACAAGAACAGATGTGATCATCACAATATTTTTAACAGCGGACATTTTATCTGTTATAATATAGTAGTAACTGACCAGTAAATGAAAAATAAAATAAAAATCAGAATGAAGAAGTGTTCCGTCTACGCTATGTTTTATTAGAACATATCAAAATCAGAACCAAGTTAAGAGTCTCAAGAAAATAAAATCAGAAAACAGAAACATATATTGTTTAAGATTGTTAGTATAAATTTTTAACTCTAAAATTAAAATATAAAATAACGATCTAACCGAGACTGAGGCTTGAACTTGGTTCAATGTTTTTAAGACAATATTCGTCCCGCACTGGTGCTTACGATTTTGATGGCGATTAGTCTCCCATGATACAACGGTTCTTCTCCTTCGGTAGCAGCACTTCATACCGCAGGAACTCGACGAAGAAATGTTGGTTGTCCCTCTCTCTCTTAGACTTAATGCTAGATGGATAAACGAGTTATTTGATTCACTGATTCAAACACTCATAGGACTATCCTTTTATAAGGGATGAAGAGACACAATGGAAATGACACACATTTCCAATAGATAGATTCGTTACACATTGGACACACCTATTAAAAAATTAATAAAAATTAATTTTTAATTAATTTTTCAACTCAAATTTACATTCACTTTTCCAATAATATCTTGACCGGATGTTACATAAAACTTCTTGTATTTAATATTTTGCCGTAGTATTAGAGCTAGGTATGGCCAGAAGATGGATATAGGAAGGGAAAACAACAGTGTATTTATCTTGATATATGCACACGAAATACAACTCAAATGATTGTTATGCACTTCATAGTTCATACTCTATTGGAAGGAGTAGGATCCCTGCGGAAAGCTTCAAATTTCATCCAACTTGTCAGTCCACTCAATCTAGTGTCAAGCCCACCACGTTGTCCTCCACGCAAGGAAATACGAGAATTTAGAATCAAAGTAAATTGAACAATAGCCTCCCCTCCCTTGTAATTATTAAATTACCTAATAAAACACTCAATACAACATGGAGCAGCACTCCTTTCCACTCCACGCAATCTCACCAAACAACATCCGTTCCTTTTATACTCCTTGAAACAACATGAAGAAGCTCCAAGGAGCAAATATGCCCGGAGCCCGGCGTTGGCTCGGTGCCATCAGGCGCACATTCGCAAAATCCTCCTGCAGCAGGACGATCGCGGTTCTCGATCGTACCAACTCGATCCACGGTACGCCGCCGGAGGACGTCGGCACTACGGCTCCCACGGAGAAGCTGGATTTTTTCGAAGGCGAGGAAGAATTGGCACCTGAAGACTCTGCTGCCGTCAAGATTCAGGCACACTTCAGGGGACATCTGGTACGTTTCAAGTCATTGGTTACATTTTGTTGTTGTTATGCATTGTAACATTTGAAACTACGGAACTGCAGGCGAGGCGCGCGTTTCGCGCCCTGAGGAGCCTGGTGAAGCTGCAGGCGGTGGTCCGCGGCGTGTGCGTACGGAAGCAGATGCGCGTCGCCATCCATTTCATGCAGGCAATGGTGCGGTTGCAGGTCAGGGTTCGGGCTAGACGACTACTGAACAGTTCAGAGGACGGAGGAAGTTCTGCGTTGCAGTAATAGACCAGTGGTGTTCTGTTGGAGAAAGAAAAAAAAAAAAAACATTGTCGTTGAGTTACACTATTTGTACTTTAAACAAACTCTTTATGTGAAACCAGTGATTCATTTTATGTTAGGAACGTTTGTGGAAATTCCCCTTCACGAGATCAGCTCAGCTTTCACAACCGCTGATTACAAGGACTATGAGGAATTCCAGAAACCGAACACACAGTCTCGAGAAGAAAATCACAGCCACTTCAGTCGCTGAGAAAATCACAATGGACACCATTAGGGTGAGCATTATTGTTCGGTTCTGTTTGAAGAAAATTAGTTTGGATTTTGGTTTTGAAAATGCTAAAAAACTTATTCGGTTGGGCTTTCGATTTTCAAAACGAAAATAGATTAAGAGTTATACAATTATTAAATACCCAACCGAACTTGAGTGGTTCTTGTGGTTATCGAGAAGAAGTATAAGATCCTAACTGGATTATCGAAGATCAGTGGATCGAGCCACATGGACGTATTATCACATCCATTTATAAAAACGGGAGAGTTGGGGGCAATGGATCCAAAAGGCATACGATACAGCGTGCACAAAGTCCCGTACATAATGCTGGACATCTCAATTTTTAAATATAATTAATAAATATTTTTAATTTATGCATATTTTATGATTAAGTATGTGTATATTTTAAAAATAACAGTTCTATGTATGTGTTTTAAAGTTCAATTTTAATACTTTAACAACTAGTCCTATACATAGAACTGTTGTTAAATTATCGAGCAAGCGATTACATCAAGAGTGGTGCTTCGTCAACATAGGGTGGTAAACTGTTGTTAAATTACCGAGCAAACGATTACATCAAGAGTGGTGCTTCGTCAACATAGGGCTAGTTTACAACCTTAGGCCACGTTTGGTTTGTAGAATCAGGATCTTGGAAAAGAAAACTCATTCATTTTATGTGTTTGGAAGTCAAAGGAAACGTGGCTTGCATAATCATTATCTTGGAAAAGAAAACACATTCATTTTCTGTGTTTGGAAGTCAAAGAAAATGAGCATGAAAGAAAAATAGTTTCCAAAGAAAAAGTAAAATAGGAGATAAAATAGTCCCCCCAGCCCATCTCAATGACTCACTTTCCTCCCAGTTTAGTTTTCTGCTCTTAGGAGTTAATTTACTTTCCTTTCCGCGAATGAAACGAGACCTAGTGTAAAGTGTGATGACATATTTAAATAATATTTGGGAAAATTTATGAAATGTACAAAAATTATAAAAGTTTTATGAAAAACTCACCGCAAAATAACATTTCATCGTATGCCCAGAATTAGCGAAAAATATATAAAGGGGGTTCTGAATGACCTTTTTGCCTTTCTAATTTATTGAAAACACTCCCGAACCCTACTCTTAAAAAAAAATATTTCGATAATTCCCCTTCTTCCATACGCCGTTCAGTTTCGAATCTAGGTTTTTTTTTTTTTCCAAAATTTTCAAATTTTATGAACTCGTCGAAAAATTTCGGAAATACGGACAAACGGTAAAACTGTTAAAACGGGGGTCCAAATATCATTTTTTCGCGATTCTAAAATTTCGGAAGGCCGACTAACAAAATTATTGTTAATCTCTGGCTCCTCGAAAATACGCTCATTTTGCGACAAACCGGACATCGTTTCGACCTCTCAGTCAAAAGTTATGGCCCTTCAAAGTTTCAATTGGCCATAAAATGCAGAAGAATGATCATTTTTCGTGGTAATATCACGGAGAATGGCCATTCTCCGTGTTAAAACCATGGAGAATGACCATTCTCCTTGTTAAATTGACAAAGAATAGTCATTCTCCATGTTAGAATGACGGAAAATGGCCATTCTCCGTCAATTTAACAAGGAGAATGGCCATTCTCCATCATTTTAACAAGGAGAATGGCCAATCTCAGTGCTAAAACCACGGAGAATGGTCATTCTCCTTATTAAATTGACAAAGAATAGCCATTCTCCGTGTTAAAATGACGGAGAATGGCCATTCTCCGTCATTTTAACATGGAGAATGACCATTCTCCGTCATTTTAACACGGAGAACGGCCATTCTCCGTGTTAAAATGACAAAAAATGTCCATTCTCAGTCATTTTATCACGAATCCATTCTCCGTCATTTCAACATGGAGAATGACCATTCTCCGTCATTTTAACACGGAGAATGGCCATTCTCCGTCATTTTGACACGAAAAATGATCATTCTC
Source organism: Iris pallida (assembly GCA_029216955.1). Lineage (NCBI taxonomy): Eukaryota > Viridiplantae > Streptophyta > Magnoliopsida > Asparagales > Iridaceae > Iris > Iris pallida. Next base: position 6,580,553 of record JANAVB010038617.1, read on the forward strand.
CATCATTTTGACATGGATAAGGCCATTCTCCGTGGTTTTAGCACGGAGAATGGTCATTTTCCGTGATTTTAACACGGAGAATGGTCATTCTCCGTCATTTTATCACGGAGCCATTCTCCGTCATTTTAACACGGAGAATGGCCATTCTCCGTAGTTTTAACATGGAGAATGACTATTCTCCGTCATTTTAACACGAAAAATGGTCATTCTCCATCATTTTGACATGGATAAGGCCATTCTTCGTGGTTTTAGCATGGAGAATGGTCATTCTCCGTGATTTTAACACGAAGAATGACCATTCTCCGTCATTTTAACACGGAGAATGGCCATTCTCCGTGGTTTTAACACGGAGAATGACCATTCTCCGAAAAATGACCATTCTCCGTCATTTTAACACGAAGAATGGTCATTCTCCGTCATTTTGATACGGAGAATGGTCACTCTCCATCATTTTGACATGGATAAGGTCATTATCCGTGGTTTTAGCACGGAGAATGGTCATTCTCCGTGATTTTAACACGGAGAATGGCCATTCTCCGTCATTTTGACACGGATAAGGCCATTCTCCGTGGTTTTAACACGGAGAATGGTCATTCTCCGTAATTTTAACACATTTTAGCACGGATAATGGTCATTATTCGTGATTTTAACACAGAGAATGGCCATTCTCCGTCATTTTGACACGGATAAGGCCATTCTCCGTGGTTTTAACACGGAGAATGGTCATTCACCGTAATTTTAACACGGAGAATGGTCATTCTCCGTGTTAAAATCACGGAGAACGAGGGGGAACAGTCGATAGAAACCTAAAACCTAGTTTTTTGTTTTTTTTTTTTTTTTTTGTGGAAAAAAATTTGTCAAGAACAAAAATTCAAGAGTTTTCGTTCTTCTTTCAAAACGATGCTAACTCTTGTGGAAAAGAAGAAGAAAATTTTCTCTCCACAATTGACCTAATCGTCGAAAAACTTCAAATCTCTCCACGATGATGATGATGATGATGATGAGCGATGATCGGAGTTCGACTGAAGAAAAGCACAGTGAACTACGAACGATCTTTGCGATCTTTGTTGAAGATGAGAGCAATGGAATTCAGATCTCTCGTGAAGAAGAAGAAGACGAAAATCGCAATCCAAATCTGAGTTTGTGCGAAGGGTAGTTATGATATTATAAAGATGGCAATTTTGTAAATACAGATCATTTAAAGGGAATATTAGAATATTTAACGTGTAAATATATAATTCTGAGCATTTCATAAAATCCATCCTGCGGGTGGATTTTTCATACAAACCAACCCCGAAATAGGGTTTCTCAGCAATTTCCAGTGAAACGAAACAATTAGGCCCCGTTTGGTGCACGGATTTAAAGTACTAGAAAAAAAAAACTTGTTTCTTTTCTTTTTTTGGTAGCCACAAACTTAAAAATTATTTTTCTAACAAGGAAAAAAATATGAGGGAATGTGGCTCCTCTAAGGACTTATAGGATTGATTTTTTCTCCTTTTTCATTACAAAAAATTATGACAAAAATAATCATGTGCTATTGCTTATTTTACCACTAACTTCTCGTATTCTAAGTCTTTTTCATCATGACACAATATATTATTGGAACATTGATATATTTTTGTTTTTCATTTTTGTACCAACCAAACACTGGAAAAAAAAAAATCAAATGGTATTTTCTAGATAATTTTTTTGTTTTACCAAACAAGAAAAAAAATGTAATGTAAATTCTATTTTTTTTTTATTCTCATAAAAAAATACAAGCGATCCGTGAACCAAACGAGGCCTTAAGAGGAGGGAAGCAACCTTATATCTTCAACTCTCTTATTTGTAACATTACAATAATTGCTATTCTATGTGGAAGTTATTACTCTGAATTTTATTTGACAACATACCGAGCCTAGGAGGATGGATTGTCTTAGCCGGAGCTAAATTTGATTGTCTTTTATCCCTATTGAAAAGATATACATTTAAGTTGGATTTAGACTAGACATGTCCTAAGAACACCAAATGAATTTGGGGGTTGTCCATGGAGAGGGTTGTCTGAGTCCAAAATCTTGTCATGTTTACCCCTGGACCGGCAATGTCAGTAACCTAAATCGTAAGTTGGAGTACTATTGTTGTTGAGGTGAGGATGAACCTTATTTCGAAACTTGAAAGCAGACAGAGACACGGTTGGAAAATTGAAGAGCGAGGAGAATGAAAGGAAAAGAAAATGTTGTCATATTCAGTGTGGTCCCGGACAACTGGGACGATAATCTACTAGTATCCAAATAGTTAAGGGATAGCATTTTAAAATAAAAAAATCAGTGTGTGTGTGTGTATATATATATATATATATATATATATATATATTATATCCAAATAGTTAAGGGATAGCATTTTAAAATAAAAAAAATCAGTGTGTATATATATATATATATATATATATATATATATATATATATATATATATATATATATATATATATATATATAATTTAATAATTTTATCAATTGAATATTATTGAGTTTACATGTGACTATGGCATTCGCAAGGGTTTTCCTAGATTAAAATTATTAAAATCTTATTTGCGAACCTTCATCGCTCCTAGGTTGAATAGATTAGCAAATTTGGGCATGAAAGGGCAAATTACGTTAACTATCCCTATGTTTTACACTTATTACAGAAACTACCCCTACTTTGAAACTAATTACGCGGACCACCCCTATAGTTTCTATTTTCTATAAAAATATAACACTAACTACCCCTATGTTTTATAAAATTTCTAAAGGAGAGGGGTGGTGAGTGTAATTAGTTTCAAATAGGGATAGTCTCTGTAATACTCATGAAACATAGGGGGGGTTAGTGTATTTATTTCAAAAAATATATTGGAAAATCTTGACCATGGATATATAATTGCTAATTTTGCCTTAAAATGCAACAAGAAGTCATTTCAAGTGAATAAAATTTTATTGCTTTTATCGCATGTGGTGTCGCTTTGTAAAATCTAGAAGCTTTTTTTTTTTTGGAAGATGAAATGCATATGAATGATAAAGATAAAAGTATTTAGATACTTAATATTTTGGATTATTTTGTATAAATGTACCAAGTTTAGGGCATAATTATATTTTGAGTACTGAATTTTTCCGTTTTAGACTTTGGGTACTCGAAATTTTTTAATAACACATTGTAGCGTTGAACATTCGTCAGTAAAAGACTCTTCGTCACTGAAATTCTAATTTCGTCACTAAAATGTGCCACTGAAAGACTTCGAGTACCCAAAGTCTAATTAGGTCATAAATCCGATATCCTAATATAAAATAATCCTAATATTTTTGATGGGTCATGCAAACTCTTATCTTTGGAGACGAAGCATGTAAACATTTGAATTCTTCGTCATAATTTATCTTTGGTGGCATGTAAGTTCTTATCGATGAAAGAAAATTAATATATTTTTTGTATAGTCATCAATTTATCCGTGTACAAGAGGATGTCCAGGACCTAAAAAAGAAGGTTAGGATCAATCTTGACCATGTCGAAGTGGTAGTAGTAGTAGTAGTTTGTTACATTGGAAAAGAAAACCTCAAATTTGCATCTTATTAATATGAATTTGAATTTTGAAGATACACAAGAGCTAGCTAATTTGTCAAATTGCAAAACAATGATAGCGGGGGGTATTATCGTTGTAAGTCAATCCCAAATCCTACAATTTCGTTGAATTTGAGCTCTATTGAATTGAATAAATCTTGCTGAGGGGAATTAGGTACATGTTGACAATACCTACAAATACAGAAATTTTCAGTCAAAGCATAAAAATTATACAAATTATATCTAAAGCATAAACTTTCACAAAATTATAAATAAAACATAGGAACGCCCTTCCGAAGGGCGTTCTGTCTGTAAAATAAATAAAAAATTATTATTTTTAATCGTCGACGTTAACGCTATAACCATCGGAAAACTGTGCGGGAAGAAATATATATTAAAGGAAAACGCTGTTAGTAATGACTTTTTTCTTTTCTTTTTTTAAATGTCCTTAGGAAGGATGTTTTTCTTGAGAAAAATGCTCTTCCTAAAAATGTTTTCCTTTGATATACGTATTTTTTATTCCTCTGAAGTTGGGGGGTTAAGGTTAGCAATAGGATAGCTAACGTTCATCTCCGCCAAAGCAAAAGCTCTCCGCTCCCTCCCAACCAAAAGCTCTCCGCTCTTCACGGAAGAAATGTCCTTCGGAAGAGCGTTTCCTTTTTTTATAAATTTTTTGGACTTTAAGGGGGCTAATGACATTGTGCTTTAACGTTTTTTTTTTTATGTCTTTAAAATGTAGAACGTCCTTTGGAAGGACGTTTTTGTGTTTAATTTGCAATTTTCAAAAAGTTGTGCTTTGATACAATTTTCTATAACTCGTATACTTTAGTTGAAAATATCCGCTACAAATATAATTGGTGATATTGTCGAGTTTTGTACTATACCTGCCAAAACCAAACTTCACTACAAGAGATCCAGAGATACCAAGACAAATAAGACGGATCATGGATGCCCACTGAATCTCTAGTAGAGATTTGCTACTCGTTTCATTCATTCAAGAACTGCACACTTTCCCATCTGCAACAAAGTGACCCCTTTGGTCATCAAGCACTCCCTACAGTTGTATTACTGTTCCCAAGATTTAAATACAAAGCCACCACCAACATAATCAGAAAGAAACACAGTAATACAGTATCACTCTGAACCTATCCATTTTGCATCGAGTCAAACAGAAACTTCCGACGTGGCGATGACACGTGATCGAATTTTTCTATTTAGTTTCTTAATTTTTTCTGTTTAGGTTCTTAAAAAAAAAAATTCAAAAGATGAGATGCATGTAATCTCACGACTCTTGATGAACGGATTTAAAAAATTAGGAACTCATGAGTTCATCTAGGATTTTTGTTTTGGGCGTATCAAGCAGAAGCCGTCAGACCCACTGTAGCAATAGACATCGTAAAACTTATCTGTATCATGTCCATATCCGTGTCCATGTCTGAATCCGTATCTTGTTTATATCTGTATCCGTGTCCGTACTACGATTACAGTAGTTCATCACAGTACTGCTAGTGTATCTTTTAACTGCTTATAATGATGCACTACTGGATGGAAGTATTTCTATAAAATCCTTATGGACTTTTGTCCTATTGAGAGTACTCATGACTCTCTTAGTTGCTCTTTTCTTTCTTCTTCTTTCGATTATGATATAGGACCACAAGAAGGGGACTATTTTTCCATACAAAAATACAAAAGTTATGATACTTTAGAGAGGTGCAGTGCAGGCAGCAGTGACATGTATATAAGCAAGAGCTATACTAATCTGGAAACTGTGTTCTACTTGCCCTCTAAAGAAACACATACAAGCAATAGAGAGAAATATGTCTAGTGCTGTTACAGACCCAAGATTGGAACTACAACTACCCTCACAAGCTATAAACATATTAAACCACAAGCTGACAACTAGGTTCTGAATTTATGTAAATCATCACTGTCACTAGAAGAAAAAAAAAACATACTTTTTTTTTTTTTGCGCATATGACTTGAAGAAATTGCTAAAATTGAGGTAAGTCGAACGAAAAGGGAGAAAAATTTATATATTGGTTATCTTAATAGACGAAACAGGACTTAGGGTAGGGCTACTCGAAAATGAAATGGATTACCCGAGTTAGCATATAATAGTACTGCTGGAAGAATTGACAAAAAAAAAATCTTGATTCAAAGGCAGAAGAAGAGGGACACCCTATGGAGCGACTCGAGTCGTTGATGTAAGTGCTATTCGCTCTGATTCTATGGTATTGTGGAGGGTGCACCCTGGTGTGATGGTAAGGTTTTGTCCGTATTATAGAGGATGCAGATTCAAGTTGCGGGGAAAAAAAAACCCACGTCTTCGTATATCAACGAGAAGTCTGCATAAATCTTGATCCTTTTCGGACCCTGCAATAGTGGAAGCCTAGTGGCACTGGTCCATCTTTTTTTCTTTGGTAATAATTGAACAAGAGAAATCATTTTTTGTGGGGTTTTAGGGGGCATTGGGAGGGAATTGCACTGTTCTTTCATCCCTATGATCAGAACTCTTCACTTGATAACAAGAGAAAGTCAGACACTGTGGCACATGAAGATGTACTCCAGATTTTAGGCAAGGGTGGGGGAAGAGATCATTGCACATTCTTCTCTTTTGTGATGAAACTCTTGTCAATAATAATATTTCTCTCTCACTTTAAGGTTACAAACAAACTTTGTCATTGACTACAATGTGATGGAAACCTAATAGCCTATTAGAACACAAATAGAAGAGTTAAATCCACACACACACAAAATAAAAATAATTATATTATAGAAAGAAAAAAACATCATAAAAGCCATATCACATATTCCTTGATCATCCAAAATAAACCAACACCAAAGATAAAATAGTTTAGTTTAGATATATATTACAGATTAAAAGAGAAACAGTACATGACCAAGTAAATACCTCCTAATTAATTAGTCTGCTCTAGTCCTCTAATCTCCAGACTGAACATCTCAATATCAATACTTTCCATACTTTTGCCAACATATGAGCATGACCAGACACCTCCTGATGATGTACAACCTGGCCCGCCGCTCCTTCGCCGCGGCGAGCCACCCCTGCCTCTCGGACGCCGGACCGCCTTGCGCCTCCCACCGTCCCCCGCCTATCGTCCTCCTCCCCTGCCTCTCGGAGGCCGGACCGCCCCGCGTCCCCCACCGTTCCCCGCCAACCGTTCTCCTTCGCGACGATGACGACGTCGACACGCATTGGCCCATGTCTAACTGATGATATTATCTATTAGAGACGGAGAGGAAAATTTGAGAGAGGTGGGGAGAAGGAAAGGGTCTTTCCTCTTACTCTCTTCTCCTCTTTATGGTGTTTGTGATTGAAACTGTCGAGTTTTGTATCCTTGTCATTTGTCCCGGACTGCACTGCTCTTTTTTCCAGTTATAACTGCCCACTGAGGGGAAGATGGACACGTGGCAGTTTGGCAGTGGGCTGAGAACACTGTTAGTTGGGGGGAGGAGTTTGGTGACACCCCGAAATTTTGTTGCTTCTTAAGAGAGGGTGTAGGGGGTGTGAGTGCGATCAACTCACTCGTGTGCAGAGAATCTAATTATTAGTACACGAGTAAAAAAAGCTTACCAATATTCAAGGTGTGTATTTGGACCGGACGGCTCGTAGAAATTCGGTTCGGGTCTGGTCAAATTTGGACTGAGCCGGTTCAGACCGGTCAACGAACCAACCGATCCGGCCTACTGCATACGGTTTTCGGCTGGGTTCACTGTCGAGGCTCGTAGGCCCAGTTCGACTTTCCAACGGGTGAAAGCTGGATCTCTCTTTCAGGCCCGTAAGTCCGGCCATGTCCGATCCGATTACAGGTCCGTTAAATCCAATATATATATATATATGTAGGAAATAATAATGCCTCATTCTCATTGCTAGGATTTGTTACAATATATATAGTATCTACATTTGGGCTTATGGGCCATATTTACATTACAAATATAATCTAACAATCTAACCCACCCCCCCCCCCCCCCCCCCCCCCCCCCCCCCCCCCCCCCCCCCTCAAGTTGGAGCATGCAAGTCACAAATGTCCAACCTGGGAAGGAAAGAATCAAACACTTGCTTTCCAAGGGACTTAGTGAAGATATCAGCCAGTTGAGTAGAAGTAGGAACATGCGAGGCTATTACGGTGCCATCTCTAATAGCATCGCGAACAAAATGCAAATCCACCTCAATATGCTTACTGCGCTCATGAAACACCGGGTTCTGAGCCAGGTGCAGGGATGACTGACTGTCACAATACACCGACATAACAGACTCCTGGCGAACGTCCAAACACACCAATAACTCCTTCAACCATTTCAACTCACAAACAAGCGCAGCGAGAGATCGATATTCAGCTTCAGCGGAAGATCGGAAAACAGTTGGTTGCTTCTTGGTCTTCCAAGAAATAGGAGACCCCCCCTCCCAGAAACACCAACCAGCCTGTAACAGAGCGGCGAGTCAGGGGACAGCTGGCCCAGTCGGAATCACACCAACCAGAAAGACGGAGATCACAATCAGCTTTCAAAAGAATACTCTGTCCCGGTGCATGTTTGAGATATCTGACAACTCTCAAAGCAGCATGTCAATGATCTTGTCGAGGCTCCTGTAAGAATTGAGACAAGATATGCACGGCATAGGCTAAGTCAGGGCGAGTAAATGATAGATAAATTAACCTCCCAACCAGCCTCCGATAAGGCTCTGCATCTGCCATCTTTGGACTAGTCGATTCTGCCAGCTTGTGATTGGGCTCCATGGGAAAGACAGTCGGTCGAGACCCCATCAAGCCGCATTCTGAAATGATGTCCAAATCATACTTTTTTGACACAAGAAAATGTCTTCTGCACTCCGAGCCACCTCTATGCCAAGAAAGTACTTCAACACACCAAGGTCTTTCATGTGAAAGCAAGAACTAAGGTACTTTTTGAAAGCATCTAAAGCACCTGAGTCATTACCAGACACAATCATATCATCCACGTAGATCAAAACATGCAACTCTACATTCCCTTTAAAAGAGAGAAAAGGGAACAATCGGAATGAGATTGAATAAATCCATAGGATATCAGGAAAGCAGTAAGCTTAGCAAACCAACAACGTGGTGCCTGTTTCAATCCATATAGAGACTTACGCAGGCGACACACTTTGTTAGGTTCACTATGCGAAAAACCTGGCGGCAACTTCATATACACTTCTTCTGTCAGATCGCCATGAAGAAAAGCATTGTGCACATCCATCTGGTGTAAAGTCCAGCCTCTCACAGCTGCAACAGCCAAAAACGTCCGAACTGTAGGCATCTTAGCTATCGGGGCAAATGTCTCTGAATAGTCGATCCCCTCGACCTGATGATTACCGAACACAACCAGCCTTGCCTTTAAGCGCTCAACACTGCCGTCGGATTTGTACTTTATTTTGTACACCCATCTACTTTTCTATGCTTTTTTTTCAGGAGGTAAATCGACAAGACTCCATGTTCTATTATCTTCCAGAGCCTGTATTTCAGTTTGCATAGCCGTACGCCAGCCCGAATCTCGCGAGGTCTGGCGATATGAAGTAGGCTCAACATGTAATGCCCATATCTCGTATTACGTATTTGGAATACGTGTACGTATTTTGACCCATATTGCATGTTTTCCTGCTTGATTTATTTTGGCATTTCATTGATTGGTTCATCTTGGTTCGGTTCGGCTTGTTGGCTTGGTTCGATTTTGTTGGAAAACCACTCCCACCTACCACCACCTTCTTCATTAAATATCCCACCAAACATTTCTCTCTCCACATTAACTTTCTTCTTCCCCACCATTATTTCTCCACCAACCTGAGAGAGTGGAGGTTTAGGCAAGTGCACCTTGCTTCATGGAGGAAGTCCATTTTTAAATGTTCCATTGTCTTCCTCGTGTGTTTCTAACCCACTTTAGTACTTAGCACTTTTCATTTCTGTGGTTAATTTCTTGTAGATCTAGCTTTGTGATATTTTCGGTTTTCAGGAGTTTTAATCTATCAAACTTGCATATTTTTGCTAGTTGATGGTTCCATGTTGTAGAGAATTTCGTTCTACCCCATTTTGACCTATGGAAGTTCGTATTTGGACTCTGGATTATGGAATTATGGAGCTTGGAAGTATGGCTTCATAGTATTTTTCTTCTCGGAAATTGGAGGAGAAGAACAGTACTTGACCGCATGACTATTTCATGTGGCAAGTGTTCTTCTCTGTCGCATGGACAAATCCAGCCGCATGAGCATTAATTTATTGCCTTGGCCACATGGCCATTTTTAGCATTTGCTGGCATACATTTATTGTATGGCCATTTAATTAATTGCCTTGCATTGGCTAGCCGCATATGGCCAAAGCCATATTATATTAATGCATGCTTATATACAGTGCCTGGCCGCATGGCCTTCCTTTGAATGCAGTTACAAACGTAGGCTTGCATGCATATTTAATGAATGGAATTGCAAGTATTTAATGCTTGCATGCACTTACAAACACTTGGCCGCATAGACCATTTCACTTTTGGCCGCATGTGGATGCATAGCCGCATAGAATCAATGATGGATTGGCCAATTAATTATATGCATTAGCTTTAGAAGCATCTGGCCGCATATATGCATTAGCTTTGCTTTAATTATATGCTTAGCTTTTGCATTTGCATGGCCAGCATTAATATTAGCTTAAGCCTTGCATGCCTTATAATAATGCATGGCTAGCATTAATACTAGCTTAAGCATTGCATGCATTATAATAATGCATGGCCAGCATGCATTTAAGCATTTGTGTTAGCAATTGCTTTAAACATTTATGTTAGCAATTGCATGCCAACCTGCTCACGTGGCCACATGCATGGCCTTTTCCTTGTGTGCATGCCCTTGCATGCAAATTTGTATGCTTGCCAATAGCATTTGCTGGCCAACTCATAGCTAGCCGCATGGGAATCATTAAGTGAGCCGCATAAGAACAATACCAAAGCCAGCCGCATGAAATGTTTGATGCATTATAGTAATATATGCAAGCGTGCATGCTTGCATTATTTAACATCAGCCTTTAATTAATTCCATGCATTGTATGCATGGTTTGCTTGCATGCAAATTAATATTTAATTGTTGTTGGTCAAACACTGTAGCCGCATGTATATTAGTCCGGCCGCATATGGCAACTCATTTTGGCCGCATGGCCTTAATTTAATATTTTTGGCCGCATGGCCTTAACATTTATTGCATGGCCGCTTGCATGCACGTGCATTAACTTAATTGCTTGCAATTGTTTGCAAGTGACTTGCTGGCCGCATGACCATTTATTTTTATGAGCCGCATGAGTCCCCCACAGCCTTGCCCCTGCTAATATTTAATTACCACTTGTATGCTTGTGCCATTAATTGTTCCCCGATACGATGGTGATCCGTTGTGGTGCACTTTTGACAATGACATGACTAGATGGTGACCCGTTGTGGTGCACTTTTGATAAATGACATGACATGATAGTGGCCCGACGTGGCACACTCCTGACAAATAAATTTGACATGATAACTTGACATGATAATTCTTGATAGTGGCCCGTCGTAGCGCACTCTTGACATGATAAACCTGACATGATATATCTCAAAGGCTGTTACGATGGCTAACATGACACGACAAGATTGAATAGCCTGGACACCGTGGACGATTGTGCTTGTACAAATGAATCCGTCTTGTCTTGCATCATGTCTAGGACAGGAATCCCTGAGTACCACGGTCAGGGGTACCTACGGTAAAATGGCTAAGGCTAATAACTAGAATAATACAGTAGTTCAAGAAGAGACTTTCCCAGTTACCTGTTGCCCCTTTGATCCCGGCCTTATATATATATACATGGGACTTGGAGCTATCTGTCATGATGAGCACATTTCCAGCCTGCCGTCGAGTGGGACACCTCTTTAGGACACATGTATCTCACTGCAGTGTGTCTGCTATACTTATTTTCTTTTGCTGGGGTCACTCAGGTAGCAGCAGGCGGGTAACTGGACTTGGAAATCTCTTTGCATTTTGCTAGTAACTAGGCCTGTGATAACCCTAGTTAGTTAAAGTATCAAACCGTACTTATTGCTTGGCCGTGATTGTTGGATGGAGTTCAATCAGTCTAGTCTTGTCTTGATCCTGTACAAGATTGTGACATGACCTGTTTTCTTATTTTATCTTGCCGATAAATGGTAGGAGAAACCAAGTTCTGTTCAGATGAAGGGTTACAACCCCGGTCCTTATTTGGTTTACGGGTTGTAACTGGTTATCTGAATAGTCCCATGGTTATCTCATCGTATATCACCTGTCATATTTTTCTTTAATTATTGTCTTTTACTATTTAATTATATTCTTGTGCTAATTGCTGGTTTTAGTTCCTAAGTGAAGCCTCCTTTGTGGCACTTGCTCTTTCTGGGTTCTGACCCAGCTGGTTTTGTATGGCCAGATACCGGAGCAACTCCAGAGGATCTACCGATTTTTCAGCCATATGGTGACCACTAGACGGAATCCTGGCAACGAGTGGATTATTTTTTGCTCTCCCACTCTATTGTAAAATTATTCTTTTGAGGCGTTTAGCCGCCGAGCAAGTGTTAGCTCGTGTACATTTTACTTACTGTCTGCCTACGGGCTGTAACATGATTGGCAACCTAGGGTTGATCATGTATGACTAAAACTCTTGCTAGTCCTCACATTTTGTAATGACTAGCTTCATGATCAGCTGGATATGTAAAGTTTGGGACGCCTTACTATTGTATACTTGGAGATCTTACATCTGTAATATTTAATTGCTTGCTTGTGATTGAGACACTAGGCTTGTTATTGACCATAGAAGACTGATGGCTTGTAGATAAACCCTCATACATCTAGACAGCCGTGACCGTATAGTGGAGTGGATCCCATTTCATTATACGTAGCTGGCTATGTCTGCCTCCGCTCTCCAGTATTCTGGTTCTGGGGCGTGACACAACACCTGCAGTGATAGCTGCAAGAAAATCTCTGTGTCCAGCAGTAAATATGTCATAACTTAGAAATTGTGTTAGAGGATACGAAGTACCTGAGGAAGTGACGGGAACAGATGAACTATGGTGAAGGGGGGACTTTTACTCCGAATAGCATTCGTCACAAAATCCTGTAATCGCACTGGCTGTGATTTCTTTCTCATTCCTCTTTCCAATACTACCTCGTCGGGCACCTCTGGCAACACTGTATCCCCTGTATCATCAGTAGTATCCGCATCACCCCCAGCGAACTCTCCTGTCAATACTTCTGCATCTACCTGTGCATCCTCGCCGCTCGGTGCCGAGCCACCATCAACCCCTCCGGCCCCCATCACGTCTCTGCGGTAGTGACGGGCCTCTGCCACCACCAGCACCACGTCTGCCCTCACGCCGATGACGAGTCTTCCACCACTCTGGATAGCCAATCTTGGCAAAGCAAGTTGCAACATCATGACCTGTTTTCTTACAATGAGTACAGATCATACCTGATTTGTCCCTGGAATCTGAGGTCCTACTATTAGAAGTAGAAGACGGACGAGGTGAAGTCTTGATAGCCAGCGTCAACACCTCCTCAGCAGCGGATTGGACCTGAGTTTTTCGCATATCATCCTCCTCACGGACTGCCTGGTATGCCCGATCTAAACTTGGCTAAGGATCCTGAGCCAGAAGATTAGATCGGGTATGACCATACAGTTCAGCATTCAACCCATACATAAAGTCCTGAAAGTGGTCTTCATCCCTCATAGCATGTAGCTTTGCAGCAAGTTCACCACAGGTACAAGAAGGCAATGGGAAATAAGCAGCTTGTTCATCCCACAAAGACTGCAAATTTTCAAAGTAGGTTTCCACAGACATCGAAGCCGTTTGTTTACACTCAGCCAAAGCCACCTTAATTTGTTGCTTCCGAGTGCCATTACTAACAACAAATCTTTTCTCCAACAAGTTCCACAATGGATAAACCTCCTCAAAGTACGACAAAAATTTCTTCAAAGACGGATCAATGGTATTAAGAACCCATTGAACCAATAGTGCTTGCACGCATCTCCAATCAAGCAATTTGCTAGCATCATTAACAGGTTTGACTTCAGTACCCTCCAGAAAAGTAATCTTTCGCCTAGAGATCAGGGAGAGACGTATCAACCGAGACCACTCAGCATAGTTCGGTCCACGGAAAATAATAGGAGTAATGATATTTCCTGGTTGATCAGCAGAACTCAGAAAATATGGATCCTTCGGATTAGGATAATTTGGGTTGTGTGCACGCCACCGCCAGTCGCGACGGAGTAGCTGGACGCAGCATCATCTGCCATTGCGGATGTCGGGTGTACAAAAATTTTGTACAACTCCGACGAATCGGCCGCTGATGGACGGGGTCGGCGGTGAATCGGCCGCGATCAGGGGCGCCGGATCTGGCGCGTAGGGGCGAGCGGATGTCAGGTGTACAAAATTTTGTACAACTCCGACGAATCTGCCGCTGATGGACGGGGTCGACGGCGAATCGGCCGCGATCAGGGGCGCCGGATATCCGTATATATATATATATATATATATATATATATATATATATATATATATATTATAGGAAATAAAGAACAGGAGCGATGAGATTGAGAGAAGTGGCTTGTCTCCTACTCCAGCCAAGTCTTCTCCTCGAGAACATCCCTCCACTCAAACTCTGGAAAGAACATCCCTTTGTTCATATCCGGTGCAGGTTCCGATGTGGGCAAAGTCAAAAAACTGATCCGAAGAAGGTGGCCTCAATCATATTAGGTGGAGGATCTGCTTCAGCGCGGAGGACCTCGGGTTCAGGTTTCTCGATCCCGGATCCGATTTCGCGTTGCCAGCGGCAGCAGCGGTTTGCTTCGCTGACTCCGGTAGGGCACGGGGAGATGGCGCGGTCGGGCGCGGCTGACTCCCGGTCGGGCGCAGTAAGGAAGACGGCGGTCGGACGCGTTAAGGAAGATGGCGGCTAGGATTTTTCGAGAGATGGCAGCTAGGTTTTTTCAGGTGGCTCTGATACCATGTAGGAAATAATAATGCCTCCTTCTCATTGCTAGGGTTTGTTATAATATATATAGTGTCTACATTTGGGCTTATGGGCCATATTTACATTACAAATATAATCTAACAATCTAACAATATAAGATTAGATGACTTAAACAAGATCCAACACATATAAAAGAGAAGATACTTGGAGGATGCAAAAGTGAGTATATATATATATATATATATATATATATATATATATATATATATATATATATATATATATATATATATATATATATATATATATGTAATGTTCCAAATTCGTGATACGTATTTAGTGTACGTATACGTGTTTTGGACCCATATTTTATTTAGTCATGATTAGTCATCTTGGTTTATTTTGCATTGACTTGGTTTTATTGGCATTGATAGTTTAATTGGTTTTAATGGTTCATTGGTTTATTTTGGATTAGTGAGGCTTGATTTATTTCATGATTCATTTGGTTTAAATTGCTAGAGAGAGAGTCTATTGGCCTTGACTTGGTTCACCTTGGTTTATCTTGGCTTGGTTTATTTTGGGTTTGACATGGAGAACCACCACCCTACCATAAATATCAAATTCCCTCTCTCTCTCCTCATTTTATTTTCTTCATCTTCTTCCTCATTACTCTTTCCTCTCCACCAACCTAGGCAAGTTGCATCTTGCTATCACTTGAGGGCTACATTTTATTTGTCTAATAGCTTTATTAGCTCATTTTAAGCAACATTAGAACTTGGGTTTTCTCCATTTGGAGCTTAGAATTTTGTAGATCTAGGATTGAAATATTTTCGGATTTTGGTGGTTTTGATCTATGAAACTTGTTCATTTTCATGTTTTGATTGTTCTATGTGGAAGAAATTTAATTTTACACAACTTAGACCTTTGCAAAGTAGATTTTCGTTGAGGTTTGACCTAGTTATGGTCTTTTGAAATTTCGAGTTCCATGGCCATTGCTCTCAGCTTGGGGAAGAAGACCCCCTGTCCCGTGCGCAATCCAGCTAGCCCAGCGCTCTTTAGCGCTGGCGCCACTCACCCGGCCTAGCCCAGCGCTCTTTAGCACTGGCGCTGCCCAGCCCAGCGCCTCTTGGTGCTGGCGTAATCCATCGCTAGCGCAATCCATCGCTAGCGCAATCCAGTGCTGGCGCAATCCAGCCTGGCACAACCCACCCTAGCGCGGTCCAGCCATGCGCAGTCTGACTGATGCGCAGTCTGACCCATGCGCAGTCTGACTCAAGCGCAACCTGAGGCATGCGCAACCTAGTCTTGTGCAGTCTAGTGCCTAGCGCAACATGACTTGGCCTGACTCTTCCCAGCGCAGCTCACCCTGGCGCAACCTGACCCTGGCTGTCCAGCGCAATCTAGTCTTGGCACCTATTTGCATTATGTTTTATTTCATCTTCTTTTAGTGCATGGTATTTCCTGTTTATATCCTTACGCCTTTTGACACGGCATTGATATGAGCATAATGTGAGCATAGCCTGGTTGATGTATTGAATTCTGTGAGCAACTTGATAGTGACCCGTGGTGGTGCACTCCAGATAAGTGAATGGCATAGTTTATTGAGCGCCGTTGCGACGGCTCTATTGACATGATAATGTAATATTGACCTGGACACCGTGGGTGACTTGTGAATGTATTAATAAATAAACCAGTGTGTCTTGCATCATGTCTAGGGCAGGGACCCCTGAGTACCACGGTCAGGGGTACCTACTAGAATTAACTGAGGCTAATAACTAGAATAATTCACTAGTCATGAAGAGATGTTCCCCAGTTACAGGCGATCCCGTTATTCCGGCCGCAAATGTTTGGACTTGTAGCCTGCCGACGAGTAGGACACATTTCCAGCCCACTGTCATGTGGGGCACCCTCCATTGTCACTTTAATAATTGAACTCTATTGCCACTCTAGTGTATTGTACTCTCTCTGATTGTCACTTTAAGGATTGAACTCTCTAAATTGTCACTATAAAGTTCGCCTGGATAACCTGGATAGCTGCAGGGCCTGTGACTACTTGGAGCATCTCATTGCATCTTGCTAGTAACTAGGATTGTGATAACCCTAGTTAGTTAATGTAGAAAGCCGTAGGCAATGATTGGCTGTGATTGAATGGATGGAGTTTAGTCCAGTATAGTATTGTCTAGAAGTGATTGATTGAAAGATCGTACCAGAATGATTGAATGATTGTCACTCCAGATTGTTATTATAATGATTGTCACTCGAGATTGTTACTATAATGATTGTACTTTATTGTCACTCTAGCGTATTGTACTCTTCATTGTCACTTTTATCATTGTACTCTCTCACTTTCACCTTAATGATTGTCATCTTTAGCAATAAATGATCAGAGACTAAGTTCTGTTCAGGCGAAGGGTTACAATCTCGGTCCTTGTTTGGTTTAAGGATTGTAACCTGGCTTCCGAAATAGTACCTTCTTCTTCTCTTCATATACTGCCCAATTATATTTTATTTAGCATGATTCTCCAGTTGTCTTATGTCAATGATGCTTCACTTAATTATTTTCTCTGATTGGGATAAGTGCATTGGTAGTGCACAAACCCCAATCTGTGTTACTTATTGTGTTCATCTTACTTGTTGAATGCTAATGATTTGTCGGTTTTAGTCCTTAAGTGAAGCCTCCTTTGTGGCACTTGCTCTTTCTGGGGTCTGACCCAGCTGGTTTTGTATGGCTAGATACCGGAGCAGCACCAAAGGATCTCCCTGCTTTCCAGCCCGATGGTGGTCACCAGGCGTAACCAGGGCATCGAGTGGATTTCTTTTTGTTCTCCCACTGTAATATTGTAAATTATTCTTTTGAGACGTTTAGCCGACGAGCAAGTGTTAGCTCGATTGCAGCTTTTACTTATTGTCTGCCTACGGGCTGTAACATGATTGACAAGCCCCGGGGGTTGATCATGTATGACTGAACTCTTGCTAGTCCTCACATTTTGTAACGACTAGCTTCATGATCATTCCGAATATGTAATGTATGGGACGCCTTACTATTGTGTATTTGGTGGTCTGACATCTTGTAACTATTATTAGTTGGTTGAGATTGAGACAATAGGTTATTTTATGACCTTAAGAGACTGATGGATTGTAGTGAAACCCTCACATATCTAGACAGCCGTGACCGTATAGCGGCGTGGATTCCATTCCGTTATACGTAGCTGGCTATGTCTGCCCCCACTCTCCAGTGTTCTGGTTCTGGGGCGTGACAATATATATATATATATATATATATATATATATATATATATATATATATATATATATATATATATATATATATATATAGTGCCTATCCAATGAGCACACCTCCTAAATGAGCAAATGAGCACAATTATCTATATCCCTTGGATGTTATCTCAACTAATCTAATCGTTAAAATTATTAAGGAAGGAATATAGATAAATATTGACTACAAAAGGAGAATATTAATGATCAGATTCTCTTCTTAGCTTTTTTTAGAGGTTGAATATTAATGATCAATTTTAAAAATAGTAATATTAATTCTAATATCAATCTTAATTTTATTAGTATTAAAATTAAAATTAACACAAATAAAATTTAATATTAAAATTAACATCGATATTAAAATTAAAAATAACGTTAACATTAATATTCAAATTAATATTAACATTAAAGTTAACATTAGCATTAAAATTAACATAAATATTAATTTTAATTTTAATTTTAATTTATTCTTAATATTAATATTAATATTAATATTAATATTAAAGTTAATGTTAATGTTAATATTAATGTTAATGTTAATGTTAATTTTAATATTAAAGTTAATGTTAATATTAATATTTATTTTAATTTCAATGTTTATGTTAATTTTAGTGTTAATGTTAATTTGAATATAAATGTTAATATCAACGTTAATTTTAATATTTAATTTTATTTTAGTGTTAGTTTTAATTTAATTGTTAATTTTAATACTAATAAATTAACATTAATATTAGAATTAATATTACTATTTTTAAATTTGATCATTAATATTCACCTTCTAAAAAACGCTACGAAATGAAAGGAAATGAGAGAATCTGATCATTAATATTCTTCTTTTATGGTCAATATTTATCTATATCCCTTCCTTAATAAGAGGATAAAATTTTAACCATTAGATTAGAATTGAGATAACAACCAAGGGATATAGATAATTGTACTCATTTGCTCATTTAGGAGGTGTGCTCATTGGATAGGCACTATATATATATATATATATATATATATATATATATATATAGAGAGAGAGAGAGAGAGAGAGAGAATAGGGAGTCACGTCCCTCTCGATCTTTGGATCGCACGTGTAACGACCCGCTCCGTCCTAGCGGAACGCCGATTCAAACGGCAAGTGCAACGACTCGAACGAGCCGTCGACTCGGAGAGTTGGCATCGACCAGATGAAGAATCGATGCAGGGCTTACATTGGCCCGTCAAGATGAATCCAGACTTAGACTTTCAAAGGCGCGCTCGGAGTATCGCTCGGCCGATGCGAACATCGCTAAGGTGGGTGGCTCCGATGAACCTGTCTTTGCTTAGCCTAGACACATAATAATGCGGCACACTTGCTAGAATCGCTAGACGATAACACCGTACATGCTAATAAACGACTCAACGCACCTAGCTAAGGGAATAATCCCATCTTGCATGCTTGTTTAGAACATGGAAAAGAACTTGGCAAATATAGAAACTCTCGTACCGCGCTCTACGCTCGTGCTAAGGCACAAGCTTACGTGCAAGTCCCTTACGCGTTCAACAACGAAACAATGAATGGTTTACAACAATGAAACGGAAGACTATCGACATAGTCGTCCGAGTAGAGTATAGCAACATTGAAAGGCTACGGGACCGATGGGTCGCCAAGGCGACTCCCGCACAGGGGTTGCAAAATGTATAAATGAATGAATGAATGAATAAGTGAACGAATGAATGAATGAATACGTGAAAAATGAATGAACGAACAAGTGAAAGAAAGAAATGAAAGAGTGAATAAAAGATAAGACATGAAAGACGATAGCGACAGGTATGACGGGCACGTGCAACGGGGCTCGCTACCCGCGCTGCACGGACGTCAACCTGGTCGATAACGCATTATGGCTCAAGACAGCCGTTAAGTTACATGACAAGTAAAATACGAAATGGTCGTGGACAAACGGCACGGGCGATGGGGAGGAATACCGTGACCGTCATGAGGAAGGATTCTGCGACACGGGCGATGGGGGAGAATACCGTGGCCGGCCTAGGCAGAATCAGACATGGGGCTTACGGGCTGCTTTGAGTGGGGGCTCGGCCGCTCAAAGAGACGTAAGGCCAGGCATTTCAAGAGACTATCAAGGTGTACCAGCCATCACGCTTCGATAGGTGAGAATGCCCACGCGATATGTCCAAATGGCTTATAAAGCCAGCGACCCATGCATGTAGATTAAGTGGACTATGCTGGTGGCAATCCACGTGCAAGTTCTTGCATTGAAATCAAAGTAGTCTAAGTAAACTAAATGAAGGGTCTCCAGAACATGCTTGAAATGTAATCTCCTGAACATGCTTGAAATATAACATCCTGATCATGCTCGAAATGTAACACTCCTGAACATGCTCGAAATGTAACACTCCTGAACATGCTCGAAATATAACACTCCTGAACATGCTTGAATTGTAACACTCTGAACATGCCTGAAATGTAACACTCTGAACATGCCTACGACGTGCTAGAACATGCCCACGACGTGCTAGAACATGCCTACGACGTGCTAGGACCCGAGACATTGACACGCCCGTAACATTGAATGTTTACATGAATCACGTAAAGTTACTACATGTGAATTGTTGACTAACTTTGTTTACCTTGGACAGGGAAGGCCGGACGGTAAGTATGGGTAAGTCGTGCATGTATTTCCATTCGACACTTGAATTCTGCAACACAAAATAAGTCATAATATGTGCCATAAAATTGACCCTAAGGCAAGATTAGAAAGACAATGAATGATAGACGGTGCTCGAAAGTAAATGAAACGTGTTTGGTAATGATATCATTGTGGGCGAGCTAGCCTCCCCACCAGTGCATAACAATGTACTGATAACCCCACAGTCTTCTTGCAGGATGTAGGAGACGCCGGCGGGTGCGGAGCTTCCATCGAACGTGCTAAGGCGCGGAGCCAACTCTGGGGCCTTGGAACGTTGCAAGAAGCTGAAGCACCCTATACAGGACATAATGTATCAGAACATCGCCATGAATCATTCCATCTTGTAAGCCACTTGGCCCGTCATGTCCTGACATTCTGATCATCCCAGTTAGGTAACAGAGTAGGTACAGTGCACAAACAAATCATCTTGAACGGCCAATCAAATCCTACGGCTTGCTATTTTGAGTCCCAAGTTATCCTGAAATTTATGCAATAGAGATTCCTCAGTTCTTACCATGGGCGAGCAAGGCTAGTCTATCCAGTTAATCATGTGCGCCATGCATGAATTAAACGAGTCCTAGCAGGACGCCCGTCATCAATATACAATATACAATAATAATATAAGCAGATACTGTTCCCTGCCCGTGTGGCAGGTTTACAGTATCTGTGGGAACCAGCCGGCCCGTCGGGTACTACTTGTCCCAAGGGGGCTGCCATGTAAGAACTCGGGAATCCATTCTCTCCATGCAATCATTATTTTATTTAACTTAATAGTCTCTACGTTGAGTGAAATCCCATGCCGTGGATCATGGTTATTCAAATGAGTACTTTCGTACGGGGTACGATATGCACAACTCTACAATGATACCAGTGCGGTCAGGTTGTAGGTCTTACATAGCGTAATGCAACAATCAAAACTAACTACGGAGTAATCATGCCTTGACCATAAAGTACACATGCTTCTTTGGTAAGATAAATAAATAATAAATGAATTGAAGCCTGCACATGCTTGTATGCCAACATTCGAGATTAGCCAGTCGATTTCCATAGTTCATAATTAATATGAATGTGTCTCATTCATTTAATTCAAAAAGACGACTAGCCAGTCTCTTAGTTCCAATTAGGAACGCATGATCAATTATTAGTCAAGGTCACAATCATTATCAATGGTGACAAGGCATGAAAGTCAACTAGTATTCAGTGGGGTCGAGTCTACAACTCTCAATTCCAGTCAATCGGGGTATCTATAACTCAATTCACGACACATGGTACATCCCACGTAACAATCTATATTTAACAGAAATATTAGCATATCATGATTATATCAAGTTTTATGTCAAAAGGCGTAAGGATATAAAATGGACGTTAAATATCTAATAAAATATCAATATACAGGGCTATAGAAGATCCAGGGTAAGTGGGGTCAGCGTACGCTCAAGTCAGGCTACGCTCAAGTCAAGCTACGCTTAAGTCAGCGTACGCTCAGGTCTAGCTACGCTCAAGTCAGCGTACGCTCAGGTCAGCCTACGCTCAAGTCTAGTTACGCTCAAGTCATACGCTTCCAAAAGGCAGCGTATGAACTCCATACGACTCCTTGTCACCCAAGTGAGCGTATGCAAGACATACGCTCCCAAAAGGCAGCGTATGGATCGGACTGCGCTGCGCTAAAGAGCGCGCGCAGCTCAGTGGCGCAAGCTAAAAAGTTAGCGCACACTGCTCACTGTCTTCTCCAAAATAGCAAGAACTCCATGGTTCGAACCCAAAGCTTCAAAATCCATAACTCGGTCAAAATAAGTCCAAATCCAACTTTGCCAAGGTCAAAATTGGGTAGAATAAAATTCCCTACAGCATGGAACCATCAAAACTTGCAAACAAAGAAGTTTGATAGATCAAAACCACCAAAATCCGAAAATAACTAATTTCTAGATCTACAAAAATTAAGACTTCGAAATGAAAAATGCCAAGTTCTAAACTCTCTTAGGATCATGAGAGGAAGATAAATGAACTATAAAAACATGGGTTCTCATGTGAAGCAAGTTGTACTTGCCTACGGTTTGGTAGGTGGAGAGAGTGATGAGGAAGAAGAAGAAGTAATGGTGAAGGAGAGTTTATGAAGAGAGAGAAAGGGGATGGGGGCTTTAAATGGAAGGGGTGGTGGTAGGTGGGGGTGTTGGGTTCATGTTGAGCCAACTAAACTAAACCAAACCAAGCCGAACCCAAAGTAAGACTAAAGCAGAGAATAAAAGCAGGAAATAAAATGCAGGAATAAAATTGCAGAAATATTAATTAACATGAATTAAAGGAATTTAAATACAGGATAATACATGATAAATATTAAATAAATATATTCGAGTAGTACATGTATAAAAATACGCATTCTGGGAACGGGGAGTGACAGCCTTGCACGGGCGCAACCTAGGCCCGTGCGGCATCACGTCTTAGCGAGGACGATCGCTCCTACGGGAGCGAGACGTGACAGCACGAGCCCCACGCGCTCAATCCAATGGTGCACGAGGAGGGGAGGGGGGAGGGGTCCCGCGGGACTCTGGAGACGGATTTTTGATCCGCCCATATATATATAAAGGGAGAACGGTTGCGGACTGGGCCAACCGTTCTCCTTCACGACGACGACATCGACACGCATTGGTCCATGTCTAACTGATATTATCTAACCAATATATATATATATATATATATATATATATATATATATATATATATATACACACCATAGGTACTAACATTTAATATATATTTTTAACGAACAGCTTGCGGGCTGGGCCGACCCAGCTCGAATTTAGTCCGGACAAATCCGTACCAAAGTTACTCGGGTCTCGGTTCGAATTGGGTTTAGAATTTTTAAAATGAAATCCAACCCGGCTCGGCCGAACTCCTACGTAGACTGGGTTATGTTTACATTTTTAAAATAACAAAAGGTTTCCGCCTATGCTTACCTTTTTTTTGGATAATGAACCAAATTAAAATTTTAAAAAAAAAAACCCAATTTAAAATCAAGTAACAGAAGTAGAGTAGCTTTTTGTTTCACATCATCCGTTTTATTTAACATCTTTCGTTGCTCACAATGTTGCATATTAATATTCATCAGTCAGTTTTAATGTTAACAAGTCGGGGAAAATAAAAAAGTTGAAAGATACTCCAAAGTTTTACGTGGAGACGATTGGTTTGACTGTCCCGCTAGCGCCAGTTGCACGAGACATGCGTATCTTTCTATGAACACGACTGCTTCTACTTGATCAGTCCCGCTGCACATTTTATGACCTCTGGGAATATGACAATGCAAGCACTCGTGCGATTCTCCTTAGATGTTACACCTCAAGTTGGTCGCTAATAGTGTAGTTAATTTGTCACTGTCACCACCTAACATCTGTTGTTTAAGTAAATTAAGCAATAATAACGGCCAGTTTGTATTGCAGTTTACATTCGCATCCGACACTCGAAATGGCTCTTCTTCGTGATGGATCTTTACTCGAACATGCCATTCATTTAAGGGGGGCGTTTGGTTCAAGTTTTTGAGACTTGAAAATGGGATTTAAATTTCTTATCTATGTTTGGTATGTTTAGGATTGAGAATGATGAGCGAATAGGAGGGGGTTATGTGGGAAAACTATTCTCATGGATGTGAGAAAGCTATTCCCAAGTCCCCCTTGGGAATAGATTTGATTTCCTAGGAATGATGTTTTACTATTTTGTTTGGACGGTTATACCCTCTCTTTATTTTCAAACTTTCAACTCATATCCCAAACATGTGAATCATCATGAAATTAGTGAAAGGGTATTAAAGTAAAACTAAATAAATTAAGATTCCTATCCATGTGTGAACCAAACATGAAAATAATTTTTTTAAAAATTTTGAACTACCTATTTCCAACCTAACCAAACATGGGTATGTAAATCTTGAATTCCTTTCGCATGGAAAAGGAATTGAAAATCTATTCCTAGAAATCCAAAAACTTGATCCAAACGAGCCCTAAGTGCTCATATGGGTAAGAAGTTATTTGGTTGGGACATTTGTTGCAGTATTTACATCAATTTTATTGTATTATAAAATTTGCATTTACTATAACAAAGCTGTAATAAATATCCAAATTATCGGCAACCAAAGTGGCTACAACACCGAGTATAGCAAGCATTTGTTTTAATGATGGGTAAGCAAACGACCCCTAAGCCTGAGTCTACGAATTCAAAGTTACTTTTGAATTAGGTCACCATATCTTTGACTTAAGAAAATATTGTTGGATTTGTGTATTACATCCAGTTGGACACCTTGTTAGCAATCATCCGTATTATGCGCGAATTTTTCCGTATCTTACATGTAATACTTACGTACTTTTGAAAATTTTGGATTTGTACGCGAATTTTAAGCCTGTGGCATTTTAAACGCGTATCGTACGAAATTTTTAAAAAATTGGCCAAAAAAATGTGACCAAAAAATCCAACATTCTGAACTTTCTTGACTGTTGTTGCTATTAGATATAAGACTGGCACAATTTTTAAAAATTATCAAAAGAAAAGAAAAAAAAAAGTGTCACAGTAACCAAAAAAAGAAACCCAAGAGTCTTTGCACATGTTGCTTGCAACAATCAAAGAAAAACCTTTCGGTTATCCATTATCCAACCTCTTCTTATTCTCACACTGAATCCTTGTTTATGAAGAGTAGAGATGGGTGGGCCCTATATATATGCCGAATTTTTAGTGCCGAATTGATTCATATGAAACGTACTAAACACGAATTAAATCTGATCTGAATATTTTTCGTTAGACGAATTTTTGACCGTATTTTACTTATATTGTACCGATTTATACTCGTACTTTTGTCGTTCCAAATTTTTTCCGTTTGCCGAATTGCTAACAGGATTGGACATCCTAGACGTTTTTTGAGAAACAAAGAGGAAAAATCTTGGAAAAATAAATAAAGATGACTACAAACTAGTTATGATTTATTCAGGACCTCTAACAGCCATATTCCTAATTAAGTTGTCCTGCCAAAAAAAACCTAAAGGCCATACAGTTGGCAGGTTAGACCTACAGTTTTGTGGCACAATATTGCCCATCACCAGTGCCTTACGAACCGAAAGGAACCGCACGTACCAGATTGCACTGACATTACAACCTTCCATTGGAGATCAATGGAACCCGATGCTAATACCATCTCCAATGGTGATTTCTAAAATTGAGTTATCCTATTTGGCATTGTACTTTAAGGAGATTTCTATCCTAATTGGAAGAATTTCTACATAGAAATGGTATACATACAAAAATGCTCTCCAATGATTCTCCATTTCTATCATATGTGTCACATAGTAAAAGGACCAATTTAATGGTGTGGAACCCAATAATAATTGTCATAAGAGATAGGAGAATTTCTATGAGAGTTTCTACATGTAGAAACCCTCTTAGAAAGTTTCCATCCTACATTATTGCCACCTAGGATAGAAATGGTAATAGAAATCACCATTGGGAGAAGTTTTTTCTAAGATGGATTTCTTCCATGGAAATAGGGAAGATAGAAACCCCCAAGACCATCTCCAATGGGGATTTCTATCTTCTCTATTTCTATGAAAGAAATTCATTCTAGAAAAAAACTTCTCCCAGTGACAATTTCTATCACCATTTCTATCCTAGGTGGCAATGATGTAGGATAGAAACTTTCTAGGAGGATTTCTACATGGAGAAACTCTCATAGAAATTCTCTTAGACCATCTCCAATGGGGGTTTCTATCTTCCCTATTTCTATGGAAGAAATCCATTTTAGTAAAAGTTTCTCCCAATGGTAGTTTCTATCACCATTTCTATCCTATGTGGCAATGATGTAGGATGGAAACTTTCTATGAGGGTTTCTACATGTAGAAACTTTCATAAAAATTCTCATATCTCTCATGACAATTATTATTGGACCCCACACCATTAAATTGGTCCTTTTACTATGTGACACATATGATAGAAATGGAGAACCATTGGAGATCATTTTTGTATGTCTATAATTTCTATGTAGAAACTCTTCCAACTAGGATATAAATCTCCTTAAAGTACAATGCCAAGTAGGATAAGAACTCAATTTTAGAAATCACCATTGGAGATGGTCTTATCTCTCATGACAATTATTATTGGACTCCACACTATTAAATTGATTATTTTACTATGTGACACATAGGATAAAATGGAGAATATTGGAGAACATTTTTGTATATCTATAATTTCTACGTATAAACTCTTTCAACTGATAAAAATCTCTTTAAAATACAATGCCAAGTAGGATAAGAACTCAATTTTAGAAATCACCATTAGAGATGGTCTAAGAGCATCATTAGTAGTTGGGACTCTCCAATGCAATTTGGAGCCCAAAATTTAAAAAAAAAAGGTAAATGTAGAATGGGTTGGATTTGTATGAGAATAGTAGGAAATGTTAAAGTGAGCTCCGGTTCCAAAAATTGTGTGGTCAAAAATTAATGTAGGAAAAAAATAATATAAAGTTTAGAATCTAGAAAGTTTGGCTCCAAATTGGAACTTACAATTTTATAAACAATTTTATAAAACGAGTTTCTACAATCTAGAATCTAGAAATTGGGAGGCCCAACCCTTAGCACCCATGGATGGATTGGAACCGAAATTATAGAAATTGGGACTAGAAATAAGACTTATTATTCTACAAAATGAGCTCCTACATTCTAAATCTAGAATCTAGAAAATGGGATGGGCCTCACTAATGATGCTCTAACAGAAGGATAGATAGGACCGATAAGGAAAAAAGCTACATCACTCTCGATCTCGATCTGCCGCACGGTTCTTCCTTCGGTTGATCAGTCTTTTTCAACTGCTCATGCATCCGAGCTTTGAGACCAAAGGTCCAATATTTAAGGCAATACAATTTGCTACAAAGCTGACATTACCAATCACATCACAACCAATAACGTGGTGGAAACATTCTTTTTAAAGCAAATATATACTTTTTTTTTTTTTTTTTTTTCCAACGCGTGCGGGCTCAGTATAATCGTGTATCCCACGCACACGATTCTTGGCCTGTCGTATGGAACGACTTTTGGAGTGCGGACGTAGTCCGTTGGCCTTGTCATCATCGCCGTGCACACGCACCCCGCGAACTCCGCGCGCTCCAGAGCTCCGCTCGGCAGCACACCGTCTTTCGACGGCAGTTACTCAACACCTTGTTTTGCCCACGACGCCGAAGAGACGCCATCGACGACTAAGGGTGACCGCCCGTACGACGGCCACTGATTCCTTGTCGCCTGCGACTACCGATTCCGCCCAGCCGCCCGTTCTATGCGCACGACGCGCATATTGGCGACGATCGCCGACGCCCTTACGATCGAGCATGCGATCGTTTATGGCGGACGTCTTCTCGTCGCCCTCAGCAGCGCCGCACGACGGGCCGCGTGGTCGGCCTGTCGCTTATACCCGTGGGCGAATGGTGCCGATTCCCCGATCCGTCGCACGACGACCGTGCACTGAGTTTGCTACACGGACGCCTCATTCTGCCCCACGCAGGCTCAGTTCGTAGCCCTATATCGTCAGGCCTCCGACGTTGTGGATGTCCCGTATCGCACAGGCTAACTCATCATCGCCCTAAGCAAATATATACGCTCTATTAACAATAGGGATACCCTTAACAAGGAATATTTTATCAAATGTCCTCCTTTTGGTTTTAAAAAAAAATGTCCTCCTTTCAAATTATTAAAACTAGTATATATTTCCATTTTTTTAAAACTAACAAATATCCACATTTCTAAGTATGGACCAAATAATATTTTAAAATATACTTCCACTATTTAATCAAAATTTTGACTGATTTACAAAAGAATGGAAACATTTGTTAGTTTTTTCTTTAAAAAAAAGTTGAGGTATATGCTAGTTTCTATATCTTGAATTAGGGGTGAGCATTCGGTTAATTCAGTTTAAACCGATCCGAATAACCGAAAACCGAATAAGCAAAACCGAAACCGAACCAAATTGGCCCATAACCGAATCAAACCGAACCGAACTAAATCAGTTCGATTTTCGGTTTATTTGATTTTTCGGTTTATTTGTATTTTTTAATATATATATATATATATATATATATATATATATATATATATATATATATATATATATATATATATATATATTTTATATATATATATATATATATATATATATATATATATATATATATATATATATATATATATATATATATATATATTAAATAAATTTTTTTATTCGTTTTTCGGTTTACACCGAAACCGAAACCCAAAACTGAAACCGAAATCGAAACCGAATAAGAAATTTTAGTATTTTCAAAACCGAATCCGAACCAAATTTTTTTTAAACCGAACCGAATCTCTTATTCGGTTCGGTTCGATTCGCTTTTCGGTCCAAACCCGAATAATGCTCACCCCTGTCTTGAACGAGGGCATTTGCTAAAATACCCTTAACACAATGATAACATTTTGGCTGAATTACTTTAAACACAACCTTGATGCATGGGCTTGTTTGGTAAACAAGAAGTGCATTTTTTTTTTTTTTTTTTGAAGGGACAAGAAGTGCATTTGAATTTTGGATTTTGAAAATTCGCATTTAAATTTTGATCTACATTCTGAATTTATAGTTTCAGGGTTTGGACGAAAAGCGTTTGGTAACTTAAAATTTAGAATTAGAAATTGACATAATCCAAATTCAAAATCAAAATTCTGTGCATTGATAGTAGAATATATTTACAAGAAAAAATGTTATGGTTAACTAATAATATAAACAATTAATATTAATTAAATATTATGGGTTTTTTTAACAAATTAAATATTATGGTTAAATAATTAAATTTATAATTTTATAAAAAGAGTAATTATCTAATATTATTGTTTACTCATGATCATAAATATATATGGTTACCAAATAATCATAAAATATTAACTATCACATTAATAAAATAGCATTGCTAACTAGTAATTATAATTACTAAGTACTTATGATTAATGTGGACAAAATTATATTATTAGTTAATTATAACTTTAAATTAATTAAAATATAATAAATTATTTTAATTTTACATAACTATTTTAATTATATAATAATATAATAGTACGACTAATTCATTATCTAATTAAATTAAGAATTATCTATTAGTATTCGCAAGGCTCGGCCTGGGGGATCCATTCGTATACCCCACGAGTCGAACCTTGCGAACTAATATTAGTATTATTTATGTATATATATATATTTTTTTATGTATATTATTTTATTATTTATGTTAGTTAAATATCCTAATTTATTTATATTAATTACGAATAAAATATTTATATATAAAAATTTAACAAAATATTAATTAATTGTTAATTAAGTTATTAATTAATTAATTATTGATTAGTGTGAGCACGACGAGGAAACTTTTGTGGTGCATCAACGGGTCGTGCTTGCACCCTTCAGGTGACAACGATAAGCTCAATGCACGAGGGTCCACGGTCGCGGAGCGGGTCGAGCTTCGTTGGACGAGACAATAATAAGCTCGTTCGGACATACATCGCATTTCTACTGCGACGCAATTCCGTCACTTCTCACGGTGCAGTTTCGATCGCAAAGCAGCGTCCTGTGGCCTCGCACATGAAGCTTCGCACAAGGGTCTGTGGTGCAGCAATGTGCCTTGCTGCACCGGACGCATCAACGATAGGGTCGTGGGGCGTTCGCACAGCATCACATTTTGCCCGTAAGCCGCAGTTGTTCAAATTTAGTTGAACTCCTCAAATTTCAGCCCAACAGTTTGTAAGGCTGTTGGGCTGAAATTTCAGGCGTGCAACGAAAATTGAACAGCAGCACTCTTCAATTACATTTTGCCCACATATTCTTTTTTGTTCGCAAGGCTCGCCCCACAAGTCGATTTGTATCCCCCGTGGATCGAGCCTTGTGTAATAATATTAGTATTATTTATTTAAAAAATTTATTTATTTATATTAGCTAATATCCTAACTTATTTATGTCAGTTATTTATATTAATTACGAATAAAAGATTTATATAAAAAATATTAACTAAATATTAATTAATTGTTAATTAAGTTATTCATTAATTAATCATTGATTAGTATTAACTAAATATCTAGTAGAAGAATAAAATTATTAAAAAAAACAAATCCAACTTTATCCCTCACAAATTCGGATTACATATGATGATGTATAATAGCCTCCAAATCCTAGTTTTGGATTTGGAAAGTAATCATTATCCACTTTCCAAACCCAGCATCCAACCAAACATAAAATCCTATTGATTTGACTCCAAATCTATTAAATCTTCAAATCTATGACTAAGTTCATGTTTACCAAACATACACTAAACTTGGGTAGTATCATAGCCAGATCTGCCTATTGCCATAGCCAGCAGATTCTAATGCCAAGATAGGAAGACTTTCTCCATCATCAACACCACATCTAATTGCCTATTATGTGTACTAAAGAAGGAAGATTTACTATTGATGTGACTCCTGGAATGATTTCCATCGGTATTAGATTTGTCCAAATCAAAATAATTGTGGTGCTCTCGCAGGAACGAGGGACAGGAGAGCTATCCAGAAGACGGGGAAGACTTCTCCATCATCAACAACACATCTAATTGCCTATTATTATTACTAAAGAACGAAGATTTACTATTTGATGCGACTCCTGGAATGATTTCCATCGATATTAGATTTTTGTCCGAATCAAAATAATTGTGGTGCTCTCACAGGAACGAGGGAAGGCAGGTCAGCTCTCCAGAATCTGGTGCGGCCCACAGCATCATATGAGATCCATAGACCTTCCGAGTTGTGATGAGCTGTGCCTATTGAGCATTGGTTGGGTTAAAGCACTTTAATCATGAATTGGAGACTGATTGCAAGTAATGATTATATCATCAACTTCCAGTGATTGCTAAAATCTTTGCATCGTGTTTTATCAGACTTTATAAGCAGATAGATAGTTTACATACCATGGTCTACAATCCAAGGATAATATAAGCATGTACAGTTTCTCTATCCGGAAC
Source organism: Iris pallida (assembly GCA_029216955.1). NCBI lineage: Eukaryota > Viridiplantae > Streptophyta > Magnoliopsida > Asparagales > Iridaceae > Iris > Iris pallida. Next base: position 6,612,067 of record JANAVB010038617.1, read on the forward strand.
GAAGAGATAGCTTGCTCTCTACTGTCGGTCACGGGCGCGCTGTATGGAATAATTGCACTTGACTACTGTTGTCTACGTTTGTTTACCATCTTCAATTAACTGGGGCATCAGGATGAAATAGTAGATTGGATATTAGCAATTTAGCATCAAGCTCAGTGAAATAAATAAAACGATAAACAAGTAACTAGGTTACCTTCCCAGAAACAGGGGAATGTAATTATAGCAAACCGTGGTATTGTCCAATTTTCAAGCATCAGAAGTCCTCAAGAAACTGACTTTGGCATTGGCAGCCCCTTCAATAACTTGATAAGCTCATAAGTTCTATAATCATGGCCCAGGTACAGACACAGATCAAGTGGCTTTAAACCATCCTGAAAAAACAAAGGTAGTCATTAGAGATTTTGAGTATTTTTCATTGCAATGGAAACAGAACCATGTTGGGAAGACATCCGAAGCAGTCAATGGCAAAAATTTGAAATACTAAGATTGCCTAGTCAAAGATGGGAAAACGATGAATATTTTTTTGGTGCATAATGGCGGTGATGTTTTACAATTCTTATATTTCTTTGAGAAAAGCCTGTATGCATCACAGTCGTGTGTGGAGCTATGTTCACAGGGAATCAAAAATTTTAAACACAATAAGACTCGGTGCAGACATGGCAACACATATCTAAAGTGACATCGTGAGCATGATCGAGATGATGCTACATTAGTAATCATTTGGTAAAGCTCTAGAAAACATACATTCCAAACCCCGTACTATGTCCATGTCGTGTTCGTGTCGGACACATATCAGACACAACATGGACACTCCAAAACACACCAGGACACCAAAGTCGGTGCCATGTCCTTGTTGCCATATTTGTACTATGTTGTATCTTACTAGTGTCCATGTAACATAGGTAAAGCTTTTAAAGAAAACCCATTAACGACTTGATACCATGCATTTTGGGATTGAAGGCCTTCTACAGGTGCAGCTATACATAAAACTACTCTTAACCAGCATAAGTAAGTCCTCGTGGCCGTAGCCCGTTGGGAACGGTGGAACACCCCGGCGCAGTGGCGCGGGTTCGAGTCCCCTTGGAGGCATGCCTCCAATCACCAGTAAGAAATGGACACCCTCAAAAAAAAAAAAAACATAAGTAATACTTTCACATATGCACAAGCCACAACGTTTGGAATAATGTGTCCATGGGTAAAGATATTACACAATGATAAATGTATATATATGCTAAGATCAACTGAACCATGAAAACTACTTTCTGACATGAGAGGTTGCAAGTACCAAGGCTCAGTAAAAATTTCTTGTATCCCAGCAGGACTGTCCCTTAAACGAACATATGTTCACAAAATCATATGGATACACAATGACAAGTTCAAATTTTAGAACGAGTTTAATTGATTTCTAAGCATGGATGTCTGATGTGTAAGATTCATTATCATTTTCCTGCTAACTTTATCCAAGTTTACTACTTGTTTGTCCTTCTGACAAAACATTATTAAAGTTAGTCTAAAGGACGATTTTTTGTAAATTTATTACTTAAAAATCGAACAAGAAAATATTACTTTAAAACCTATTTTTAAACCATATACTGAAAGGAATCATTTTAACCCCCTAATGATGACAATTGTAAGACATGACTACACAGGATGGAAACTGTGCCATTAATGCATCCTGCTGATAATTAAAAATAAAACAGAATAAAGTTCAAATTACTCTATTTCTGAGATCTCTGTCAGCTCCTTTAATCAACAGAAGCTTCACAATGTCCGTTCTTTGAGTTTGTACAGCAAGATGCAATGGTGTCCATCCGTCCTGCAAAAACATTGTAAAGGTAGCATAAACCTTTAAATAAAAAGAAAATGAAACAAGTACAGAAGTAGGAAGCATACATTATCTGCTAGATTTATGTCAACATTGTACAACAAAAGAATCTTTATGGTTTGACTCGATGCAGTTTGGACTGCATAATGGATCAAAGTAGCCCCATCCTGTTGCAATAAAGAGCATTCATAGTTCATTAGCTAGAAACTGTTAAATTTCAGAATACAGAAATAAATCATAAGTGTTTCAGAAGACAGAAATAAATCATAAGTGCTTCAGATAAAAATCACCAGCAACAGACTGCTGACAACTCGATCTGAGGAATATGATGTCTAACTTTACGCCATAGTTCCATGTCCAACAACTCAATAGGAAGACATTTTGAAGGAAAGCACAAGTGTGAATTTGCGAAGTTTCATAACCAAAACCATGCATCAATCAGGCTAAATCAAATATCACACCAGCAGAAAGTACTATATAAGATAACAAAATAATGTTATAATGATTACCGTTTTACCTGTAGAACTGTTGTTATTACATTTTTGCAAAAGCAGTAGATTTCAAAAGTTTTACCAACAAAGACCATGCAAGCAGCATAGCATTCCCATAGTTACCTGGAATGTGGTACATCCTCGGTCCTGGTACAGGTTCGGAAACGAGGTACGCTATGTCTCTTTATCTTCTGTACAAAGGGTGTAGGGTGAGTTGGTTTGCCAATCCGGTTCGCGGTGCCTTAAAAATCCTAATTGGGACGATAGTAGTTACTTGTTCAAATTGACTAGATAAATGTGTCATATATATAAAACCATACATAGAACTTTAGTACTTCACTTTTCATTCAATAAGATTGAAACTTTGACTTTTCTTAGTTATACATCAATTTGGAACACAACATTCCGAAGAAAATGATAAAGTGGTGTCAAATCAAAACATGTACAAAAACATAAAATAAAATAAAAAAATGACATAGAACCTTCATACAAAATACAAAAGCATTGCAAAATCTCATAAGCTCACTCTTTTGCATGAGCAACTTGCAAAACAGTGTGGTGGCTCCTAAACAACAATGGAACAAACTAAATAGTCGACTTTCATAAGAAATGTGTAGCTATGGAACCCCAGTTGACAAGAAATTTGAAGTTTTTTCCACTTTCTTTGCATTGAAAGAATCTCTTGCAAATGAAAATTTACACTGAGATTTCAACGATTGATTCGGATAGCCAAAGTTAGCAATCCGGATCGAGTACCATAATGATCTGGATCGAAAATGTAGCACGAACCAGAACGCCCGTACCCGGAATGGGTTTGACGGTGTTTAGATGTACCCGGTAACTATGAGCATCCCAATTGTTGGCAACCACTTAAGAGTCAGATTTGTCATTCAAATTCATGTTAACACGGTAACGTGTCTGAAGTACCCCATATCATGTAGTGTATCAGGCAATACATAAAAGTGTATCATAAGATAAATTGTCCCCCACGCATCCTTCAACCAATTGTATTGTTAATAAATTGTATCATATACCGTATCATAAGATATCGACAATAGTTCTATATATTAAAATGGTTGTGCGTCTTTGTTACTAGGTTATATAAAACCAGAAATTACACTCAGTGGCCATATGTTTTCCATAAAGCCCATGGGCCCACTTATATTCTATTGAAGAATAGATATGACAATGAAATAAAAATAACAAACTCAAGAAAATAATCAACACCCAAACCCTAAAATTATTAATTATAAAGATCACAAACTCTCATAATCCTCACCAAACACTCAAAACCACAACACCCTACATCTTTTCTCTCACAATATTTTTCTTAAAGGACCCATATTTATAGCCTAAAACCAAACCCTAAAACAAATCATAACCATATAATATTTATTAAATGTCAAGAAACTAATACTAATCTATTTATGATTTAAATACACAATTTTAGATAAACTTGAGCCAAATCCTAACGATCTCCACCTTGGCTCTTGTTTATGCAATCCCTAATCACCAAAGTTTTCCTAAAAAGAAATACATAAACCACGATATGTTGATTAGATTGTGCCTTTGTATCATGACCTCGTCCCAGTAAGCCGACAAAATAGACATTGAATATTGACTCTTAATAAGTTAATATTAGCAATTCAAGTCTCTCACTTCGACCTCATCCCTTGGTTGATCAATGCCAAACTTCATGTCACTACAATCATCTCTCTCGTAGGCACAATCTTCCAACATAATCACCAAACAACAAAATCATGATCTCCAAAAAAAATTATCTAACACGAAAATAACCAAATTTAGCAATACTAAAATCTCCATCAGCAAAATCACAATCATTAGTAGAACCTTAATAATCATCTTCAGTAACAAAATCTCCACCATCACCTTTTGCAGCAAAAACCAAACAACTCCACGGTCCACCTTCAACAAAATTCGGACCCTTTTTTTCTTCATCCTCCACCTTGCATGAAACTGCCGTCGTTGGGGCCTCGAGATGATTATGGTAACATTTTTTACCATCGCCTTTGGAACTCCTTTACTAATCATTGTTGCACGATCACCACGTCTAATCTTGAATCTTACTATGATACCAGTTTGTTACGACAAAAGATGCAGCAATGAAAATAAAGTAAACAAAATCAAGAAAATAATTAACACCCAAACCCTACAAATCATCAATTACTATTACTCATAATCCTCGCCTAACACTCAAAACCTCAAAACCCTACATCTTCTCTCACAATATTTTGTCAAAAGAAAAACCTATATTTATAGCATGAAACAAAACCCTAAAACAAATCCTAACCATCTAATGTTTATTAACTGTCAAGAAACTAACACTAATTTATTTATGAATTAAATACACAAAATAATTATATAAACTTGAGCCAAATTCCAACATCCTTGAAGAAAAAGTTTAGTAGCCACCACATACAGTGCAACAAACAGTTCTCCAATGTGTATCAGTCTGTTCTCATGCTTGTTTCCTTTTCTCCACCTGCATGTCTGCTCATGTGGGCTTCGTGTAGCCAGTAGAATACTCTACAATTTCACACCTTTCCTGAGCCCTGAATCATGTTACAGACATTTATGAGAAAATGAACCTGAACCCGGCTGAATCCATGTTTAATTTATGCCAACCGTATATAAGGACATCTTGCCGGCATGCCCTGGCGACGAGGAATGGCACATTTCGAAGAAATTCCTTCTGTTATATTAAAGACAGTCCTCACATTACACTTGTCTCTATCTTTCACATCTTTCAGCTTCACATCCTGGCATTCTTCACTTTATGTTAAATCTTTCCTACTAGTAACCATGCCATTGGCCATTTAAAATATGTAACAGCACATAAGTGACTTCCAGGTCTCAACCATTGACCCAAATTACTTGTACAGGTTCCCACCATTTTATGAATCTTGCCAGAGTTTGCCACCATGATTGTCACCTTATTTATTGTTCATGCCATTTTGAATACAAAAATGTGGTGGCAAATTGTCTAAATTTTGTGCATCCATATTAGGCTCACTTGCATTTATCTACTGCCAAAGCCAACTCAAGGAAGCATGTTGGCAATTTCTGATATACAAACTATTGAAATCTTGGTAAATGGTCCTCATGTGAACTCTTTGTCAACAAATTCATTAATCCTAACCACAGTGCACATTCATCACTTGTCAAGCAGATCGAGAAAAATGCTTCCAACCACGCACCCCAATGAACGTTGCTAATAAATCTAGACTAAACATAACTAATCAGGATACACTTAAAAGTACCTAAATGGCAAACATTAAGCATAACTTATCAGTTATATCCCTAATGTCATAACAAACTCATGTCTTTATGTCACTCCAACAAATGTAAATTTGCAGCAGCTATAAGCAGTAAATTAAACAAGTTATCATCAATACTCGCTTATATAGGTAATATTTTGCAACATATGTACAGAATGTGATTTTAAGAATAAGTAAGAAAAATACACGTACCGGGTCACGGACAAAAGGGTTTGCTGAATTTCTTAAAAGGTAGTTGATAATAGCCTGTTTCTTGCAAAGTACTGCTTTATGAATTGCCAACAAACCATCCTGGAGAAAAATAAAAAAAGAAGATTCATGTTAAAGATACCAAAACAAAACTAGGAAAAGAAACATTAGTACGTCTGATTAGTAATTAAATACTCCTAACTATTAGATGCGGCTAATAGCCTAATAGTAATTGAAAATTCAACAATATCCCGCAATATCAGAAAAGAAAGAAAGTGGAGCATGCTAAATCATAATAGTGATTAGTATTACCTTATCAACAACATTGATATCAACACTGTGTTTCAATATAGTATCCAGAAGATAAAACTCCCCTGAGGCAGCAAGTGTGTGTAGAGGCAACCATTTGCTCTGAAAAAACAATGTTAAATGATGCTATGATTGTAGCACAAGGAAAGGGTGGAGTATATCTGTTAAAGATATAACACACTTCAGAACGTAAAAGAAGAACAAGATGACACAAAGAACTTTAACACGTGACTTTTTCATAAAAAGGCATCCCAGTGTCACCACAGTGAGGATTATACACAAGAATGAATGTATATATACAGTATCAACAATCTGAAGTTGAAGTATAGTTCCATTCCAAGGACGAGGGTGAGTCCTATCAGGAAAATCTGTGGAGCATAAGCAGATCACATGTGATATAATGTTGATTCATATCAACAGAATTTGTGTTAGTAAAAACAAAGCCACGACAAGATCAAGCCTCAAATTAGAACGATAATAGTGTCAAATAATGTTGCCAAAAAAAATCCACAATAGTAAAAATAAGAAGAAGAAAATATATTCATTTGTAACCTTGGTATGTCTTATATTTACCTACTATTTCCAGCTATGGCTAACTTGAATTTTTAAGGAAATTGCTTGATAACCAGAGTACATAAAATGACTTACAGATGTTGCTTCAAGCAGATTAGGTATTCGTTTATTTAAGAGAGCTTTTTCTTCCTTCGTGAATAGCTTCCGTCCAGCTAAGCACATGCAAACAAAGAAAACAACTTATAGGTCTCCAAGTGCCGAATTAAAGGAACATGAATGGCTATGACTTATTTACAAAAATATCCAAGATAACCATGCATCAATCCAGAAACAAGGAAAAAATAAACAACATTAGCACAAAAAATAAGACTAATATTATTTGAAGCATAGCACACAGGAAAATATCTTAAATAAAAATATATGGTTTTTAAATAAATCTCATTAAGTTTTGACGTTGCATAAAAAGTAAAGCTTTTTAAGTACATACTTAGGGTAATGTCAAATTTGATATTTGATCATTTAAGAAATTTCCCCCCAAATTCCGTGTTTTCTTCCACTTGAGTGTCGTATTCCTGCCAATCCAGAGGGCAGATGATGGAGGTGGTTTGTATTAGGTTGCTGTAGATGCATTACAATTTAATGGACCTTCAAACAAATGAATCTAGGCAACGGTCTAGGGTTGAACAGAAGAAAAAAGGACTTGTGCAGCTGACCCCAAACACTTGGAATTTCTTCAGTTGTTACTGTTCTTGTTCAATAAAACTACCCACCTCTGTACCTCCACCACTTGCGTGTTTTCAAAGTTGAGACTCAATAGTCATACAAATAAGTACAAATATCCAATTCTTTTTACCCCACATATCACTCCCCCCTCCCCTTTTTCTTTTCCAAAACAGTGATTGAAAGGTTGTTGACGGTAATTAGGATTTTAGCATTCAAATCTCCTTCACATTTTCAAGTTGCTGCTTTTATGTGTGATTTGCTATGTTGCACAAAAACAGACACGGATGCAGTTAAAGACACGATATGGGTACGGGACACGGGCGTTTTCAAATAGGTGTAATTACCTATGTTGCATGAATACGAACACAAATATAGGAACACACACGATACTAATACAGGCACCATTTTCCAGTGTCCGTGCAACATAGGTGGCTTGCAAAAATTTGGAAGCTTGAGTTGGTTTTTCTGATGTGTTCAACTCCAACCCCCTCCTCCACCCCACCCCAACCTACAAGTAGGAAAAAATACCTTTACCCTTTATTAAAAGCTATGAGTTGGAAAGTCATTTAAGAAACCCCAAAGCACCTTCATCACCTATGAAGCATGGGAACTCCATTTAGGAAGGCGTACACATAAAAGGTATGGGTACTCCTGCATACGTAACGCATAAGTACCCATATTTTATTTTATTACAATTTAAATTTTGGGTATTTTGTGTGTAATTTTCTGGTTTAGCTCATTAGATATGACATTGTCTTTTAAAATAAGCTTCGGGTACTTTGGTTGTAGAAATAAAACCTTTTTAATGTCTAAACAAAAAGTACATAATTTTTTACTAAAAATTCATTTGATGACTAGGTGAAGAAATTTACACTCTTAGTTTTAGTCATGAAGATTTGTTACCACGTTGTATCCGTATCCTGCATTTTTAGAAATTGTCATATTATCGTATCATGTACATATATTCAATACTCGCACCTGTACTTGTATGTGTGCTTTTATACGCTTTCACATATGTACTCCCTACCTGATCTTTCAATAGAAAGCATGTCTTTCTCCTCGTCAGTCTAAACCTCAGCCGTAGTGGAGAATGGACAAGGTAATATAAGCCCATAAAAAAATAGTAACTGTTAACTTAAGGAAATCATAAAAATCAACGAGAGTATCGTCAGGCTCTGGTAAATAAATCTTTTGGCAATGAATTAAGTTCATAATAGATCTGAACATCACTCGTAAAGGAATCAAAAGCACTCATCCTTTCCTCTCCATCAAAGTGGTGATAACATTATCAATATGCTCACCTTCATCAGCACACACCACCTATATGCTCTCAGCTTGTTGAAAATATCTTTATATTTGATTCCGCATCCCAATATCAACTTTCTGTCTTCACCCTGCCCAGGCAATTCAACTCAACGTAGCCAATACACATGAAAGATACCTTTAGGCAAATTACCAATTGGTTTAGAATAGAATTTATTTACTTCCTATTCTATTCCACCAATGTCATTTACCATCCTCAACATCTAAATACAAATCCTTAAGACTTCTCAACCCTTTTAAAATCTAAAGCCACACAAGTCCCAATTTTGCTCTCCCGTTGAGCTATTTTATTTCCTAAGTTGAAAAAAAAAATGTTATTCAAATTAATTCTATATAATAATGATATGACCACATTTCTCTGATGTTCTGATTTATTGAACTTTGGAAGAAGAAGAAGATGCTGAAAAGTTTATTATTTTTTCTTAGGGAAGCATTAGGCAAAGATAATGGTAAGTGTATCTGTATAAACTTTCAGTGTGGAATAAACAGCAAGTGTTTTTTGAAAAGAAAGAGAATTGATAAATGTATGAGTTTTTCATTAAAATCCAAGGTTGTAAAAGGTTTCTAGGCGTTAATCGGGCGGGCACCATGTGCCTAGTGCCTAGGTGGTTGCAGTTCAAAAATAAAAAATAGAAAACCACAAAAAATTGCAGAAAAAAAAATCAATAAAACCCAAAAACATGCATAGTCGGGGTCGAGGGGATAGATGGCTGCCTAGGCGGGCATCAGGCGCCTAGCGCCTAGGCGGCCACCTAGGCCAATTTTCAGAACAATGTTAAAATCAGAAAAGATTTTCTACCTAGATTAAGATGAAGCCAAGTAATGTTTTCTAATTTTCTATATTAAGGGCCAGTCACTATCGTCACTATCTCAAGATTCTCATCTGAGCTTTGAACCCAGATTTCGGCTTCCATACCAAAGATCTCAACCATTGGTATTGGGCTACCGAACCTTTGATCAACCCATGAAATGTTTAAACAAGAATTCATTGACTAAAGAAATATCATGTGGCATGCATGCTCTAGCTGATAAAAACAGCTTGGGTGTCACGTCAAGACCTGGAAAATCGCTCGTCCTCGCATCGATTTATCCGAATCATCGTCCTCACTGGGACGTGATGTCGTACGAGTCTGGAGTTGCACTCGTACAAGGCAAGATGACAAGTTCTCAAATGGTTATCTTTGATTTGATATTAGCAACGGAAGAAAACATAGTATACGAAACAATTCTCTTTATTGATAAATGAACTGAGATTACAAAGGCTTTCAATAGCCCAACTGAATTTGCAGATTGGCTACAACACTCAAGTTCTCTCTTGCCCACAAAGGATTTCATCGTTCCATGTATCATGCCTTCTATATCTCGGCCGCATCAATCTTGTTGCAAGTCCGAGCGTCAATGCGATTGCACGTCTCAATACGCTACGACATTCCATGCCTCAGCGCGTTCAAGCAAAGCTCCGCTGCGAGCAGACCATTCCTGAACCTGCTAGCAAACTAGTGGAGGATTAGTACTTTCGTCCTCGATGTACTGATCAAAGACCCACTTAAATAAACCGACATTTGTTATCATGCAACATACAATTTAGTTATCTTTATATGTTCTCCTTAGGATCTGTTTCATGGCATATTCGAAAGTAGTAAGGCATGATATCATGACAAGCATGTTATTTCAATTCGCATAAGCAAGCAGGCAACCAATAGCAATCTCGTATTGTTTCGTGACTTCTTACCAAATATTGACATACTCATCCTTGCACCGACGCAAGGTGAATACGCCTCATTCCTTCCATGTCATGTTATAAGTGCTCTGTGCAGGAGCTATGTGTTCCTGCACTTTCGGCCCACCGTTCCTTAACTATATGAAAGTCGTTGGCGTATCCGCGTCAGAATGGACTAAAGGTATTTCTCTTCTTTTTTTCTTTTCTTTTCTTTTCTTTTCTTTGGGTAGCCCGACGCCTCACGGGATGGATTGCTATTCCAATAATCGGAGGCTTACTGTTGCATACCAATCATTGCAGCGTTCACATCAATAATCGGTCGTTAATCGTCTTAGAAATGTGTGCCCAGCAAAGTTTAACATCCCTCCTAGGTCAAACGGTCCCGGCGCCCCGGCACAAATCCGTTCGAGGGAACACCCGTGCACGGGAGATTATCTCCAATTCATTTCTCAAGTCCATTCAACCATGCAACGCACGTCTTATTCAAACAACCAAACATATCTTGAGTCCGTGACTTAGACTTCGTATCATCTCGTATTTCTTACATTAACTTTCTATATTCTCACATTCTATACTTCGTTTCAATGTTCAATTGCATATACCTCAACTCAATGTTCGTCAACCGAACGACCCGAAGGTCCCGAACATTTTCGAGGCATCATGTCGTATCTGACAGTTCCGTCACATTCATGCCACAACTGTTCTCTTCGCAACAAAGTCATCTTTTATGATTCTCGTGCACGTACGCACGCCTTGACACGATTGTTCTCTATTCTTCGAGTCGTGCATGTGATGCACGTCTCGATACCGTAATTCTATGTTCTATGTCTTAGTATTCAATGTATGTTCCTTCCCTCCGACTCGTGCAACTGAAGCACGCCTCGATAGGGTATTCAATGTTCTATAACTCGTGCACTGAGGCACTCGCGTCGATATAGTCTTTCAATGTTCTAGCATACTAACTCGTGCGCGGGGGCACGAAATAACTCATGCGTTGAGGCACTTGTCGATACCATTATCCCATGTTCTTATGGTTTGTGCACCGAGGCGCTCGCCTTTGCGATATTCAATGTTCCATAGCGACTCGTACATTTGATGTACGTTTTATTTCAATTGTTCTATCTAGTGTTCGATACGCACTATGTTCATCTCTCGATCGAGCCACGCCCGTGGTCTCGATAGGTTAACTTAGCATACCACAATATATTTCGCTTAGGCATGAAGGAGTAGGAAAGAGAAGTCAAAGTCCTCCCACCTTAAGCCGATACGCCTTGTCATTTCGTCGAGCCGATGCGGTTCGATTTCATAACTTGTTGCGCGGCCAACTCTTCTGACTTAGCCATTCGAGCACTTCGTGCTTCATTGAATTATACGACCGATTTGGATTACCGAGCCTATGTCTCAGTCCGTTGCGAGGCGGTAATTTGGTTTTGCAGACCCTGTTGTAAATAAGGCAAAATGTCGACCTCTTATATTTCAGCGTAAACGTATAGCCTGCACACGAAACCAACTAAAATCAATACCTGTTCGAATCGGACTAATGCCTTGCGTCGATTCGATTTCTTAGAATCTTCGAACCGACTCAATGCTTTCTCTCGGGCCAACTTAACACTTGCATCGATCTTAGTCGATGCGTTCCTCGGATCAACGTAACTTTTTGCATCGATCCGACTCGATGCGTTTCTCGGGACACGATTACTCTTCTATCGATTCGCATCGATACTTAATCGGGTCAACACGACTCTTCGAGTCAACGACTCAGCATAATGCACCGTGCGGAACGGGACATTACATTGGGTACTGTCAAAGACGGAGATACAAATCTAACAAAAAACTCTAAAGGGAATCGTATTATATGTAGCCTCCAAGCTAGAAATCGCAAGAAAATGCTTTTAACAATCTAATTTAGCTTAAGATTTCTAGACTACAAAGTAATTAATTTTAAAGAAAGAGAGAAGTATTTAGATAGGATCTGCAGAGTGAGTTGCTTGATGCCACGAGAAAGCAAAAAGATGGTTACATATCTGGAGAAAATTTATTGAATTTCAAGAAGAGATGGATGCAATAAAGAACAATGGAGGAAATGAAGGAAAAGAATAATTTCGGACACGTTCCCAAAAATAAGAGCCATGTCCGTGTTATATCATATCGAACATGGCACACACACTCCAAAATACACTAGGACACAACAAAAACCCCGTCGTGCCCATATTGCCATTTCCACATTATGGCATGTCAAATTTTTATCGTGTAACACGTGTTGAAGGATGGAGAGTGTAAAAATGGATGTCATATAGGAGGTAATCTTTAGTTGGAGCAACTAGCAACCTATAGTTGAGGAAAATTGTTGCACGTACAAAATGGTTACGACGACTGTTGTGGAGATTGTTGTAGTTTATGCATTGGCAATCCAGCATCAATACCTGTGGTGTCGGCAAGTACATCTATCCCAATCACCGATGGTTTTATCACTAGTTAAAGTACCAGTAGGGTTGCATGGTTGGCATCGCCACCATTGTTAAAGCAAGTCGAGAGTAGTAGGTGCTGAACGTCTCTTAGTTACGCTCATCATCAGCCGTCAAGAATTCCTTATGAACACTGTAACCATCTCCTCCATTATCTACTTCTCTTAGTCTGATCTGTATCAATATTGGTTAAATCCCTTTAGAAGGACCCTACTGTTAGCCGCTCATCCTAGGGCTCTAAAACCAATTATGGTAGGACCAATCAAGAGAGATTAATCCAAATTCCAACATGAATTCACCAGGTTGCTCAATGAAACTGATGGGTACTAATCTAAAAAAAATTGACTGGAGTGAATAAGACAACAAAAAAGAGGACAGAGATGGGCAAGTAAAGTAATATGGTAGGATTACAGCAGAGTCACACGGAAAGTTATTTTTTCAATTTTCCAAAGCAACCATCACATATTACTTCTTTCCAATTTTTCAAGACAAATTAATTTCAATTATTAACACCATCACACAACAATACACCTTCCCAAATTAAGTTTCCAACTTTTCCATACCATATCAAGTGCCAGGTTCACCACCACACAATAGCACACATTTTCATTACTAATTTTCAACTTTTCCAAAGCAGATCAGGCAGTCAAGCAAGCAAATACCAAATGGTCCCATAATAATACATAGAAATCTCAAACGTTAGCATGTATAATTGTGATAACAATAAATATCTTTAATTGGATTATTAATTCGTACATTTTGAATTGATATATATATATATATATATATATATATATATATATATATATATATATATATATATATATATATATATACAACCTCAGTTATAGGAATGCATTTGTGCTTTGTCAAAGTTTTTTTTTCCTGTAAACACTTTTCAGTCCTACTTCACTTCATTAACCGTAAGTGTTTCATCCAGTACATTGTTTAATTATAGTAAGCACCTTTGGTTCATCCAGTATAATATTTGTTTAATTATATGTAAGTTTTTGTTTATTGTGCAGTGATTCAACTTAAAATTGTTTGTTTAGCTATATGTAATACTATTTGTAAATGAATTACTTTGGGGTTTTTTTATTTCAATGTATCTCTATTTCACTCCTAATTTTTATTGTTTCTATGCGATTTTTTATTAGATGGCAAGAAGGTACGACTTTCTTAGTGATGTTAACCCTGTGAAAGAGAGATGGAGAATCAACGTTAGAGTTATTCGTCTTTGGCGGGTTCCTGTGTATAATCAAAGAGATCAATACAAACGTATTGAGATGGTGCTATTAGATGAGAATGTAATTTTTTATAAAGGTATTTATGTTTTAATATTATTTATTGTAAAACATCAATCTTATATTCTTGCATCTATCAGGACAACCATTCAAGCTATGGTGAAGCATTCTTTGTTGCTGAAGTACATGAACGAGTTGGAAGAAGGAAAATGCTACATAATTCATAAATTTGTGGTAGTGCAAAATGGAGGAGAATACAAGGCTACTAAGCACCCATTCAAGATACATTTTCTTTATTCAACATGCATAAAAGAATTGGATGCTTCTCCAATTAAAAATCGGATATTTAATTTCGTTCCCTTCGAAGATGTTTTATCTCAAAATCTTGACGCTTCATTTCTAATAGGTAAAATTATTTGTTATTTGTATTTTGATTTAAATTTAAACAGTTAATTTAATAATTGATACAACCATTTTATATTTCTGTGCAGACATCATTGAAAGGTATCTTTTGTGTGAACTTGAGGTCACCAATTCTAATGGAAAGGAGATCAAACGAGTTTCTGTTCAGGTGTCAGATCGACAGTAAGTATTTCAATTTTTTTCCAATATCTAAATCTGTTTTATTGCTTATATAATTTAAATTATTCTAACTTTGTGTTCTTTGTGTGTTTACAACAATAATACCATCAATTTGACCCTTTGGGATGAGTTTGCTTCCGACATTGCAACACAATTTGCTGTAGTTCGTGGTCCACTTATCATTGTTCTGCAGTATGCTAAGATCAAAAGTTGGAGAGGTAAACTAATAATTTAAGATTAAAATTGTACTAATTTTTTTGTTGCACAAGTAAACAAATTTGTTTTATAATTAGCTTAGTGTTATGAAACTACATTAACTTATCAATATTCACCAATAATTTTTTATTTTGTTATAGTAGTAAACAAATCTGTGTTATAATTGAATGTAGTTTATGACAACTAAATTAGATATACCAATACTTATTGATGGTTTTGGGTTTTATTGTATAAGTAAACACATTGTGCTTTATTATTCGGTTAGTTTTATTAAAATAATCCCAGCTAATATTAGTTTGACTGTTTTATAATATAAGTAAACACATTCTGTTTTGTTATTTGTTTAGTGTAATGACAATAAATTCAATTTACATTTACTAATACTTACTAATTGTTTTGTTAATGTGTTGTATAAGGTGTTGCAACTCTCTCTAATTGTATGTTCGGTTCAAAATTATGGCTAAATGGTGAGCTACCTGAGGTTGTTGAATTTAGGCCAAGGTATTAACAACTCAAGCTCAAGTCTACCATTATTTCATGTTTCTTATGATATATGAATGATTAATTTACAAAATATAAATTGTTATTAGTTTAATGACATTTTTTTTGTAGTTTAAATGGTGATCAAGAAGGATCAAGCATGGTTAGTAGTTTCACAACCAGCAATCAAACTGATGCTAATGAGGAGGCTTTTCCAATATCTTTAACCAAAACATTAGATGAACTTCGTGAGACAACAACGGTATTTTGGTTTGATAATATTACTTTAATTAAATTTTTCATTTAATTTAGACTTGTCATTTTATTACTGACTTTGTTTATATTTATAGGAATGTGTGTGTGTTGTTGTGAGAAAGATGGCTTTGTTAAGTATGTTAATCCAAGATTGGTTGAATTAAAATCAAATAATATTAGTTTGATTTTTGTACAGATTTTTTATGATTGTCATAGCAATTTAAGTTTGTTAACGTTTTTGTAGTTACACGGTTCAGCTCCGTGTAATGGATGAATCATGAAACATCTTCTGCTTCATTTGTTGTCTTTGAAAAAGATGCATCTAGGATAATTGGAAAAAGTTCTTCGCAAATCAGATCTGAACTCATCAAGGTTTGATTTTGAAAACATACGGTGTTCTGTGACTTTTTATTTGTATTTTTCGTATGCTGGTACATTTTATGTTTTTGTTAATTTGTAGAATGGAGATATAGAGAATTTTCCCGATGCACTGAATGTATTTGTTAATAACAAATACATTTTCAAGGTTAAAGTTTCTGAATATAACCTAAAGGAAGAATTCTCTACTTATAGTGTCATCAAAATGTCTTCTGATTCTGTCTTGATTGAAGCATGTACCAAAAGTATCGATGTAACACAGGTCTGTTAGAGTTTTTGGTATTTTTTTAGCCTTTTTGTTACATACTTAGTAATTTGAAATCTAATCAATTTTTTTTTATTAAAGGATTCCATTACTGGAGATGCCCATGGAGATTCATGCAATCAAATTACACCTACTAGCTCGAAGACCCGCAAGATTGTTGATCATGAAGGTGTAGGAGAGGCAAGCGGTGGGGATGGTAATTTTCCAACAACCAAGGTTCCATTCAAAAAGATAAAAGGGGAGAAGGAAGAGTTCTGAACATTTAGTCATGTCATCAAGTCTGATTGTTATCCTTTTGGTTTAAGTTTGGATTTTGTTACGAGTCTGACTTTGGTTTGAGGGTATGTTTTGCTTTGATTTGGTATTGTTGTACGCTATTTTATTTTGGTGATTGTTGATTTTTTAATGTTCGAGTGGATCGGACAAACTATGGATTTATGTTATGTTTTATTAAACCAATCATGGTTGGGTTAGGAGTTGGGTTCCTGATAGTTTGGGAATTCCTAACTCAATATAAATACCGACTTTAAGAAAACCCTTGAATAGTTTTTTTTAAGAACTTTCAGTACGTAAAAACAAAACTCAGTATAAATACCTAGGAGAATAAAGACTATTGTACTTTGCCAAATATAATCCATGAAAAACTCACATTTTGCAGCAACAGAAGAATTATTAAACCATGTTTGCATGCCAATAATCATTAATCTGTAGTAAACAAGTGCTAATTTTATGGTTACATTAATCAATGATTTACAAAATTATTCTGTGTTAATGCATTTTAATAGATTGAGAGAGAGATTGAGAGATAGATTGCAACTTCTATTCCTGTGATAGATTGAGAGATAGACTGCAAATCGATAATTTTAGTAGTTTATAAAATAAAAGGGGTAAAGTGCAAAAAATTCCTCGTTAAATTTTCGCTTTTTGCACTAAAAGATCCCATGCTCTTAACATTCCTAAAAGTATGAAATATGCTCATTTTGTCCCCTTTCCGTTAACTGGTGTTAAGTGGGGTATGTAATGACCATTTTACCCCTCTGGGAGGAGGAGGGCTGGCCTTGGGAGGAGGAGGCTGGCGGGGAGGAGGAGGGAGGGGGCGGTGAGGAGGAGGGCTGGCCTGCGGTGAGGAGGAGGCCGACGGGGAGGAGTGAGGCTGGCCGGCAGGGAGGAGGAGGAGGGGGGCTAGCCGGCGGGAAGGAAGAGGGGGCGGGGAGGAGGACGGGGGGGGGGGGGGGGAGGAGGAGGCCGGCGGGGAGAAGGAGGGAGGGGGGCTGGCCTGGGGAGGAGGAGGAGGCTGGCGGGGAGGAGGAGGGAGGGGGCGGTGAAGAGGGGGCTGGCTTGCGGTGAGGAGGAGGGGGTAGTGAGGAGGAGGCCGACGGGGAGGAGGGGGCCTGGCCGGAAGGAAGAGGGGGGGCTGGCCGGCGGTAGGGGAGGTTAGAAAAGGTGGGGAGAGGCTGGTGGGGAAGGGGGTAGTTTAGGTATTTTCTATTTTTTTTTTAAATGGTCTTAACGGCCATTTCTAACGGTCAACAGACGGTAGGAAACTTTTTGCTCGCGCGAAAAATCTAAGGAGGGACAAACTTCTAAATTTGTCTAATAGGTCTTTCTACGCAAAAGGCGTAGATCTAACGAGAGATTTTTTGCAATTTACCCAAATAAAAGTAAAAAAATTAATTTCAAATCTTTTTATAACTACGACAGAGGTGTAGGGAGGGGACCAAGGCTCTCTGTATATTTTAAAATATAATTCACTGAAAGTATACATTTTTAAAAAAAAAATTGGCCTCCCAAAAGGAAACAAATATAAAAAAAAGAGAACAGTCCGTTGTCCATACGAGCCCGGCTCGGTAAATGGTTCGACCGCGGGTCGTCCAATCAAAGTAACGAACAGAGCCTGAACATTTTTCTGGGTCCGTTTAAAAACCGGACTCAGATTCGGTCATATCATGTCCGGTCCAAATAGGTCCGTGAACATTTTAGGTTATATTGGTCTGACAGTATAAGTGATGGCAAGTGTACAAAGCACTTCCCAAAAAAAATTATCCAAGCCACCACAATTGGAGAAGATGGATATCCATTGTATAAGCGCAGTGATAATGGAAGAACTGTCATGAAAGGCAATGTTCCTCTTGATAATAGGTACGTTGTTCCTTATAACCCTCTCCTATTGTTGAAGTACGATGCTCACATAAATGTCGAGTGGTGCAATCAAGATACGGCCATCAAGTACTTATTCAAGTACATTAATAAAGGGGAGGATCGCATCACTACCACCTTTTACCATCAGAGTGATAGTGGTGAAATGGTTGATGAGGTGAAAATGTACTACGATTGTAGATATGTTTCTCCCCGTGAGGCAGCTTGGAGAATATTTGGGTTTTCTATCACTTATCGGGAGCCTGCAGTGGAAAGATTGGGTTTTCATCTTCCAAATGAGCAGACTATTGTATTCCAAGACGATGACCCCATTGATAATGTGGTTAATAAGGTTGGAAATGACAATACTATGTTCCTGCAATGGATGAAGGCAAATAAAAAATATCATAAGGCAAGAGAATTGACTTATGTCCAATTTCCACAAAAATTTGTTTGGAAAGAAGTCCAACATATTAACAACTCCACAGGAGAGAAAACAAAGACTCATGAATGGTGTCCAAGACAACGTGAAATGAGTGTTGGCAGAATTTTTTATGTCCATCCAGGAGCTGGTGAATTATACTATTTGAGGCTTTTGTTGAATTTCGTGAAAGGGACAAAACGTTATGATGAAATTAGAACTGTCAATGGCATAGTTCACCTAACATTCAGAGATGCATGCTTTGCCTTAGGATAATTGGATGATGACAAGGAATATATTGATGCAATAGTTGAAGGGTCATTCTGGGGCTCCGGGCATTATTTGCGCGCATTGTTTGCTACTTTGTTGTTCTCTACGAGTATGACTAAGCATGAAGTTGTTTGGGATCAAACTTGCCATCTTCTTTGGGATGATATTCTTCATCGCCAACGAAAAGTATTGAACAACCAAGGTAAGAAAAATACATTTTACAAACATATTCATTTTTTGTGTAACTCTTTTCATTTTTTATATATTTATATTCGAATATTAAAAAAATTATTTGGAAAAAGTTAATATTATTTTGATAAATTTATTTAAATAATTTCATTAACGATTATGATATTCACAAACATCACTTTCCGCATGTGTTCTATTTTTTGCATATTTATATTTGTATCATAAAAAATATTAGTACAAATACTTAATGTTATTCTGATCAAGTTATTAAACTATTTGATGATTGGGTTGTGTTGTTCATAGATATTTGCTTAATTTTATATGTTTTTATATTTTCAGAGCTACAACCCACCGGTGAGGAGTTGAAAAACTATGCGTTGGTTGAGATTGAGAAGATTTTGAACAAAACTGGGAGGAGCTTAAAGAATTTTTCTACCTTGCCATTTCCTGATTTATCCCTGTTGGAAGAAAGAAGTAATAGGCTTATCAATGATGAACTTTCTTATGACAGAGTTTCACTTGCGAATGAATACGAAATCCTGTTGTGCTCATTTAATGACGATCAGAGAATTGTGAATGAAACTGTCATGGAAGCAGTGCACAATGATCGTGGGGGTTTGTTTTTTGTGTATGGATATGGCAGTACCGGAAAGACTTTTGTATGGAGAACTCTTTCATCTGCTCTGAGATCCAAGGGTGAAATTGTCCTCACAGTTGCTTCAAGTGGTATAGCTGCACTTCTTATGTCAGGTGGTAGGACAGCACACTCTAGGTTCTGTATTCCGTTGGCGATAAATGAAGATTCCACTTGCGCTATCAAGCAAAAAAGTCTACAGGCTGAGTTAATTGTTAAAGCCAAACTTATTATATGGGATGAAGCGCCAATGGTTCATAAACATTGTTTCGAAGCTTTGGATAAGACTCTACGAGATATTCTAAGATTTCAAAATGAAAACAGCTTGAACATGCCTTTTGGTGGCAAAGTTGTAATTTTCGGAGGTAATTTCAGACAAATATTGTCGATTATTTCTGGAGCCTCTAGACAAAAGATTGTTTCAGCTTCTCTAAATTCTTCTTATTTGTGGAGATTCTGTAAAGTGCTAAAATTGTCAAAGAACGTGAGGCTTCTTACCGGTAGTTCAAGCACCAACGAAGAGGAATTGAGATTATTTTCAGAATGGATCTTAAAAATTGGTGATGGAAAAATTGGAGAGGATAATGATGGTGAAGTTGCTTTTGAAATACCAGATGATCTTCTAATTAAAGATGTCGAAAATCCTGTTGGAGCAATTGTTGATAGCACTTATCCTAATTTGTTGAAAAACGGTCATAATTGGAGATATTTGAAAGAGCGAGCTATTCTCGCACCAACTTGGGATATTGTGAACAAGGTTAATGAATATATGTTGTCTGTATGGCCCGGAGAAGAGGTCACTTATCTGAGTTCTGATTCCATCTGCAAAGTTGATGCACATTCAGATAGTGTTGAAGATGTGTACACTCCAAAAATTTTGAACACTATTACTTCTTCTAGATTGCCGAGTCACATATTAACATTGAAGATTGGGGTGCCTGTGATATTGCTTCGCAATATTGATCAGACTGCTGGATTTTGTAATGGTACTCGATTGGTCGTAACTCATTTAGGAAAACATGTGATAGGAGCTGAAGTAATTACTGGCTGCAACGTGGGACACAAGGTATTCATTCCTCGACTTTCTCTGACTCCTTCGGATATCAAATTATCCTTCAAATTCCAACGAAGGCAGTACCCATTAGTTGTTTGTTTTGCCATGACTATTAACAAAAGCCAAGACCAATCACTTTCACATGTCGGACTATATCTCCCACGTCCTGTTTTTTGTCATAGTCAAATGTACGTTGCTGTTTCAAGGATAACAAGAAAAGACAAACTGAAGATTCTTATTTGCCACAACGAAGACAAACCGTGTAATACTACTCAAAATGTTGTGTACAAGGAAGTGTTTCAAAACTTATAATAATTAATTTAACTGAATGAAATGTGCTTCATTACTCTTTTTTAATAGTGTATAAACTTTTTATTTTTGAAATAAAAAACAAATTAAAAACAAACCCCCTAGTTCCTTATGAACACTGTAACCAACTCCTCCATTATTTACTTCTCTTAGTCTGATCTGTATCAATATTGGTTAAATCCCTTTAGAAGGACCCTACTGTTAGCCGCTCATCCTAGGGCTCTAATACCAATTATGGTAGGACCAATCAAGAGAGATTACTCCAAATTCCAACATGAATTCACCAGGTTGCTCGATGAAACTGATGGGTACTAATCAAAAAAAAATTGACTGGAGTGAATAAGACAACAAAAAAGAGGACATAGATGGGCAAGTAAAGTAATATGGTAGGATTGCAGGAGAGTCACACAGAAAGTTATTTTTTCAATTTTCCAAAACAACCATCACATATTACTTCTTTCCAAATTTTCAAGACAAATTAATTTCAATTATTAACACCATCACACAACAATACACCTTCCCAAATTAAAGTTTCCAACTTTTCCATACCATATCAAGTGCCAGGTTCACCACCACACAATAGCACACATTTTCATTACTACTTTCCAACTTTTCCAAAGCATATCAGGCAGTCAAGCAAGCAAATACCAAATGGTCCCATAATAATACATAGAAATCTCAAACGTTAGCATGTATAATTGTGATAACAATAAATATCTTTAATTGGATTATTAATTCGTACATTTTGAATTGATATATATACACAACATTAGTTATAGGAATGCATTTGTGCTTTGTCAAAGTTTTTTTTTTTCCTGTAAACACTTTTCAGTTAGATGTTCCCCAAATGTTAAGATAGATCTCCAATCTTGATTACTATCTCCAAAGTCTTTTAAATAGGAGAAACATATTCAAGTCAATCCCCAAAGATGTGAATCAAAGTCCTATCAAACCATAACCATGCAGACTTGTCCCAAACTAGTCGACAGGTAAATCAAGTGGATGGTTTTTGTTTCCACCAGGTGATGCAGCAACTGATTGTACGGTCAATGCGGTGACACATCACAACTGTATGGTTGACTGGTGCTTGTTTCGTAATTTGTTGCTTTGTCCATGTTTTTGCCTTTTACTGCAAAAAATGTTCATAACAAGCTCCTGATGGAATGGAAATGTCATTCATTTGCACTCTTTGGCTTAAGTCATAGAGATGAATGTAATTCCCTTTGCGAATGTTATTATTTTGTGCTCTTCGGCTTAATATGTCACAGATACGAATGTAATTCCATGTAGAAAAATTTATCATATTACCTCGTAATCTAGACTTTCTATAGTCTAGGGGAATGAGGGTGCTCCATGGTTGGATGAGCTTAAACTGCATTGCCAAAAGGTAGGTCAACCTACTTACTAACTGGTCGTCTATATTTTATGACATGGTTCTCATACTCGTATCTATTGGGCTAGGACCGTGGCACCAACATAGACGGTTGACAATTGGTCACAAATATGGTGTCAATTCTTTTATGAAGCAAGCATCCTTATGCTCCATAGCCAACCCCATTATGATGGAAGGAGGCAGATGATGATAATAATGATGATCAAACTCCTGACGATGTTCTTCCATGATACAATAATTTAGTAGAAATATTTCGCAAGGAACATGTTTTAAATGTAAAAGAAATTGTTCTAAATTATTAGGGTTGTACGAAAAATTACTGAAATCCAAATAGCAACTGACCTCGGGGCTTCTTGTCATCCTCCAAATCCCCCGGCACGTAGCGGCCGCTATGGAAAAGATCCGAAATGTCCTCCAAACTCCCTCCGGCTAAACCCAACCTAGGGTTCCTCGGAGCCACCCTTCCCGCGGAGACCACCTCCCACTCCTTGCTCTCCACCTCCGCCTCCTCCGCTTCTTCCGGCGGCGACGGCGGAAGATTCTTAGGCTTATCGAGAACCACCGGCTTCAGCTGGGACAGCTTGAGGTCCCTGTACGCCTTGTACTCCTCCATGTCCCGCGTAGGGGACTTCTTCCTCCGCTCCAACTTGCTCCCGAACCTCAGCTGGTGCGCGATCTTCCTCTTGTCCTTCTTCGTCATCCTGATCTCGTCCACGGCCTCCTTCCACTTGTCGGGGACCAGGCTCTCCGGCTCCGGCGGCGCAGGGCCGGGGCCGCGGCGGCGGTTCGGGCGGCTGGGTGCGGCGTCCTCGAACGCGCCCTCCTCGAAGACGAGGCAGTCGCCGATGACCGTCTCATCGTCATAATAGTCTTCTTCTTCATCATCATCATCATCGTCCTTTCCTTGATGTGGATTTGTTTTGGGGATGGGCTGTCGATTTGGGAGGGAGTAAGGGAAGGAGGTGGAGGAGGAGGAGGAGGAGTGAGCGGCGAAGGAGAGGAGAGGTGGGTGGGGCCTGCGAGTGGGGATGGCGGGAAAGGAGAATCGTTGGAATGGAGAGTGCAGAGAGAAGGAGAGAGGAGGAGGAGAAGAAGAAGAGAGCATCCCTCTGTTTGTTTTTCGTGGTGGATTGGGTTTTCTTTTGAATACGCCGTTAAAAACTGCAAAACCGAAACTAACCATAACGGGTGAAAGCTATATAAATCGATTCTACGGAAACTTTTGGATTTGAGGTTCTTCCATAGAAATTTTGAGTTACATCCAACTTATTTTATCCAAATTCAAGATACATTGCATCTAATTATCATAATGTAAAATATTTTTCACTTTTGACAGAAATCGTCCTTCGCTAACGGTCAACTGTTTTGACCATTTTTTTTTTACAAAAATACCCATATCTTCTTCCCTACGACCCCGGTCCCACACCTCCGCACCCCCCGCCGCACGGCACACCTCCTTCGCGCCGCTGCTGCCGCCGCCGCTGTGCGTGTGGCTGTGAAATCTGTCAAAAAATTGTGTCACCATACCATTACTTTTAAATTACAACTTAACAATCATGTGTCTTGTACATATTTATTTTAGATAAATATTAAATGCACTACAAGTATTACTATGGGACAAATATTAAGGACACTACAAGCATTATTATGGGACAGCACAAATTTTTTTTTTTTAATACCCAAAATATTCTTAAAATTTTGTTAGGGAGACAACAAAAAACTTAATTATATAATATATATATTAAAAAAAAATTGTATTCATATTCGTTTCCAAATTCCTAAAATCTCAGCCCATAATTTTTTGGAGGTTAGTTATAAAGGCACTTCACTTTTTTTATCAGGGCTATCTCATTTTAAACTTTGTATTATTTACAAGTTTGCCATTGAAAAAATTGATTAAGGCTATCCCACTCTTTGGTATAAAAATTATTTTTTTTTCTATTTTTTTCCTCTTCTTCTTCCTCAACCCATCCAAGAAGAAGAAGAAGAAGAAAAAAAAAAAAAAAAAAAAAGGAAGAACAACAACAACAACAAAAAAAATGTTAAACCCTAATATTGGTGGAAATCATAATATTATTATCCCTAATTTTTTTCTCATTTCCAATTTCAATGGCACCCAAAGGCTCCTCATAATATACGAACCCTAATATGGGAGGAAACCCCAATATTGTTGTTCAACTAGTGCAAACAAGGACTGCCCAATTTTCTGACAGTCCTACAAACTGAATGGACTGCCAGAAAACTGGACAGTCCTAAGTCACAGCATGTAAAACAAAGGACTGTCTATTTTTCTGGCAGTCCTTACAGTATGTAGGACTGTCCAGTTTTCTGGCAGTCCTGAATACAGTAAGGACTGCCAGAAAAATGGACAGTCCTTTGTTTCACATATTGTGACTTATGACTGTCCAGTTTTCTGGCAGTCCATTCAGTTTGTAGGACTGCCAGAAAATTGGGCAGTCCTGGTCGACGCAGAGTTTTTCTAGGATTTTGGAAACAAATAGAGAAAGAATTTGGGTGCCATCGATCTTCTTGAGAAGGAAATTTGGAAGAGAAGAGGAAGAAGAAGAGAAAATTTCTAGGGTGGAAGAAATTTCTAGGAAATTTCAAATTAACTTCTTGCTTGGGGATGGAGAAATGGTGGAGGAGAAGAGGAAGAAGAAGAAGAAGAAGAAGAGAGGAGTTAGGGTTTAGGAAGAGAGAGAAAAATTTTGCAAATGAGAGGGAAAATTTGGGTTTGGGAGAATTTCACTTTGGGACAGCCCTAGATTAAAAAAATGGGCTGTCCTGAGTAAAACAGAAAAAAATCTGGGCTAGCCCCAATCCGGACTAGTCCTGATCAAAAACTGAAGTGCCTTTATAACTAACCTTTTTTGAATAGTGCCTTGGTAGATAGTCACATCTCTGAAGTTTCGAATATCATTTGTGATTTTAAGGTTAAAATCAAAATATTCATGTTTGGGATGACAAAGGATTACTAACGTTTTGACAATCCTTAAGAAAGAGATGTATGTTTAGGACTGCCAAATTTTTTGATAGTCTATAAATACTTAGGACTGTCGCGTTGTTCTCAACAAGTATGTGTAAAAATATGAAGTTCGAAATCCCTAAAATTGTGTTCAAAACTTCAATAAAATACCCATTGGTGAATCATAAACCTAATATTAGGTTTGGAAGAAAAAGACGAAGTGGGAAGAAAGAGAACCTCAAATTTGGATTTGTGTTGCCCTCTATAAAAAAAAATTTGACAACCTCTAACAAAAAAAATAACTTAGACCACGTTTGGTCCGCAGAATTTGAAAATTTGCAATTACAATCAATTTATTTTTCGGTGTCTGCTCATTTTCTTTACAATCCAAACAAAGAAAGAAATCATTTTTCATACCCAATGCTCCAATTAGAGCATCATTAGTAAGGCCCATTCCATTTTCTATATTTAGAATGTAGGAGCTCATTTTGTAGAATAATAAGTCTCATCCCTAGTCCCAATTTTTACAATTTCGGTTCCAACCCATCCATGGGTGCTAAGGGTTGGACCTCCCAATTTTTAGATTCTAGATTGTAGAAACTCGTTTTGTAGAATAGTAAGTTCCAATTTGGAGCCCAACTTTCTAGATTCTAAGCTTTATATTATTTTTTTTCCTACATTAATTTTTGACCACACAATTTTTGGGACCGGAGCTCACTTTATCATTTCCTACTATTCTCATACAAACCCAACCCATTCTACATTTACCTTTTTTTAAAATTTTGGGCTCCAAATTGCATTGGAGAGTCCCAACTACTAATGATGCTCTTATGCCAACATTTTGCGAACCAAACGTGGCCTAAGTGTTGCTCCCAATACTCTTATCATGCGTCTTATTTACGACTTTTTGTGCCTCTAAGATAGATAAGAAGTACTGGAAATTGCTGAGAAACCCAATTTCGGGATGGGCTTTTATGAAATGCCCACCCGCTGGATGAGTTTTATGAAATGCCCAGAATTAAGTATTTTCACGTTAAATATTCCAAGATTCCCTTTTAGATGCCACCCGCTAGAAACTGCTATTTTTATAATACCGAAACTACCACTCCGCGCGAATTGGTCATCTATATGTATTTGAATTCAAAAAACTCAGATCTGGATTGCGATTTTCGTCTTCTTCTTCTTCACAGAAAATCTGAATTCCATTGCTCTCATCTTCAGCAGAGATCGCAAAGATCGTTCGTAGTTCGGTGTCTTTTCTTCGGTCGAACTCAGATCATCGCTCGTCATCATCATCACCATCATCATCATCTTTATCGACGTCAATTGTGGAGAGAAGATCTTTCTTCTTCTTTTCCATAAGAATTATCATCGCTTTGAAAGAAGAACGAAACTAAATTACACGGAGAATGGCCATTCTCCTACGTTTTAACACTGGAAATGACCATTCTCCGTGTAAATTAACACGGAGTGACACGCCCCAGAACCAGAATACTGAAGAGCGGGGGTGCACATAGCCAGCTACGTATATCGAAATGGCATCCACCTCGCTATAACGGTCACGGCTGTCTAGATATGAGGGTTTACTACAAGCCAACAGTCTCTTAAGGTCGAGCCTATTGTCTCAATCTTAAGCAAGTAATATAATCACAAGATGTTTGACCACCAAATATACAATAAAAGGCGTCCCAAATATTACATATCAGCTGATCATGAAGCTAGTCGTACAAAATGCTAGGACTAGCAAGAGTTAAGTCATACATGATCAACCCTAGGATTTGTTAATAATGTTTACAGCCCGTAGGCAGACAGTAAGTAAAGTGCATCGAGCTAACAGGTACTCGTCGGCTAAATGCCTCAAAAGAATAAATTTACAATAGAGTGAGCGAAACAAAATAGAAAACCCACTCGTAGCCCGGGTTTCTTTTAGTTGCCACCATCGGGCTGGAGGTTCGGTAGATCCTCGGGTGCTGCTCCAAAATCTGGCCACACAAAACCAGCTGGGTCAAACCCCAGAAAGAGCAAGTGCCACAAAGGAGGCCACAAAATAAAAACAAAAGCCAGCATATCAGAACATAAGAAAATAATTACATAATAAAGACAATTATTAAGAAGAAACTTGGCAGGTGATATACGATGAGATAACCATGAGACTCTTCAGATAACCAGGTTACAACCCGTAAACCAAACAAGGACCGGGGTTGTAACCCTTCGTCTGAACGGAACTTGGTTTCTCCCACCATTTATCGGCAAGATAAAAAAACAAGAAATCAGGATCTGTAATTAATCATGATTAAGGTAAAGCACGAGTAATCATGTCATGTCATAACCTTGTACAGGATCAGGACAAGACAAACGGGAATAGACTCCATCCAATCAATCACGGCCAAGCAAGTACTACGGCTTACTACTTAACTAACTAGGGTTATCACAAGCCTAGTTACTAACAAGATGCAAGTGAGAATTTTCCAGTCCCAAGCCCTGCAGACTATCCAGTTATCCTTCTGCGGGTTGAGAGTTATAGGTAGGTACATCGCCCGGGAGACAAATGTACCCTTAGGTGACTTAGAGGGTGCAACACGCGACGGTGTGCTGGAAATGTGCTCTACTCGTCGGCAAGCTACAAGTCCAATTAAGAGCGCCCAGATAACAAGATTGCCTGTGACTGGAAATTCTCCATGAACTACACTTTGATCTAGTCATTAGCCTGATCCATATTCAGTATGAATCCCTGACCGTGGGAACCAGGGAGTCACGTCCTAGACATGATGCAAGACAAGATAAGTGGATTACACAAGCAAGCAAGCAGGAACACCCACGGTGTCAAGTTGATTATACAAGTCAAGTTAGCCGTCGCAACATCATCAAGTCAAGTCAGGATTACAAGTTACAAGTTACAAGTCAAGTCAGGTACAAGTCAAGAGTGCGCCGCCACGGGCCACTATCAAGTTATCAAGTATCAAGATTAATCATGTCAAGGTACTTGTCAGGAGTGCGCCACGACGGGCCACTATCAGGTCAGGTTGGTCATGTCAGGAGTGCACCACTATGGGTCACTGCCGTGTTATGCTAGTTCCTTGTCATACCATGCCATGTACAATAGTCATTCCAACATATTAAGTAAAATCAAGCTCATGACAAAAGGCGTAAGGATATAAAATGGGCGTAAAATATCTAATAAAATATCAATATACAGGGCTATGGAAGAGCCAAGCATAGAGAAATAAAACCAAAACTCCAAGAGCCAATGGATTGCGCAAGGGGTCAGGGAGTTGGATTGCGCAGGTGTCAGCTGCGCAGGGTGCCAAGTGCGCAGGGGCACAGGGCGCATGAACAGACTGCGCAGGAGTGGATTGCGCAGGGGTAGATTGTGCAAGGGTGGATTGCGCAAGGGTGGATTGCGCAAGGGTGGATCGCGCAAGGGTGGATTGCGCAAGGGTGGCTTACGCCAGCGCAATCCAGCGCAGCGCAAAGCACTAGCTGAGGTCATGCGCAATCAGCCCTGCGCTAAAGAGCACAGGCCGGGGGTGCGCAAACCGGCCATGCGCTAAAGAGCGCAAGGCAGAGGGATGTTCTTCCTGGCCGAGAGCAGGTCCAAGAACACCAAGAACTTCAATTCTTCATAACTTTGTCAAATCAAAACCAAATCTAGATTTTCAAAGTTCTAACTTGAGTAAAATCGAATTCTCTTCCACATGGAAGCATCAAAACATGCAAAAATCGAAGTTTAATAGATCAAAACCAAGGATTTTCGAAAATGGTTAAAACCTAGATCTAGAAGAATGAAAGCTCCAAATCACAAAATGTCAAGTTCTAAGTTAATCTCCATAGCCTAATCTAGCTAATGGACAAATAAAAAGTGGTGCTTATTTGATGGCAAGGTGCACTTGCCTATGGGTGTTGGTGAGTTGTGTAGAGGAAGGAAGAAGAAGGAGATGGAGAAGTAAATGAAAAATAAAGAGGAGAGAGAAAAGTTAGGTGGGATTTAATGGAGGTGGGTTGTGTTGTGTTGAGGGTGGAGTGTAGGTTAAAGTGCTCCTCTCATGATAAACCAACCCAAACCAAACCCTCTCCACAAAATAAAACCAAGCCAAGTCAAAACCCACTTTACGAGAAAACCCAAAATCTGCAAGTCAAGCCAGAAATACAATTACAGGCCAGAATCTGAGAAAATAAAATACAGGTCCATGATACATGCAGGCTTAACCAAAAATATGTATTCAGAATATGGGTGTTACAACTCTACCCACCTTAAAAGAATTCAGTCCTCAGAATTTAATCAATGAGCTAGAGAGACAAGGACAAGTCATACTACTCACATGCAAGCTATACTAAGCAGTCAATCAAACAATCATGCATGCAAGCAAGGACGGAAGGCATAAGGAAGACATTATACCTTATGAGTCAAACAGGTAGGGATATCACGATCGGATGTCATCCTCACGCTCCCACGTTTGACTCTCCCAAGGAGCGATGAACTCAAGCAACAGGAACTAAACTGATAGTCTTGCGCTTGAGGTCTCTCCCCTTGGTCAAACAGGGACACGGGCCTCTCCTCATACGAAAAGGTTGGTACCAATAACCGTTTTCGAACGATCTAGGACATGGCTCGGGCCCGGGATATACCGTTGTAATTAGGACACATGAAACAATGACACGTGTCCCGCATAACAACGACGGAAAGCAAGACAATAGGACACAGATACCTCTTTGCCGAGTCGGGATCTGGGCCTGGGCCAGGGCGAACTGCTGAGGCCTCTGTTGCTGGAAGACTTGAGCCTGAGGCGGCAATGGCCTCGGAGGCTGGTACTGCTGCTGAAACACTTGGGCCTGAGGCGGCAATGGCCTCGGCAATGGATACTGTTGTTGCTGCTGTACTGGTGCTGGTGCTGGTCCTCTTACCGAAGGACTAGTCTGGGCCGACGAGGAGGGACCGGCTCTATTCGGACAGGACCCTATCATGTGGTCCGGTGCTCCACAAGCCAAGCACAATCCCTGTGCTCTGCGACACTCCGAAATAACGTGTCCTGGCTTTCCACAATGAGTGCAGCCCATTACGGAAGACTGCTTCTGCTTTTGTTGCTGAGGGAACGTGACCGACGTCACTGAGGCCGCCTGCCTCGGAGTTCCAATTGTCAAGGCCCTGACTGCTGGGGCTGGTGCTGTCGACTGGGTCATCTGGCCGTGAGATCGCTTCCGACCTCCGGTCCTGTCCACGATCCTGTGGGAGGTATACTCGTGCCTCCTGGCTGCCCTCAACACTGCATCAAAAGTCTGATGTTCAAACTGTTCCACTGCTAACAAAATCTCAAGGTGGGGCCCTTGTTGGAACCGCTGGGCTCTATCAAACTCGGTCGCCACCAAAGTGGGAGCAAACCGACTAAGCTTGGAGAACTCGGCCGCATATCCATCGACCGTCCTGCCTCCTTGCTTCAGATTGGTGAACTTGGTCTGTAGATCGTACCGAGCCACCGCATCGAAGTACTTAGTCTGGAATCTCTCTCTGAATAGTGCCCATAAAATTGGGGCCACTAATCCCATGGCATGTGCTGTCCACCAGCTGCGGGCAAGATCCAATAACTGTAAACGCACCACGGCCACCTTCTCGTCCTCCGGGGTCTTGGCTGCCTCTAGAATGACTTCAGTATCCTGGAGCCATGCATCAGCAGCAATAGCATCTTCGCTGCCGTCGAAGAATGGAGGGTTCAGGCGCTTGAAACTGTTCGCTGTACTATTCCTTGGATGACCGCCTCTGTTCAGAGCATCTTCTACTGCCTGGTACAAGGCATCTCCTCGGCGATCTTGGGAAGCTAACAATAATCTGATGAGACCCACCAAAGTGCCATCATCAGGCTCTGCAGACTGGACTGGCTGAACTGGCGGCTCTCCTCCAGTAGGTTCGACTCGGGAGGCTACTCCGAAGTGTTGGGCTTGATCTCCGGGCTGCTGATCCACGGGAGGTGCTCCACCTTGCTGATCGGCGGGCAGGTAGTAACAGTACCGCTGAAGAAGACGACACAGGGAAAACAAATGAGAAGGACCAGGACAATCAATGATACAAGCAATGTGATCAGGTCGAGATTCTCAGGGATTTGAAGATACGAGCAGAGATCAAGGACGAATATTGATTGAGACATCTATTCGGTAAACCCTCACATTTCTTGAATGCCAAGACCTGCATGGGCCACCACTTAAACCAGACACGCCCCAGAACCAGAATACTGAAGAGCGGGGGCACATAGCCAGCTACGTATATCGAAATGGCATCCACCTCGCTATACGGTCACGGCTGTCTAGATATGAGGGTTTACTACAAGCCAACAGTCTCTTAAGGTCGAGCCTATTGTCTCAATCTTAAGCAAGTAATATAATCACAAGATGTTTGACCACCAATATACAATAAAGGCGTCCCAAATATTACATATCAGCTGATCATGAAGCTAGTCATACAAAATGCTAGGACTAGCAAGAGTTAAGTCATACATGATCAACCCTAGGATTTGTTAATCATGTTTACAGCCCGTAGGCAGACAGTAGTAAAGTGCATCGAGCTAACATGCTCGTCGGCTAAATGTCTCAAAGAATAAATTTACAATAGAGTGAGCGAAACAAAATAGAAAACCCACTCGTAGTCCGGGTTTCTTCTAGTTGCCACCATCGAGCTGGAGGTTCGGTAGATCCTCGGGTGCTGCTTCAAAATCTGGCCCCAAAACCAGCTGGGTCAAACCCCAGAAAGAGCAAGTGCCACAAAGGAGGCCACAAAATAAGAACAAAAGCCAACATATCAGAACATAAGAATAATTACATAATAAAGACAATTATTAAGAAGAAACCTGGCAGGTGATATACGATGATAACCATGGGACTCTTCAGATAACCAGGTTACAACCCGTAAACCAAACAAGGACCGGGTTGTAACCCTTCGTCTGAACGGAACTTGGTTTCTCCCACCATTTATCGGCAAGATAAAAATACAAGAAATCAGGATATGTAATTAATCATGATTAAGGTAAAGCACGAGTAATCATGTCATGTCATAACCTTGTACAGGATCAGGGCAAACAAACGGGAATAGACTCCATCCAATCAATCACGGCCAAGCAAGTACTACGGCTTACTACTTAACTAACTAGGGTTATCACAAGCCTAGTTACTAACAAGATGCAAGTGAGAATTTTCCAGTCCCAAGCCCTGCAGACTATCCAGTTATCCTTCTGCGGGTTGAGAGTTATAGGTGGGTACATCGTCCGGGAGACAAATGTACCCTTAGGTGACTTAGAGGGTGCAATACGCGACGGTGTGCTGGAAATGTGCTCTACTCGTCGGCAAGCTACAAGTCCAATTAAGAGCGCCCAGATAACAAGATTGCCTGTGACTGGAAATTCTCCATGAACTACACTTTGATCTAGTCATTAGCCTGATCCATATTCAGTGTGAATCCCTGGCCGTGGGAACCAGGGAGTCACGTCCTAGACATGATGCAAGACAAGACAAGTGGATTGCACAAGCAAGCAAGCAGGAACACCCACGTGTCAAGTTGATTATACAAGTCAAGTTAGCCTCGCAACAGCATCAAGTCAAGTCATATTACAAGTTACAAGTTACAAGTCAAGTCAGGTACAAGTCAAGAGTGCGCCGCCACGGCCACTATCAAGTTATCAAGTATCAAGATTAATCTGTCAAGGTACTTGTCAGGAGTGCGCCACGACGGGCCACTATCAGGTCAGGTTGGTCATGTCAGGAGTGCACCACTACGGGTCACTGCCGTGTTATGCTAGTTCCTTGTCATACCATGCCATGTACAATTCATTCCAATATATTAAGTAAATCAAGCTCATGACAAAAGACGTAAGGATATAAAATGGGCGTAAAATATCTAATAAAATCAATATACAGGACTATGGAAGCCAAGCTTAGAGAAATAAAACCAAAACTCCAAGAGCCAATGGATTGCGCAAGGGATCAGGAGTTGGATTGCGCAGGTGTCAGCTGCGCAGGGTGCCAAATGCGCAGGGGCACAGGGCGCATGACAGACTGCGCAGGAGTGGATTGCGCAAGGGTGGATTGCGCAAGCGCAATCCAGCGCAGCGCAAAGCACTAGCTGAGTCATGCGCAATCGGTCCTGCGCTAAAAGAGCACAGGCCGGGGGTGCGCAACCGGCCATGCGCTAAGAGCGCAAGGCAGATGTGTTCTTCCTGGCCGAGAGCAGGTCCAAGAACACCAAAACTTCAATTCTTCATAACTTTGTCAAATCAAAACCAAATCTAGATTTTCAAAGTTCTAACTTGAGTAAAATCGAATTCTCTTCCACATGGAAGCATCAAAACATGCAAAACGAAGTTTAATAGATCAAAACCAAGGATTTTCGAAATGGTTAAAACCTAGATATATAAGAATGAAAGCTCCAAATCACAAAATGTCAAGTTCTAAAGTTAATCTCCATAGCCTAATCTAGCTAATGGACAAATAAAAGTGGTGCTTATTTGATGGCAAGGTGAACTTGCCTATGGTTGTTGGTGAGTTGTGTAGAGGAAGGAAGAAAAGGAGATGGAGAAGTAAATGAAAATAAAGAGGAGAGAGAAGTTAGGTGGGATTTAATGGAGGTGGGTTGTGTTGTGTTGAGGGTGGAGTGTAGTTAAAGTGCCCTCATGATAAACCAACCCAAACCAAACCCTCTCCACAAAATAAAACCAAGCCAAGTCAAAACCCACTTTACGAGAAAATCCAAAATCTGCAAGTCAGCCAGAAATACAATTACAGGCCAGAATCTAGAAAATAAAATACAGGTCCATGATACATGCAGGCTTAACCAAAATATGTATTCAGAATATGGGTGTTACAATGCCATTCTCCGTTTTATTTAAAACGGAGAATGACATTCTCCGTGTTTCTAACACGGAGAATTGCCATTCTCCTGCGTTTTAACACTGAAATGACCATTCTTCGTGCTAAATTACACGGAGAATGACCGTTCTCCGTTTTATTTAACACGAGAATGACCATTCTCCGTGTAAATTAACACGGAGAATGCCATTCTCCGTTTTATTTAAAAAGAGACATTCTCCGTGTTCTAATACGGAGAATGACATTCTCCGTGTTTCTAACACGGAGAATGACCATTCTCCTGCGTTTTACATTGAAATGACCATTCTCCGTGCTAAATTACACGGAGAATGCCATTCTCCGTTTTATTTAACACGGAGAATGACCATTCTCCGTTTTTATTTAAAACGGAGAATGCCATTCTCCGTGCTAAATTACACGGAGAATGCTATTCTCCGTTTTATTTACACGGAGAATGACATTCTCCGTTTTATTTAACACGGAGAATGGCATCTCCGTGTTTCTAACAAGGAGATGGTCATTCTCCTGTGTTTTAACACTGAATGACCATTCTCCGTGATAACTACACGGAGAATGGCATTCTCCGTGTAATTAAGACGGAGAATAGTCATTCTCGTGTAATTTAGCACGGAGAATGGTCATTCTCCGTGTAAATTAAGACGGAGCAAATGCCATTCTCCGTGTTAGTAACACGGAGAATGTCATTCTCCGTGTAAATTAAGACGGAGAATGACATTCTCCCTGTTACTAACACGGAGAATGACCACCCTCATGCGAAATTACATTTTTTCGTGTTCTAACACGGAGAATGACCATTCTCCTGCATTTTATGGTCAGCTGAAACTTTGGAGAGCCATAACTTTTGACTGGGAGGTCGAAACGAGGTCCCGTTTCGCAAAATGAGCGTATCGTCGAGGACTGAAAGTAACAGCTTCATCTTAGACGGCCTTCCAAAATTTGGAATCGCAAAAAAATGATGTTTGACCTCCGTTTTAGCACTTTTGCCGTTTGTCCCGGTCTTTCCGAAATTTTCCGACGAGTTTTGAAGATTTTTGAGGAGAAAACCTGATCGAAAGTGAGCAGCGTATGGAAGAAGATGAAGTATCGAAACGTTTTTTTAAGAGCAGTTTCGTGGGTGTTTTCAATAAATTAAAAGGAAGGGCAAAATGGTCATTTGGATAAGTTTTTTAATTCTGGGCACACGCGATGAAAGTTTTTTTAGCGGTGGGTTTTACATAAAAAATTTTTAGTTTTTGGGCATTTCATAAATCCTCCCTAAAAAGTACTCTATGTTTGGAAAATAAATAATAAAATAAATGAACCTTATTCCATTTCTCTCTCCGACCACACATGCCATCATCGGCTTCCACCTCCCCTGCACCCCCTCCTTGCCTATATCTATTATAACT